>CM055276.1:9285832-9796556 GCA_029237695.1 Conchocele bisecta | reverse complement strand
ACTTGATACGGTTCCACAACTTTCAATATGATGTTTTCTTATGTTCAGTCCACATGTACCTACATCCAAGGTCAACGTAAAACTTGTGGGACATTTTTATGCATTCAGTAAGTAATAATAATAATTAATAATAATAACAAATGCAATTAAATTCTGCATTTGCTATGACAAAATAAAATTTCAAAAGCATCTACTGAAAATAAGGTACATTTTGTGATTATTTTTCTTGAAAAAAAAAATGCATTTCTAATGAAATTTAATGACATATTTTCAGGAGCTTTCATGGAGCAATACAAAAAGAAATTACATCTATGAATTGTCGTCTGCTAGATTTATTTTTAACTATTTATATTATATTGGCCAACATGCAAAGAGTTAAATAAATGTTAAATAAATGTTACCAAGCCTAGATGTGAAATCAATGGTCAAGGTCTTTATCTCAAAGGTTCTTACAACTAGACAGATTTTCTTTGCAGTATGAAAGCAGCTTCCAAAAAGACAACATTTATGTGTCAAGGCAGCATGTGCGGTGTATTCATCATGATTAGTGATAGCTTTATTTATATAGCTCGTTCTGAAATTCTCAACTTTTGTCCAACCCCAATATTTACATGCAAAAACTGATATGAATCATTTACTTCCAAATTTCTGTTGTTATCTGCTCATGTAACAATCACACTTTCTTTTTCATTCAAAGGCGAGCATACTACAGGTATGGCACCATAATAGGCTTGAGGGACAAGTTACTGGAAAGTTGCTTCGTTCAGGACATACAGTAAATAACTTGTTTTTTGTTCAGATTTATATATTTATCTGGTTTAAAGGTGCATGCCCACGCAGTAGGTTATGATATAGTGATACAGATACTTTTGTATATTCTGTACATATCACATTTTCTGGCAAAAGAAAATGTCATTCTTCATTACCCCACGTATTGATTGGCATTATTATACATTTTATTTAGACGAAAATTTTCACACTGATATCAGACCGTGTTGCCTTAAAATGTTAACGGACATTACTATTTATTCTCTGAATTTATTTTTGGATGTGCAATGATCTGTCGAAAATATTATTGTAATTTTTAGAACTGGTGGAATAGAGACACAATTGTACACTTATTTAATTTCTATAAAGAAATTTTTGTGCTTACTGACTGGGCATGTACCTTTAACTGTTATTAGGGCCACGCAGAGAGATCTGCGGTGCCCTATAAGCGGAAAGCGAGACATATGTTTTTGCTTTTCAGGAGTCGTCGGCGGCGTCATCATTCAATGTGAAGTTTTCGTGTTACTGTCATTACTTCAACACCTTATCAGCTACAGTCATCAAACTTTATACATACCCTTACTATGATATGTAGATGATAGACATTTGATTCCGCGGAATTCTTGTTTTAACAGTTTCTGAAATCAACTATCATTTCTGTTACCCTTCAGTTAATACCTTCATATTTCACATACATGCATTCCCTGGATAACTATACATGCTTCCATATAGAAACGACAACCCTCGCTATTGATATGTCCGTCTGTCTGTTTATTTATTGAATGGCTGCCACTGGGTCCCTAAGGGTGTCGACCATTATGAATTCTAATGAATTTAGATTTCATGAAACATGTGTAGCATTTCTGTTTTGTTTCTAGCCTTGCTGCGATATATGTTGCTGAAGTAATGGTAAGAGAAGGCCTTGCTGCCATCTTCCAGTCAGCTACGGGTACATCATATGATACGGCCAACACAGAGCTGACACAAGTGCTTGACAAATCACTATTGAATGCGACACAGCACGGAATCGAACTAAGTAATTTGTTGTTTATTTTACCATTCTAATGAACACTACATACTATGCTGAAATATACCATAAGTGTGCATAATATCGGAATTTGCATTTTGAAAAAAAATATAGCTTGTAATTTTTGTTTAATTCCGGGGTGAATAAGGGATTCAGCACCGTTCACCCGTCGGCATGTACACGATGCTGTCAGATAAGCAGATATATATTAAATACATGGTTAGTGCCGTCGAATATAAAATATATTCGGTTGAGCCTTAGACAGCTTTATTGGTGCGAGCTTTAGCGAGCCCCTATAAAGTTGTCGGGGCGAAACCGAATATATTTTATATTCGACGGCACTAATCATGTATTTAATTTATACCCATACTAAACTTAATTGTTGTACGTGCGTGACGTCATCCCCTCGCCATACGTCACAAATCTTACAATGTCATTCAAAGCAAAATGGCGGCCTCCACACTAGGTATAGCTTTGGTATTGTATCTGATTAAATCTCTGATTTATTTACGATGAGCTTCAATAATGGCTTGTTTTACACTACAGTTGTCATAAGAAACACTACAATCATAATGGACATATCCATGTCGTTGGTTACATCACATATAGTGTAAAAATGGACAAAATTCAGCTGAACCGACAGCGATTTCGATTTTAACATTTGCCGCCATTCAACCCCCTTTATTATGCTAGATGGAGCAATGGTTGCGGTATAAAAAACACTATTCCATCAATCAATCAATATTATTTTCCAGAAGCTACAGTGTAATCTATTTATATGCTAAATCTTTCAATTTGGTATATTATTATGTTTGAACATATTTGGAACGTGTGCAGAATTTTGCTGCGACTTATTAGATGTACATTGTATCAATATAGAAACATTTTTAGTTTAGATAGATTGATAGAGCTAATTTGATTATCATGTTTATTGCACAATTTATAGAAAAAATTCCTTACAGGTGCTGCAAAGAAGGTGGAACTGGGCAGGCTATATGGTCGTAAGTATTAAGGTAGGCTACCTTTCTGTTACATGCCAAAAAAAACACTTTCTGTGCAAAAACTTCCGTCACTCATCCTTGGTTCATTCTTTAAATTGTAATCCTAATTGAGAAATCATCATATACATATACGTGTAAAATAAAGCATGTTTTTTATGCCACTGGGTTTCGAAGAAACGGGTGGCATATAGTGTTTGGACCGTCCGTCTGTCTGTCCGTCCGTCCGTCTGTGAGAATTAGAGCAAGCAATCGCCTCAGAATGTAATGCACAGTGCGTAATGTATGTAACAAACACTTGCTTTTAGGCGCATATTAACCTCAACCTGCCTTAGACCTATCTCACGGACAACATAGGATCAAAGCAAATTGCATCCAACTACATTGTTATTGTGATGAAACCAGTACTGCTATAGCTCAATGTTGTAGGGAGAGCATATATTTGTATGTGTTTCCCAAAATAAATGATGCACAAATATTTATGGTTATTACGGTATACTGAGTATGTCGAGGGGTCATAGTTTTACGTAATTCCGTCCGTCCGTCTGTTTATCTGTCCGTCCATCTGTCCCATGTTAATGTTTTTGGATACCCATTATCTCTTTAATATAAAGTCGGATTGACTTCAAACTTCATATACACCCTTATCATCATCCATATTTTCATTCCATACCACACCCGTGCGGCCTTCATGTCCAACGTCCAGGCGGCGGCCGGGGGTATACGGTGAGCCCCTGCTCACTTTCTTTACTTGTATCAACATTAATCCTGTAGTTGCTGACTAAAATGTGGCTGTGACTGGAGAAATGGGGCTGACGATATTTATGACCAGTGTTGCTCCTGATCATAAAGCTCACTTACGTAGCCTGATACCGATCTATATTGATTGTTAAGAAGCATGATGGGTGCCTCACTGATGCACTGGCGAACAGTGCAGATCTGGATCTACACGTTTTGCAAATACGCTTTGCCAAAAATGTTCTCACAATTAAAGTGTGCATTTTATCATTAAATATGTATACATGCTCACTGTCATTTTGCATGTAAAATTCCTATTACCCATGTTATGATTATTATAATCTTATGTCACTTGAAGTAACTGTTGTTGATTGATTGATTAACTTATGTCTCCATGGTGTTGTTAATAACAGCATGCTCTGAAATGGCAACATCGCTGTTACATGATTGTAGAAAAACAATGATGTAAAATATGCCTGAAATCACTGAATATTAATATTTATGCTCAATATGGTCGACATCTTTCGTGATCAGAAAATACAGTGTTAGTATACAGTGACATTTTCTAGTTATTATAATATGGCTCATTCATGAGATAACATTCTATTATTAGAAGATAAATTTTCAGTTGGAGTCATTGGAATGACTGTCCAGTATAATATACTAGCTGATAGTTATTATGCGAGTCTGTCTCAAGAATTTGCTTCAGTAACAATCACCTACATGTAACATGGCAGGTTATTCCCAAGACATTGTAAGAATAATACATACAATCTCTCATTAAAGGTCGTTTATCTCATGACTGAACTTTTAGTGTAAATGTATGCTGATATATACAGTACAAATTGTAGTGTATGAGTATGCATTTGCAGTCAGCTAGTATTCACTTTCATATATCAGAATGTTTATTTATTTAAAAAAAAAACTTAAGTAGTTTCATGAATACTGTTGTTTCTTTGGCTGGCATAAAAAATGTTCTCAGAATTAAAGTGTGCATTTTATCATTAAATATGTATACATGCTCACCATCATTTTACATGTAAAATTCATATTACCCATGTTATGATTATTTTAATGTTGTGTCGCTTGAAGTAACTGTTGTTGATTGATTGATTGATTAAATTATGTCTCCATGCTGTTGTCAATAACAGCATGCTCTCAAATGGCAACATCGCTGTTACATGACTGTAGAAAAAAAATGATATGCCTGAAAATATGCCTGAAATCACTGAATACATTGTATTGATATTTATGCTCAATATGGTGCACATTTTTCATGATCAGAAAATACAGATAAAATAAAGGATAAAATCACACACTTTAATAATGCCTAACATTTTATATGTCGCAATAAACAACACATTCAAGATCAAGATTTGTATAGTTTCAGCTCTGAATATAATTTTATCCAATAAAATTTATTTTAATAATTCAGTGTTGAAATTGTGATTTTCTCCCATTTAGGGCCCCATGCAGGCACCAGGGCGGGATCAACTGATCCTGAGAATAGTGCTGCAGTAGCCATTGCTTGTCGTAAAAGGCGACTAAACTGGCTTAACGATTGGGTTCATACTTTCCGGAACCCACTATACCGGATTTGGCCCTCATGTACATTTTTGGCTTTCTTGTATGTGAGAGTTGAGCCAGGTAATGCCCCATATATAAAAGTAAGATTAGCGCTAATCCTATTACTTTTAGGGGATGGGATAAATGATGCTGCTGTGGTGAGGGCCTGGCACCAGATCAGGTTGTTCTAATTTCACGACTGAATATATATTTTGATTGTAAATATTGAGTTCTGAAGTTGGGATTTACCCCCCTCGGACAGGTGGATACGGGACACGACCATGTTGACCCGTCTGCGTGTAGACTCCCTGAGGCTTGTACCTCTATGTCAGAAAAGCGGACGTTAAACCCTATTCACTCACTCACTCACTCCCATTTAGTGGTCATTACACAAACATTGTATTAGCTAATACACCCCAGCAATTTGCAAGGGTATGTCTATGGGACAACCGTTGTTATATAGCAATGACCCTTTGACAACTTCCGCCATTGGTTGGGTGCAATTCCCGGACGGTGCTTCTTGTTATATGATTATTATATGATTAATATTATTATTATTAATAATAACAAAACTAGTATTATTATTATTATTATTATCGCATACATATATATATATATATATTAAAGTCCATATTGTGATATTGTTTCTTACTAATTGCTGATGAGTAATTATATATATAGTTTACATATAGGGTGACATAGGTTCCGTCAACTCACCTGTTCGTCAACCGAGAGGTTTCGTGAACCCAGCTTGCCAATTCACATATGTTTCATCATGCCTTAATAATAGTCATGATGAATTGCCAATTAATGTAATGGCGCCTCCCCCCCCCTCCCCCCCCCCCCCCCCCCCCCCCCACCTCCCCCCCCCCCCCCCCCCCCCCCACCCCTAACATTCGCCGAGTAAAGATTTTTTACAAGTTACAAGGTACGTTTCTACGTTTCGGTCGTTGTCTTATTGTTTCAAAATTTAAACGTTTTCAATCAAAAATTATGTCTAAACATACTGTGACAGTGTCAATAGTTTTGCTCCAAAATGCGACAGAACGCAGGAAATGCAAGGGGGGGGAGGGGAGGGGGGAATGCTCCCGGACCCCCCTAGCGCTATTCCGAGCACTGCTCGGTCTACGAATATAGTCAAGTATTGCAAAATAGTTACGCCCCCCCCCCCCCCCCCCCCCCACCCCCCCCCCCCCCAACCCGAAATCCTGGGGGGGCGGCGGTCCCAAAATCAGAACGGAATATTTACATCGATAAAAAATATATTCAGCCCTGAAATTAAAATAACCTGACCTGGTGCCAGGTCCATACCACACCCAGTCACTTGGCCCCTTCACGTAAAACAGGATTACGAATAATCGTAATGCATGCTCACATAAGGGGTATAACCAGATTCAACTGTCACATACAAAATGCCAAAGACGTATGTGAGGGCCAAACCAGGTCCTCATTCGAAATTCCGGTAAGGTTGAACCCCGATCGTTAAATTACCCTTCGCATACTCACACCTGCCACCCACGGGTGATAGGCAGAGGTCAAATCCTTGTGATAGGACATTGATTAATGCTTAATTAGCTGTGATTATAATTGTCAATTAATGAAGGTGATAGAAAGTTGTACTGTCTGATTAAAGGCCCATTAATTAATATTATGACTTGAACGGTGACCTTGGACTGAGCAGGTCGTTTTTTTTATCGGCCGGTAATTATCTCAAGGTTACCGGCAGCGGCCATTTTAACTATTGGAAGTTAAATCGTATTTCCATCGTGTTATTCTTATTCGCTGGATTGTAGCAGCCTGGATATGTGCTGGGTTGGCTCTGTGTGGGTTGTATTCTGTTGATCACGAGCTATATTTTATATTTATGAAATCAGTCGCTCGTTGTTTTCTCTGCCAAGATAGTGAGAGCATATCATATTATTAGGTTTGAGGCGGCTTTCAGCTGCGCCGAAAACCTATTGTATTCGTTGGTTTTTTTTTGTTTTTTTTTTATTCAGCCGTTCAGTCTACAGCCCAAACCGCTGGTCGGATCGACTTCAAATTTTGCATGCCGATTCGGATCAAGTGTGCACAGAGACTCAGAGATTTTCAGAAATATCTTAATGCCACTTTCCACGAAACCGGAAGTGACGTCATATTTTCTATAACTTTCTATAACTTCCTTATTTTCCAACCGATTTCAAAAATTATTTTTTGCATTGGAAAGCTGACAACATTCTCTATCTCGGCCTCGCTGACAGTTCTCGGCTATCTGGTCAAATAAGAGAGCTATAGGGATTTGAAGTTGAAATATGTACATACTTTTCAACGATTTTGCCGAATTTTTGCCGAATTTCGGCTGATAACGGGTGGTCTTTGCAAACGTTTTCCAATTTGTACAGTAATGTCAGCAACATAATTTCTTGCCAGTGTGATAGGGGAGTGTCAGGCGCATAAAAGATGATAATTTTCAGAGCTCTATCTTGACTACTTCCGGTTCTATTGGATGTCAAAGATGAACGTCTTTTTTTTCAAGTTTTCAAAATAGAACAAACGGATGTGACGTCAGCTTCGTTATTTATCAATAGATTTCAAAATTTCTTGCTGCGGTCGATATTTCAGTCATTTAGCTAAAACTTTCCCGCTTTGTGCCCGGCCTATGGTGAAAAACAAACGAAAACTTCACTGGCGGAATATTGCACATATGTAATTTCCGTTTTATTAGGTGTATTTACAAATGGCGTAAACTGCAATTTAGGGGCGATAACTATCGAAAAATAATCATCCGCTGACTTACGAGCTCCCTCCATCTACACCAAACCGCTGGTCGGATCGACTTCAAATTTTGCATGCCGATTCGGATCAATGTGAGCAGAGACTCAGAGATTTTCAGATATCTGTTAATGCTACTTCCCACGAAAACGGAAGTGACGTCATACTTCCTATAACTTCCTTATTTTCCAACCGATTTCAAGAATTCTTTTTGCATCGGAAAGCTGACAAAATTCTCTATCTCAGATTCGCTGACAGTTTTCGGCTGTCTGCTCAAATAAAAGAGCTATATGCATTTGAAGTTGAAAAATGTACATACTTTTCAACGATTTTGGCCGAATTTCGACTGATAATGGGGTGGTCTTTACAAACGTTTTCCAATTTGTACAGTACTGTCAGCAACATAATTTCTTGCCAGGGTGATAGGGGAGTGTCAGCCGCATGAAAGATGATAATTTTCAGAGCTATATCTTGACTACTTACGGCTCTATTCGATGTCAAAGATGAACGATATTTTTTTAAGTTTTCAAAAATAGAGCAAACGGATGTGACGTCAGCTTCGTTATTTATCATTCGATTTCAATTGTTTTTGCTGTAGTCGATATTTCTGTCCTTTAGCTAAATCTTTGGCTGAGGATCGAACCCGGTATCCCTCGCTCCGAGCCCATCGCTCTACCTCTAAGCTAACCGGCCCCACATCGGTGTGATGATGCGAACACAATAATGTTGGACTGTTCATTCTAAAACTTCAGAAATTCTTTTTGCAACCGATAGTTTACACCTTGGGCTAAAGCTTAGTTACACATGAAATCAATGTTTGAGGCTCAAACCGTTGATGCAGCTCAAGCTGCTCTAGTTGTTATTATTACTATTGTTCGTGGGTGCTTTGAAGCTGGGTCGAATATTAATTGATATAGGCCCTGGTTTGAGCATTGCTTCAGGTTCACATGGAGAAATGTATGTAGAACCGTTAGGAAATAATGATGGGGACCACTGGTTCAAACAGATCCGAGTTTGCCACTTGGGAGCCGATTTCTTTCTATCCGCGGTTACTTTGGGGGCGTTCGAACGTGGTGTTGGAAATGGTTCAAACAGACCCGAGCTTGCCATAAGTATTCGCCATAAGTATAAGCCACCATTTATTATTATGATGTTATGTTGTGGTGTGCACATGGTAGTGGTGTTAAGGTGGCATTTGATAGACCCTGGTAACATGGACCACCAAGTGTTACTGGTCCCGCGTATTACCACCGCAACCGGCGACTTTTTATAAACTTTTAACATATTCGAACATACTGGAATAAATGCAGGTTCAGTACAATATAGCATCGCTATATTAGGCTCGTGCTCAAGTGAATGATTGCTCTTGCCTGTCTGCTTCTGGCGCCGACTTGATGAGGCACTGCCGGAATGTTGCAACTCGGTGAACGAGTGTCACGTGGCTTTACCGACTATATGGCACCAACGTGTGTGTCAAGTGTCTCCAGGGGTGGGTTGGTTCTACATGGGACCCGTTTTGCTATGCATCACTGATGCCAGGTTCTACCCAGTTAACCCCTCTCTTCTTGTATGGTCCTCCCATAAATAAATTTAACATAGAAAAATAACGTTTGTCAAACACTGGTCAAATACTACCACTGTAATTGTAATCCTGTTGAGAAATACAGATATTACAATACAAAGTCAGGAGATTCACGATAACCAAAGAAAAAAAAACTGATTATGGATTGTACATTGCAGGTAAAGTGTGTATAGGCTTTACCCACTCGTGCGTTCTTCCAGTGATATTATCTTTCAGATCCTTGGTGGTCGCTGTGCACGACTGTCATTTCGACATTTGTAGACATTTTATATAAATGGGTTTCCTTGTATTAACTGTGTCCCGTACGTTGGACTTTGCTTACGCCAGCACTAGGGAGTCGTTTGCGTCATAGACTGACTGTATCGATATTGACACAGTATATGGCAGAAACAAACAAGGGCAACACATCTGCATAATTATATTGTCTGGTAGTCGTGATTAGCGATTGTTAGAGATCTCTTGACTTCGTACAGTAACTTTATTTCACTTTTCATTTTTGTCAAGGACATACTGGGTCAGAGCTATATTGACTACCCACACTTTTACGGGAACGTATGGAAGCGTCCTGGTGTCAATGCTATGATGTTTGTTAACACCTAATTAGGAGTTAGTATCTCCTAATTACTTACTACATCCTAATTAGGAGTTAGTATCTCCTAATTAGGAGATAAAAATAGTATAGCATTGGCACCAGGACGCTTCCATAGGAACGTGATTTACAATATTCCCAAAATAAAGGGTAGTTGTTTATCTAAATTTATGATAATAGTTTTTTAAATACAAATATATCAGCCGATGATACGACCCCTCCATTTTGCAACATACTGCTAGATTTATCATTAGCCCAACTACGGTCACTTTTGTTGCACAGTGACTAGCAGTATAATACCAGCGATGATTCTTTCCTAAACCATTTGTACCAGAGGATTTTGATGTTATTCTAGTCACTGCCAGAATAATACGCAGCGAAGATTCTTTCCTAAACCATTTGAGCCAGAGGATCTTGTTGTTATTCTAGCGGTGTGCAAGTTATTTATTTTCATGACTGATACTTTCTTCTTGTCCGAGTGCAGTCACGGTGTTTGTTGAGTACATAGTTGTTTGCCACGCGGAGATTCAGGATTTCAGTTACTTCGATATCTTTGAATGTCATTCGCAACATGGATAATCTGCTCTTCAGTCAGACTTTGGATCAAATAAAAGAGTTTTTATTCCGAGGCAGTGTTCGTTAATGTTCGTCTGTCTATAGTTAATGGTTCCATAATTGCCAAAATTTATGACAAGAGGGATAACTTTGGATGGATACGTTCCTCGTACTATGTCGTACAGGGTCTACATCTCCCAGCTTAAACACTATACAAGGGTTTGTTGTGATGTCGATGACTTAAATGGTCGTACCAAGGTCAACACTTCGAACCTCCTCCAACAGAGTTACCGTTTCCATTAATTATGTAAAATGCTTTCCAAGTTTACTACCGCAATAGTGATCTTGTCAAGAAGTACAATAGCAATATGAACGCATTGATGCGGAACGACTTTGCTCATATACAGTTGTACGATGACGTAATTTGCGTTTTTTTCAATGTCCAGTGACTAGCACTCAGTGACGAATTCTTCCAAAACCCGCCAAGGAGAAAAACTATAACAGTGTCACCTATGTAACCTATGTATTGGAATCGCGTCGGACAGTTAGCCACACCCCAGACCCCCCACCCCCCCCCCCCCCTCGATGGGCTAGTCCGTAGTGATATCTTGGAATAACCATAACAACAAAATGCATTGTGTTACTCAGCGTTTAACTGTCATACGCAACCGCTAATTGAACATAATATTATGAAAAACTACTTGCAATGAACAATATCAACAACGGATGTTCTACGTACAAAAATGCATAGGATTATTTTGTTAAGCGTTCATGTTATTTGCCCCCATTTGCGTCACAAATCGTGCGGTCATCGCTAAATTTAGTAACAGGCTATAGTTTTCGGCAGAGTTAACTCCCCTCCGAATATTCTCCACCGGATAAACACGGCGTTCAACACACAAACGATATCAAGGGGTTACAGCTACCTGTTGACCCAGATTGTTGTAATGATCGTGATTGTGTCGCAACAAAACTCGCACGTGTGGGTCTAACTGATGTTAATCCTCATTATATCGATGGATTTACAGCGGATTTTAGTGACATTCCCGAATTCGGCCTGATTGACATTTGTCTATGGTGGCCAATACACGCCAACATGAGTGTCAATTCTACGTTCAGGGAAGGGGGTCAATAAGTCAGTAAGTGATAAATTATAGTCAGGGAACAAATTAATGATAGTATAACACATCCAGTGTAGATTAATATCCATATTAATGAAAGTACTGAAGATACGACAAAAAAAATTCTAACAAGTTTGGGCTTCCATACATTGAAAATTTTGTCAGCGGTTTCCCCAATGACGTCATTTGTATGTTTTAATATACTCGATCCGGGGCCAACTATTTCATTCACAAAACAGAAGTAAACATGGCGATGTCAAAGTAACTTTAACAAAAATCCTGCTACAACATTGTTTTGTACCGACAAAGCATTTTCAGGCGCGACACCGCTTCCGTGGCGGATTTCTTGTAGTACCCTATGTTCAGTACTTTCAGTACTTTGATTTTTAACTCTTTGCCTGTCAATTGTTTCCATATAATAACTTCATTTGACGCAGACTGCTGTTGTTCTTCAGCAAAGCTGTGGTTCCACGGTGTATCTTTTTTATATGTTATCTCCCTTGCGATAGCATATTATGTCACGCAAATTTCTATGCGGGTAGCCATTGATTGTGCTACGCCTGAACGGCGAGTACGACCAAGAAAATGGAGCCAATATTGGCATTCATCAGCCTGTACCCAGTGTAATTTGATGAAATAAAATATATCGTCTAATTCCCGACTTTCTAAATGGAATGACAAGCTTGTGGGCCACAGTTGACCACCAAAAGTATTGCGTGCTTCATTTGTCGCATTTTTATATTTTTCTTACGGCCCCGTGTCTGACATTAGGAACGTATTTTTTCTGAAATTTGACATGATGTTGGCTCATAATACGAATACATACTTATGGTGATGCGACACCTTTATGAAAAGGGTTAGACCACGGCATAACAAGATTTGTATGTGATAACATACGATATTCTTTTATATACTCAACAAAACTAGAAACGTCCCTGTTTTATAGCCGGTGTAGCTCTGTCTATGTACGTACCACATGTTCAAAGTACATGTATTTTAAACCGTGGCGATGTTCAGAATACGATCGTGTAGAGTTTAGCCGATACACACGGTTTACATAGCGGCCAGTGACCGGAACGTTGATTTCCACTTTTTGCACGTGCACGCTATACTTGTCATCGATAAGGTGATTCAGTTCATGTCGTACCATTCATGCGATAGGGGCTATTCGGAAAATTAAAAAACTTTTTTAATTTTTCACTGTTTTCGATATGCCACGGCTTTCCGAAAACGAGCGAAATCAGGCAATTGGGATGCTTGCTGGTGGGATGGCCGCCAGGGCGGTCGCGCCTCGGTTTGGTTGCTGTCGGAAGACGATTGATCGTCTTGCAGCCCGGTACCAGCAGACTGGGGCTGTTCACGACCGGCAGCGACCTGGTAGGCCTCGTGTAACGACGGCTAGAGCCGATCGTTATATTACGTTGACGCACTTACGTCAACGTCGATTGGCAGCCACAGTCACTGCTAGGCGATACGGTGTCTCAGGGCAGACCATTCGCAACCGGTTACGTCGTAACGCCCAACCAATCCGGGCACGCCGCCCGTACACTGGTCAGATAATGACCCAACGTCACCGTGCTGCCAGACTGTTATGGGCGCGACGTCATCTGAACTGGAGAAGGGCTGACTGGAACCGAGTTTTGTTCACCGATGAATCTCGGTTCACAGTTAGTCATGCTGACGGAAGATTACGGTATACAGGCGTAAAAATGAAAGATTCACCGATTGTTGCATTGTTGAGAAGAACAGGTTTGGGGGAGGGAGCGTAATGGTCTGGGGTGGGATCATGGGAAACCGGAAGACAGATTTGGTTGTTGTACAGGGCAACATCAATGCACAACGTTATGTTGCAGATGTGCTAAATGCACATGCCTTACCATTTATCCGTCAGCATGGTCCTGGTGTGACATTGATGCACGACAATGCCCGCCCTCACGTAGCCAGGGTCACCACTCAATACTTACAGCAAAACAACGTCGACGTCATGCCATGGCCCGCGGTCTCCCCGGATCTCAATCCCATGAGCACATATGGGATGAGCTGGGCCGCAAAGCACGAGCTAACCATCAGATTGACAATGTCGCGATCTTACACGGGCGTTACAACGGGAATGGAGGAATTTGCCCAACGCACTGGTATTGCGTTACGTCACGTCGATGCGACGTAGGATCATTGCATGCATTCATGTAAATGGTGGCCACACTCGGTACTAACGAGATTTACTGAATTTGCCACATTACTTATTGAAATTCCATCTCTAAACATTAAGTAACACATTTCTGAGTTTTTGTGATTTTTTAGTTTGACCCCTACCGCCCTTGGCCGGTTATCTCTCGAATATTTAACAAGATATCCAAATGCAATTTATTGGCTTTGATACAGAAATGAATGAACTTGTTTTTCCATTTTGATTTTTAAAAGTAACCCTTTTGGTTTTTGATGAATCTTTCCTTAAACATGGAGGGACGTTTCTAGTTTTGCTCAGTATACATTCAGTTGATAAAGGTGATACGGATACAGGGGCCCATTTCACTTCTTACGATAAAACTATTCGTACTACGATTTTTATTAATGTGCTTCTCACATTTACGTGGTTAACTAACTTTACTATTTTACACCTACATGCACACATTACATGTGAAATGTTCCTCTAATTGTTTTCCAGCATCGGCTTTCAGTGTAAATGTTATTCTAAAATGAAATGTTGCTCTTACAAATGTCTTAGGCTTACGAAGTTTAGTGAAACAGGCTCCATGCAGTGTCCACTATTGGCGCAGTTCGTGACACGAATTAACAAGTGTAATAGCATGTCACTTGCAATGTACAACTACGGGGCGCCATGCAGGACAGGTTAATTATGTGTACAAAATTGAGTTTTGTAACACTAAAAATCACAAAATTCAATTCTGTGTCACAAAATTCAATTCTGTCAATTCTGTGTCACAAAATTCAATTCTGTGTCACAAAATTCAATTCTGCATACGTTTCGTATACACAATTCATTTTTGTTATAAAGGATTCAATTTTGTAAGACAGAATTGAGTTTTGTGAGGAAAATTCAGTTTTGTGGGACAGAATTCATTTTTGTCCACAAAAAGTAGTTTGCGTAGGATAGTCTATGTCATCTCTACGTTGATTGGTTGAGATCGGTCTTAGTCCATTTTACTAGATGGTGGAGTACACTTGCAGGTTTAAATATTTCAATGCGAAAATATAACCCAATATATCAATATTATACTTCTTTATGGACAGTTATTTTGGTTATATTATGATTACAAATGAGTGGTCACACCATATAAGCATATATACCTTGAAGGAGAAATAAGAAAAATATTCAGAATTTTCCCTCAATTATGTAAACAGGGTCAAACATAAAGTAGCCGGGACATAGCTAGACCTGAGAGCATGCCCATATATAGAGAATACCAGGCTAGTGTATTTTGATATCAAGTTTATCAGGCAAGGCTAGGAAACGCGTAGGAATTCCGAGGCTTGCCGAGGAATTCCTACCGTTTCCGAGCCGAGCCTGATAAACTTGATATTAAAATACACTAGCCTGGTATTCTATTTATCAGGTAACGTTTAATGCTCGAAAATTACATTAGATGACGTCGTATTCTAACAGTAGATCTAACCTTGTGAAACAAATGGTATTGGATCTGTGTCTACTAGTTGCGAAGTTACATGTTCGCAACTATGTGTCTACATGCATTATTTACAGTATACACCATCTTAGTATCCATGGTATCTACACAAATACTACATATGGTTTCCTCAAATGGCCCAATACACACATTCTGTTGATAAACACAGACAGCAGTCAGAACACAGGCCACAGCGCGTGTATTATTGATTTAACTGGGGCAGATGTACCTTGCGATACACAATACATGACGTCAGTACTCGCGGGAGATCTACATGTACATGAATTATGTGTACAATTATAACGCAAATGAGTTTAAATACGAATGGGTTTGTCAACGTTTGACTGTTTGGAGATAGTTGAAGCAAAATTGCATAATGAGAAATGAATCATCGGCAGAATAAGAAATGAATCATCGACATTGAATGTGTAGATCGGCGACTGTGACCCATTCCTCCAGTGCAGTTTCTGACCAATGGTAGTCCTTCTTACATGCGTGTGCATAATTGACAGAATTGAATTTTGTGGCACAAAAGTGAATTTTGTGACACAGAATTGAATTCTGTGGCACAGAATTGAATTTTGTTACACAGAATTGAATTTTGTGGCACAAAAGTGAATTTTGTGACACAGAATTGAATTCTGTGACACAGAATTGAATTATGTGGCACAAAAGTGAATTTTGTGACACAGAATTGAATTTTGTGGCACAAAAATGAATTTTGTTGAATGCTTGTTTTCTTAGTAGTCGAGGTTGACGATTTCACTTTCGACTTTGTCTTTTATATTCAGTCTTAAATTGTATGACGCTAATCAAACACACTAAATCAACAGCTATTCGTGCATGGTGTAGTACGGTAAAGACAATACTCCAGATGTTTTAGGTCATATACATTGCTTGCTTGCAGAACTTGAACATGGTCAACTGGTTTATTAATCTATTTCACAAGCATGTGAATGTATATACTTTGACATCATTTTTTAAGTTTCGAAAACAAATCTGAACCTGTTTTAATTCCAGCCGCTTACCATCATGGCAAGCACCACAGAAGGTTGAATTTCTGCACTATAATTATAAACTTTTAATTGGTGTATATCTGGAGCCGTATTGTGCGAATTATGGGAAAATATGTCCTACAATACCCATACTGAAAACATAAAGAAGCAAAGAATAGCCAAAGGTGATGCAAATGGTTTGGAATATGTAGGAAAAATCAATGGTGGCACCTGGTATACCTTTCCCATTTTAACCTATTATGCAGTGCCACTGTTGAGGTGTTTACCTGTAGTAATGTTAAATATGTATGTGGTTATTTTATTCATATTACACATTGTTATGTTAAAATTATTACAACCAAGAACACTTATATAAACGCTTTCATCGGGGCAGATGGAGGTTAATTGGGGCACTCAATGTAAGAGGAAGCCTGAACACACGAAGACAATCCCTCTTGTCTAATGTGAAGACCCCATACCATCTAAATTGCTTATATTGTCGAGGATCGAGCCTGTGACAAACGGAATAAGAGCATGCGAGTAAAGCCCCAGTCACACATAACAAGGATGAACTACGGATCTCCACGGATGGCCCCGGAGGGTCCGGGGTTCATCACCGGGGCCGTCCGGGAAGCTGATCAAATATTTTGCGAGAAACACGGTGCCAGTACGGTTCTACTACGGTGAGACTACGGATCGCGGTAGACCGTAGTAGGTTCGTAGTATATCCGGGAAACATGCCGTATACGCCCCCTCCCCCCCCCCCCCCCCCCCCCCCCCCCCCCCCCCCCCCCCCCCCCCCCCCCCCCCACCACCGGGGGCGCTACGAACGAACTAAGATGCTGCCACGGTCGTCCCGGTGCCACTACGGTGTCGCTACGGGCGGCCTCGGAGGGTCACGTTGTCACCCCCTTCCAGAAGCACTCCCGGCCCACCCCGGATCGCCACGGAAGTACTACGATGGTACTACGTACGAACCCACTACGGATTGTATTTAGTGGGTGGCAGGTGGGAGCACGCGATGGGTAATTTAACGATCGAGGTTCATCCTTACTGGAATCCTTCACTACGGAACCAGATAGTTGCAATGATCGTCTCGGATGGCCACGGATGTTTAGAACAGTTATAACCCCCTGGGCCGACCTACGGACCTTACCGGATCACCACGGTTCGTCACGGTATCACTACGGTCCGGCTACGGACTGACCAAGGTTCTCCACGGATTGCCACGGACGGAGCTCTGGGGTGATCCGGGACCATTCGTAGCCCTGGTGTGACTGTATAAACAAAATTGCTACCCGGTACGCTATCTCTCCACAAAGATTACTATCGTAGGCAACTCGTGCAGTTAGTGTGACTGTGCCTTTAAGGGACACTCCTTGGAACTCTTTGGTACCATAGTGAATCCGTAGTAGCAACGGGATGGCCGTAGTGGGTCCTTAGGAACCATCGTAGTACATTCGTGGCGATCAAGGGTAAACGGGAGAGTTTCTGGAAGAGGGTGACAAAACGGTTTGTCTCGGTGATAGTACGGTATCACTACGGAGACCACGGATCTACTGCCTTTAAGGGACGATCCTTGGAACTCTCTGGTACCGTAGCGCGTCCGTAGCGCGGCCGGGGCCGTCCGGGACGAACCTTGACCATCCGTAGTGAGACCGTGTTAAATCCGGCACGATTCCCGGATATACTACGGACCTACTACGGTCTACCCCGGACTACCGTAGTCATCCGTAGTCATACCTTGGCTATCCGTAGTCTCACCGTAGTAGAACCGTATTGGCACCGTGTTTGATCAGCTTCCCGGAGGGCCCCGGTGATGAACCCTCCGAGGTCATCCGTGGCCATCCATAGTTCATCCTTGTTATGTGTGACTGGGGCTTTATCAATTGCCACAAGCAGACAATATATAACAACAATAAAATATTTAAAAACAACAACATGCACATCTATAGATGTTTACGTTAAAAATAACAATAACATACTAATAAATAAAGACAGCAGGTCTTTATAAAATGGGAGAATAACTCTGACCATGTACCGCGGCCGATTGGACATCACTGGAACCACCAATATGTGGCCGTCCTGGCTTGCAACGAGCGAAACATGGGTGAGTTGACCTAGGTGCGAATTCGAAATAATTGAAGAGTTACTGCCCTTGCGTTCATTTACCGCCATTTGCTGTTAATTTCAGACAAAGCCATACTTATTTCAATCGACGTCTACAACGCACAAAATACAATTCCATTGGAGTGAGGCAGAACAGTGCGACGGACGTGTGCACCAAGGTTTGATCCAGCTTTAAATCCGGTGTTAATGTAGTTCGGGGTGACAGTGGTGACGTTGTGATATTACTTTGCGCATTTTAACGGTTTCGTATTTTATCACCAATTTCGATATGCACGTGCACCATGCTTTCCCGGTGTATCGAGAATTCTTGGTGCATGTACAAGCTGACCTAGTTCTATGTGATAGAACGGCTGCAAATCTATTTTTGCAATCTGTTATTCTCTTTTATTTGCGCAGCAACAAGAACAAACACAAAGTTGCTGAGATTTTGTCACACAGAACTAAAGCTGACCTAGCTAGGCACAGATACACACTTCTTGTCATGTCAAATAAATATGGCTTGTTGCACAGTACATGGTCAATTAAGGACCGGTGCTATACCTGATCAGGCCCGCAGGTGTTTCTAGGGGGTCTGTGATATCTAGGGGGTCTCAAAAAGTTGACCTCGAGACTGGGGGGGTGGGGGTGATATTGATGGGAGAAATGCTCAGATATCTCGAAACTAGGTCATGTAATGTTTACTGCAGCAGCCGCAATATACAGCTGTGAAAGCTATCAAAAGTTTTAATGCGATAAAAGGTAGTTTATCTGACCTTATAAGGGTGATGACAAAAGGTAATACGTTTTTTGGACATATTTAACCCCCATGAACAAAAACAAAGCATAAATCACATTTTGGATGTTGATTTTCCACGTTTTTTCTGTGGTGAATGAACTTCTGTGTTTTCCAGAGTTACCCCATTGAAAACTGCGGTACAATTCGTGAAATCGAGTGTGCTATGCCTTATATCCGGTGGTGTTCCGAAACACATTGTGTTCCATTTCACATTGATTGACGATATACAGTAACAAGACAATATTCACATGTTATATTCATATATCACATCACTCTTATGAAGCAATTATCATTGAAGCCAAGTGTATCCATCTATTACTTAATACCTTAATTGACTTGCACCAGAAGTGACAAAGTACCATAGATCTATTTGTGCAAGTTTGTATCATTATATAACTTGGCTGCATGTTTTCCGCTTTGTAGGCAACGGGTTGCACTAAATCGCTACAAGTGCTACACAGTAAAAATGTGCATAATAGCATTTACACTGCGCACACTAATGTATAGAAAAAACTTGCAGTGCATTGACGTTCATACTTGTGTAATGTTCACCAGAAATTAGTGTGCTGATACTTCGCTATATTGTTATTGAGAGACAATTCTACAATATGACAAAAAAGTATTACCATAAACATGATAGCTAATCAGGGGCGGATTCCAGCGCATTGGGGGGGGTTGGGGGGGGGGGGGGGGGGGGGGGGCGTTTGTCTAGTTGCGAAAGTAACTCTTGCAATCTACTCCCGTACTACCGTCCGGACGGTACGTGAGTAATTGCAAGATCTACCGTTGGCAACTAGGGGGTTGTCCTATTTTTGAGCTCCTCGAAATTTAAATTCAGACTCCAACTGGTGGTAAACTGTGATCTATGTAAACTCCGTGGCTGAACAGGGGGGGTTGCAACCCCGAACTCCAGATCTGCCCCTGCTAATGAAGTGTGTATTAGCACATTATCCGTCATAACTCTTATGTATTCTAATTTCAGGGCTGAATATATTTGTTCTCGATGTAAACATTCCGTTTTGATTTTGGGATTCCCCCCCCCCCCCCCCCCCCCACCACAATGCAGCAGGTTAAAATGGGATTGAACCCGTTTGCCCGGCCTTACATGACCTTAGCTGTTGATAGGCCGTTAAACACTAATAAACAAACATAATTCTTATGTAATGCAATGTAATGAAATGTAATTAGAGTTATGTACTCGGAAGTACATATACATGTAACTTTAATATTTCTTTACGGATTTCTTCATCATCGTATAACTTTAATATTACATGATGGATTGCTTCAATATTTTGGAAACTTGATACATGTAAGCATTTGGAACACACTCGTGCTGCTATTAACATGACCTTGACCTTTTTCGTGCCCATGTTCATGTTTCGGTCAAATGCCTCGGCAGGCGCTACACCGCTTCTGAATTCAACAATTTGGGGCATCAATTTTGGACACAAGTCCAAATATCACACATCTCTTCAGAGCTCCAGATAATTATTTTAGCTGAATACGCATTGATTATCAAAAGTGGGAGTACAAAATACGCACAGCAATGTGATAGTGTTTGCTTTTTGCAGCTCAAGTGAATGTTTAAATTTGTTATATTTTTTTATCATTTGTTCCCTATTTAGTAATGAAGAAAATCAATAATCCACTTGTAAAACAAAATACGCAATGATTTTGAAATCGGAGGGTATTGTATGCTTTAGACACAAACCTTATCTGGAACTATGTCTCTTGATCTGTTACTCTGTCTCTTGATTTGTTACTCTGATCATTACCAAACTTCAATAACTTCCTCACATTGATAACTGCATCCAATGTGATCCTTGACCTTCACCTTGGTGAATAATTTTGTACACATGTCAAAATTTTGCATATCTCGTGATACGTTTGTTGAATATGCGCCAAACTTCATCAGTAATATTCTTACATTGACATCTAATCACCCTAATTCATTTGGATGAACTTGACCTACTTTTCTCGAAATATATTTTATGTCCATCAAAACATTGATGTTCGTTAACATTTTGTTTATATCCCGATACATTGGTCGGATGTTCACCAAACTTCATGAGTAGCTTACATTGATGTAACCACCCTGGGACATTTGGGTGACATTGACCTACTTTGCTCGAAATATAGGTCGCGTGTGTAAAAATGTGGATGTACATCCAACTTTCATGTATCTCCCGATATGTCGGATACTCCCCAAACTTCCTTACATTTACATTTCTTGCGTCTCGTCGAGACGGATCAAATCAGTGGTCAGAACATCAACTTTCATTGAGAAATAATAAAATAGTCAAACAATAGTCATACACTCAAAGAAAATTGTATTCCAAATGTTATCTGTTAAATACTAGTACAGTAGAACGTCTCTAAACCGGACACACAGGCAGTCTGTATCCTTAATTTTATGGGGTTCATTGTCATCTATCTCTGATGATAATGCCCGCATGCATTGCCATATTAATATGTCTGATTTACAGTGGAACCTCTAAACCGGACACCGTGGGGACGTCCCAGGGTGTCCGGTTTACAGAGGTTCCACTGTACCGTGTTTCCAATCCAACAGATAACAGAACAATGGACGAGGAGCTTGCCACGACTATGAAGATAAAGCCGAAATTGTCGTCGAAGGATCTCGCGGTGAAAACATCTCCCGACGGAATACGTCGTCTTATGTTGTCTCCGATGAAAAAACTCAGCCACGACACGCAGAAGTTGCGCCTAGTCTCGCCCCTCGATATCAACGACTTGGAAGTGGCGTCCGTGCTGGCTGAAGGTAAAATCCTTACAATGGAGCATCTTGCATGAATCAGACCCCCAGATAAGTTTTGTATCTAAAGAGTATTATACTCACATCAGAGCTCCAGATAAGGAATTAGTAATTGAGTATTTTTACTTTATCATTTCTGAAGCAATTGGGTATTTCAAAGTTTTAATTGGGTAATATAAAATCACACACTGTTTACACATCAACAGACCCCAATTACTGAATAGTTTGCTTCTAAATGAAACATGTCTTGTGTTTTCATGGAAAAATAAGAAAATATGCTATATTTGTGGTCTGTTTATTGTTTTCTGTAGCATGATAAAGATACCACAAATTTTTCATTGCTTTTTGATACTCACTACTTCTGATTTCAATCAGGTTTTTTGTTTGCAATTTTAATTGGGTATTTACGCAAATACGCACCTTATCTGGAGCTCTGCCCACATATTTCAAATTCAATGCATATTTTACTTTTATAAATGTACTATTGATTTTCTTCCTTTAATATTAAATACGGAACAAATGATAAAAAATAAAACAAATTTAAAATATTCGCTTATTTGAGCTGCAAAAAGCAAACACTATTTGGAATCGGCGATACCTTATAGGGTTTTGTCCTGTCAGTCCTTCTCCGTCCGTCTGTCACCTATAGTGCGTCAATTGACTGCATTGTCTAGTTTCAAAAGAAATCTGGCTATATCGAGCTTCTTATGAACTCGGGCAACGATTTGATTACATAGAGGATCTTACATGAGTGGTGATTTCATATATTTATTATTATCTGTCTTTTTTTTTCTTCAAATCTCATATAGCCCCGTAAGTGCGTTGGCAGACCACATTTTCTAGTTATTTTTGTAGCTGTCAAATGAAAATGATTTTGGTTGGACAAAAAATTATCAGACCGAAAAAAACCCATTTATAAACATAAAATTGATTTTGTGTGATATTTAAGAGCTTTTTATACGGGCCCGTTTGAAAAAACAGGACGTATTATGTATTCATCTTGTGTGGGCGGGCGGGCACAGCTTGTCCACGCAATAACTTGAGCACTACTTGACGGATTTTAACCAAATTCGGTATACATGTTTAGCCTTGTCCACGCAATAACTCAAGTTCTACTTCACCGCTCGTAACCAAATTCGGTATACATGTTTATCACGGCAAGACGAAGAAGCCTATTGATTTTTAATTTTCGCACTCTGTATCCTTTTCCACGCAATAATTCAAGTTCGACTTCACCGATCAAAACCAAATTCGGTATACATTTTTATCATGGCAAGACAAAGAAGCCTATTTATTTTGAATTTTTTTTCCGACTCTTATCTCCCCTTGGCAGCCATTTTTAATTTTCGCATTCTGTATCCTTGTCCACGCAATAACTAAGTTCTACTTGACCGATCATGACCAAATTCGGTATACATGTTTATCACGGCGAGACGAAGAAGCCTATTAATTTTCTGACTGTATCCTTGACCACGCAATAAGTCGAGTTCTAACCAAATTTGGTTTACATGTTTATCACATCAAGATGAGTTATATCTCCCTTTGTTGACTGGCCTTGCCTCGACAGGCGTATATTGTGACCTCCGGCACTCTTGTTTAAGTATATCATCAGTCATATAGAAAAGCTAGCTGCCAATATAATCAGACATTTTGTCTGGCGACTTCTGGTGTACCGTCGGACCGGCGGCAATTTTAACGGACATGTCCGACGGACCGACGACTTTCGCGGAGACTGGTAATACATATACAGTCAAACTTGTGTTAAGAGACCACTCAAGGGAACTGCCAAAAGTGGTCTCTTAACAGAGGTGGTCTCTTAATAGGGACAGCCATGTGGAGTGGGTACACGGATGATATATAAAAAAACAACACAGTGACAACACAGTCAAGTAATAACATGTATACACATATATGTATGTTTATTAAAGTAATAACATGTACAATGGAAAACATAAGTTTGAATACACTGCAGCTCCATTATAACGCGGTGGTCGGGGTCCAAGATTTCAAACCGCGATCGAATCCGACCGCGTTATAAAATTTCGGGACATGCACGGGTACTGGTACTGCACGGGTTACTGGTATCATTCGCATTTCGGTTACCAACTATTGCGGGAATTCCATTAGCAACGGACCCATATAAAATCGTGTCATTTGAACAGAAGTTAAAATAATTATTAATAATGCCTATGACATACAAACTTGTATGTATTAATGTATTAAACATACGAGTTATTTATAAAATCATGCTTATTACGTTGTATAGTGCTCGCGATAGACAGACGCTTATTACAATGTATACTAATCGCGATCAACAGACGCTTAAACGGATTAATTGATAATAAATAATGCCCAGGGCTGTACAAATTGATTTTTTAGCCACTTGTCCCGGACAAGTGACTTGACAAAAGTGACTTGCCCGGACTTGTCCCGGAAAATATAATTTTCAGGGCAAGTAATTTTGAAAAAGTGATATTTCTTATACGAAACTGTCCCAAAACAAAAACTATTATCATAGTTGTAATATAATACAATTGAGCACTTGGCACATATACATATTATATTAAATATCTATAATAATAAACATTGTATAGTACATATTTATTCTTGTGATCTTTTGTCACTGTGCCACCGCGGACATAACGTTGCGACAAGTGCATACTCAAAACACATTTATCGACAATAATAAAACATAAAAATCGTTTCCTAAAATATTGAGAATCGTCTCGCGTTTTCGCAATTGAAAAATTCGGATTAGTTTTGCTCATGCATCATGTGCATGTGCGGCGTGTTTGTAAAACGCGAGATTGAATAGGATAGAATTTCGCGTTTTCGTCTCCAAAGCTCGAAAACGCGAGGTTGCCACATGTCCCTAATAGGACACGTAAACATTGTCTTAGGAGACGATTCTCATGTGCTGCAAAAACATTTTTACGTTTTTATTAAGAAATAGAACACATGTGGACAAACATCTATATTTATATCTATAACAAAAACATAATTTGACAAAAAAATGATACTCTTCTTAGGAGACGATTCTAATGTGCTGCCAATACACGTTTATTGAGCCAAAAAAAAACATATTTCGATACGTGTTATTGGTTAGGCTACTGCATCGCATCGTCGACCTATACACAAGATCGTGAAAACGAATTCTATTGTATTCATTCTCGCGTTTTCGCCTGGCGATCTCGCGTTCGTTTTCGAGACCGCGATGTCGCGTTTTCGCCTCGGCCTTTTCACAATGTCGCCTTCCGATTTTGGAAATACATTTGTTCAAGTCATTATGCAGGCCCGTAGCCTGGGGGGGGGGGGGGGGGGGTTCGGAGCGGTCGGACGACGCCCCCCCCCCCCCCCCGCCTCGAGGTCCAATTTTTCAGAGAAAAAAAATCGGGTATGGAAGGTCACAGTTAGAAGCTCGGCTGTTGCGGAGAATGCAGGAAATTGCATTTCACACCACCCACCTATATTTCAAATTTTCCGGGGGGGGGGGGCATGCCGCCGGACCCCCTAGATACCTCAGGCCCCTTGGGCCTTCGAAACGACCCCCCCCCCCTTCAAACAGGTCTGGCTACGGGCCTGTAATATGTGTGCGTATAATACATGCGTGTTGAAATTGAGTTTTGCGCGTACATTACATGTACGTACGTACGTAGAATACAATTCGAACTAGCATGCTTTATATGCATGTACGTACGTAGAACGCAAATCCAACACGCATGCTGTCTACACATGCATGGGCAAATCGTATTTCCAAAAGCGGAAGGCGAGATCGAGATCGCAAAAACGCGAGATTGTAACAAAAAATAAATATGGCCGTACCTACCCATCCCCAATTAGCACATTTGCGACATATCATTTTTGGTCTAGCTGCACACCTGATGGTGTTTACAATCATCAGTTGCTAATCCAGTTTCACGTGCAAAGTGTGACTGACCTTTAGAATTCTGTGGAAACAAACATACCAAAACCACGCTATGTAGTCGCTCACGTCATCGCATAGCCGATGAATTGATAATTACGCATTAGCTTGTGGAATTTCATATTTGTTTCATTTTTTGATCACCAAGATTTGGCAGCACATGAGAATCGTTTCCTAAGACGATCAAAATATGTAATGTAAAGAAATATCAATGTATTCGGGTTTTCTTTTCACATTTGTCCGATGTCTTAATCAAACATGTTTTGGCAACACATGAGAATTGTCTCCTTAGACGATTCTAATATTTTGTAAAAAGAATTGTCACATTTGTTTGATTTCTTAGACCGTACAAACAATTGACAATTTCAGAAATCCACAACTTAATTTGTGTTTCTCGAGTCGGGTTTCATATGATGGCGAGGAAATACGATCGATTACACACCGTGAAAATCTTGGAACGTAAATGTCAATTGTCACGTAGGCCATTTCAGTTTACCGCGCGTTACGTCAGCTGTTATTCTAAGTACGTATGGTCGCTCGTTAGGAGCATTTCTTTCCTTCGTTTATAAGGTATGGGTTGTGACCTATGGCTTAGAACACCGACTTCCAATCTGGAGGTTGTGGGTTCAAACATCGCCTTGGGAATCAAACGTTTATATGCCGTGTAGAAACGATAATTTAAATTAAGAACCTTAAATTCCATTTCCACCCCGTGAAGGAACATACATTTATTTCTCTAAAGTTAGGTCTCTTGGCCTGTCGACGCAGTGAGACAAAAACGTTAACATACATAAAATAAATCAATAACCATCGATCGCCGCAGAATATTTTCCCTAATTCGCTAATTACTTTCAAATTCGATTAAATTAATATAATCAGGGTCGCTGTAGATTGCTATATCACTTTATTGCGATACACAGGTACTGTGTAACAACACAGTAGCTGCGAATCGCCAGGACGCCCGCAGCGTTATCGATCGATAAAAGTGGTCAGTTTTGGGATTAAGTTTATGACAGTCCGGTTCCAAAAAAACGGGCTTGTGGCGGGACGTTCTAACAGAAAATAGTGACTTGCCCGGGACTAAATTCCAGCATAGAGGCACTTGCCCGAGATTAAAACCGACTTGTCCCGGGCGTCGAGCGTGCCAATTTGTACAGCCCTGATGCCTATGGTCACGTGTCCTGCCTATTCATGCGGTTGATACATGCATAATCTCAGGATGTGGGGTCACGTGATCTATTGTTTACGCTGCAAGTCATATTGATGAATGAAATTTACGATTTAAGCGAGATTGCCTTGGGCTGCAGTGTAAACAATAGACCACGTGATCCCATACCCTGACCCAGATAATGCTGAAACACCAGTATATTTATAGAACGCTAAATACACGTTTTATGGATTATAGCCACCGCTTATAGCCGTGTTTCGAGCCGTGTTTTCATGGGCGCTGACAGTCGCCGACGGTCGTTAAACGTGTCGTATTTTGACGGAAAGGGCCGTATTTATACGGTCGCTGGTCGCAGACAGCAGGTGGTCGGTCGTTCATTGCAAGTACGTTATTATGGGAAATTCGTCGGGCGGGATTCAAACCGGTCGCTTACAGCAGGTGGTCGTTTATTACAAGTGGTCGTTAGCACAAGTTCGACTGTATTACATTTGGACAATAATTGTTGATGGATCGAAATTCCAGAATTCAGCCTCATTTTAACCCTTTGTACCCGACAGCCCGCTATAGTGGTTTATGCAAACAGTGTAGATCCAGATGAGCCGGTTCGTAGCGAGCCGTCTCATCAGGACCTGCACTTTTTGAAAGTAAATTTCATATTTTTGAGAACCAAAAGTACCCCCTTTTAATAAATGCACTACTCTGAAAACCATTTTGTGATGGTTGGATTGCTTGCAAAATTAACTCGTCATCATCGATATTCCAGATTCATCCGATGAGTCTATATCCCCGACAAAGTCAAAAACTCGTGACACACCAGGCAGGGTGAGTATTAATAGGGTTTTCTATGACCTCCAAACTAAATGGTCAAAAGGAGCTATAATGACTACATTCAAATTACAAGAGTTGAAAGGTAATTTTGATGTTCAAAATGCCCCAAAGTTTGACTTGAACCCCTGTTATGTGTGGTAACTTGTTTTTCACAGTGTTTGCAGTTTTCCACCGTGTAGTCCCAGAGCTCCAGATTAGTTTTGTATCTAAAGAGTACCGGTATTATACGTCCATATTTCAAATTCAATGCGTGTAGCGATCTAGGGATGTTTCTATAGGTTGTTGCAGGAAGATAATTATATAACACCATTCTGTTACATACATTCTCGGCGAAACTGCCAAAATTTTACAGGACATTCGGTCTGGTAAACTTGTAAAATTTTTACCAGACCAGACAAAAATTTACCAGACCAAATTTAAAAAAAAAATCAAAATTGAATTTTGTGTGTTATTTAAGACCTTTTTAGCTTTTTAAGTATATCAGTCATATAAGAAAAGCTAGCTAGCACCAGTATCAGATTTCATCTAAATTGCAAAGTATACTTATCTAGCAAAGTATACTTTAAGGGAGAAATTTTCAATTTAAGGATAAATTTATTATTTTTTATTACATTATACTGAATTTATTACAAAATGGCTGTGATAATGTAATAAATTCAGTATAATAATTCTGCATACTTTTAATCATCAAATATATGCAGTCGTTAGTTCTATATGACATAATGCATTTCGGGATAAATAAATGATTTCCAAAGGAAGGTGATTTCAATGAAGCTTGGAATAAAAAAGTAAAAACAAATTTACTTTTTTTATAGTCGTGCATTCGGTCCGGCGACTTCCGGTTTACCGTCGGACCGGCGGCAATTTTAGGACCGACGACTTTCACGGAGACTACATATTATTCATATATATTACATATTATTCATATATATTACATATATACAATTATGATAAATGTTTCATTGATACAAAAACTCTTCATGAACATATAACCCCGTCCAAACAGTCATGTTCTGAACAAAAGTCTTTTTCAGCAAAATGCTCCACTTGCAATATAACTTCCAAATAGCGTTTTCCATGTAGTCTATTTCGCTTTGTTGAAAATTAATTGCTGTCACTAATGCATTAAGTACACTAACACAATCTACTCAGTTATACAAATATCATATATATCGTATACCATACACAGTGCACAGCTCCAGATAAACTTTGTGTCTCATGGTTATTCCCCCTGATATCAGTGTGGAAATTTACGTCTGATATGTATGTATAATAATTCCAATCAATACATGGGGTAATGGTGAACAAATGTTTATTTTGCCAGAAAATGTCTCAGATGATGTCTCTGATATAAAGAACATTTTGTGCCTACTGAGTAGGCATGTACCTTTCACTTAAACATAACAGAACAGTTTTAACCCTTTCAAGCAACTGGAATGTTAACCCTGCAGACGGAAATTGCCGTCTGCTGTTTTTAATTTTTGCCGTAATTCTTAAAACAAAAAAAGGTTTTGACATCACATGAGGCTCATGCGGTGTCAAAACAGGTTTTTGTCGAGAAATATTGAAAATAAAACATTTCCGGCAGACGACAAAAAATAATTCAGCGTAGTAAGGGTTAATTACACTATTCCATTACAAAAGGGTATTGTTTTTGTCGCGCCTGCTTTAGCAGAGGCGCGACTATAGTCGGCGCTTTTTCCGTCGTCGTCCGCGTCATCCGCGTCGTCCGCTTTTTTTGTAAGGCAAATGCGTTAAAAGTTATTGTTTTTTCACAATATCCCTTTAACCCCTTGCCAGACATTGATAATATTTCACATCAATGTTTGTCTAGGGATGATGCTTCATTACGCACACCCCCACATCCAAATTTTCAAGGTCAAGGTCATTTATTTCCTTGTAATGTTCACCGGTTTTGTAACAGAAATGCGTTAAAGTTATTGTTTTTTCACAATATCTCTTTAACCCCTTGCCATACATTGATAATATTTCACATCAATGTTTGTCTAGGGATGATGCTTCACTACGCACACCCCCACATCCAAATTATCAAGGTAAAGGTCATTTATTTACTTGTAATGTTCACCGGTTTTGTAACAGAAATGCGTTAAAGTTATTGTTTTTTCACAATATCTCTTTAACCCCTTGCCAGACATTGATAATATTTCACATCAATGTTTGTCTAGGGATGATGCTTCGTTACGCACACCCCCACATCCAAATTTTGAAGGTCAAGGTCATTTATTTCCTTGTAATGTTCACCGGTTTTGTAACAGAAATGCGTTAAAGTTATTGTTTTTTCACAATATCTCTTTAACCCCTTGCCAGACATTGATAATATTTCACATCAATGTTTGTCTAGGGATGATGCTTCATTACGCACACCCCCACATCCAAATTCTCAAGGTCAAGGTCATTTATTTACTTGTAATGTTCACCGGTTTTGTAACAGAAATGCGTTAAAGTTATTGTTTTTTCACAATATCTCTTTAACCCCTTGCCATACATTGTATATTTCACATCAATGTTTGTCTAGGGATGATGCTTCACTACGCACACCCCCACATCCAAATTATCAAGGTAAAGGTCATTTATTTACTTGTAATGTTCACCGGTTTTGTAACAGAAATGCGTTAAAGTTATTGTTTTTTCACAATATCTCTTTAACCCCTTGCCAGACATTGATAATATTTCACATCAATGTTTGTCTAGGGATGATGCTTCGTTACGCACACCCCCACATCCAAAGAAGGTCAAGGTCATTTATTTCTTGTAATGTTCACCGGTTTTGTAACAGAATGCGTTAAAGTTATTGTTTTTTCACAATATCTCTTTAACCCTTGCCAGACATTGATAAATATTTCACATCAATGTTTGTCTAGGGATGATGCTTCATTTACGACACCCCACATCCAAAATTCTCAAGGTCAAGGTCATTTATTTACTTGTAATGTTCACCGGTTTTGTAACAGAAATGCGTTAAAGTTATTGTTTTTTCACAATATCTCTTAACCCCTTGCCAGACTTTGATAATATTTCACATCAATGTTTGTCTAGGAATGATGCTTCATTACGCACACCCCCACATCCAAATTTTGAAGGTCAAGGTCATTTATTTACTTGTAAAGTTCACCGGATTTGTAACAGAAATGCGTTAAAAGTTATTGTTTTTTCACAATATCTCTTTAACCCCTTTCCAGACATTGATAATATTTCACATCAATGTTTGTCTATGGATGATGCTTCATTATGCACACCCCCACATCCAAATTCTGAAGGTCAGGGTAATTTATTTACTTGTAATGTTCACGATCAAATGCCTCGGCAGGCGCGACACCGCTTCCGTGGCGGAATTCTTGTTATTAGAAATAAGAAAATATCCACAAATGGTGCAGATACAGATGAGACAGCTCGTTACGAGCCGGCTCATCTGGATCTACACTGTTTGCAAATACTGCTATCGAGGTATGTAGTGCTGAAAGGGTTAATAATTGTTGGAACCAAGTGAAGCTAATCACCAAGAGATTCAGGCCCAAACATTTGATGTGTGCAATCTATGTTTCAGCCGTCCACAGTTATGACCAATCTACAGCGAGGAAATGTACAGACCACAACACCTGTCTTCCACAGTAAGTCTCATCCTGTCCTATGTGGCTGTGACTGGAGAAATGGGGCTTGTAGCCCCTGATCAAATAGCACACTGCTGTAGCCAGAGCTCCAGGTAAGCTTTGTGTCTAAAGCGTACTATACCCCTTGATTTCAAAATCATTCCGTATTTTACTTCTACAAATGGATTATTGATTTTATTCATTACTAAATAGGTAACAAGTGATAAAAAAATATAACAAATTTAAACATTCACTTAATTGAGCTGCAAAAAGCAAACACTGTTTGCTTTTTGCAGCTCAACTAAGTGAATTTTCAACTTTATGACAGTATTTTCACTACTCAATTTGAAAATCAATGCGTATTTTGTACTCCCACTTTTAATAATCCATGTGTATTTAGCTAAAATAATTGTGTAAAATAATACGCACCTTATCTGGAGCTCTGCCTGTATCCCAGGGATTTATGGTATGGGATACGAAACCGCGCATTTTCTCGGAAAACTTGGTGATAGTGACTGGTAATGGTGAATGAATGTTTATTTTGCCAGAAAAAATATCATGCCTCATTTGCATATACAGTCGAACCTGTGTTAACGACCACCTGTGAATAGCGACCACCTGTCCACAACGGCCAGTTAAAACCCCCCCATCCAATTTGTTCTTTAAAAGACCTTGGAATAACGACCACCTCCGAACAACGAACAACGACCAGCGACCAGCGATTTTCGTTCCCACGCGGCATTTTTTACTGCAAACAACGACCATTAGCGACCAAGTCGTGTTTTGTCGGCAAAAAAAAATAACATCGCAATCGCCGATTTTCCTTTCATCACAAAACTCGGCGACATTTTTCAATGAAAAATATTGCATAACTCCATTAACGGTAATTCCCGATATGTATTCCGTGTCGTGTATTCCAATAGGCATAATGCAATTCTGCGCAAGTCATAAAACTCGATCATTAGCTGGCAAACTGTGTTTACACGATGCTGATTCGTCTACAGTGACAAGACTAAGACTTCAAACACACGGCGCGTGTCAAGTGTAAATTTCACACATCGGGGCACAAGGCCATATCAAAGATCAATACACGCGGTTGCTGACATCAGTCACGTAGTCCACACTAAACTGGTACCCTGTCTGATGCGCAGCATATATAGCGTTATTCCTAGTGACCGGGAACCAGTCTAAAGTGACACGACAAACGTGTTTATACGAATTGGGTCTCGATCTCCGAGAAATCCCGGCTTATTGCATTAGCGACCAGACCAGGCAGTGGATTCGCCTAGTCTGCCCGTGGTTTACATGGTTTACAATGCTCGCGAATCTCTAATTAAAAACATCAGTAATTACGTCAGCGGACATTGCCAATTCGTCATAGGCTGCTTAAATATTCGGGCTTGACCAGGATAGTATACAGTACATTGGACAGAAAGCAAATAAGCCTGGTGTTCTCTCCTGATTTGGACACCGAGCTCGTGTGGGTTACTGGACTTGACGCATTCAATGAAATATTTTTTGTTACAAAAAAACTCGCGGTTTTCATAGGCCGCGCCACATAGGCTATCGTTTTAATACAGACTATATGACCGTTATTAATTTCAACTGGTGGTGTGAAATACTAATGGTCATGCTAAATTAAACCACTTACATGTAATTACGACAAGCTATTAAATGGTCACCAAAGCGGGCCGCGAGATATACTTATCGTGAAGATAATTTTGTATATAATTTGTATATAATTTCCAAAGCGAGGCTGGGTTCAGAACACTAACAACAAGATGACAAAACAAAATAAATTGACTATTTCAGCCATTTTCGTGCAATTTTTAATTGATGAAAAGCATGCATATATATTACAATAGAATGCTAAAAACATGGCCGACTTTGTTGTGAAACTGGGTAAATGTTCGACCCTTGGAACAACGACCACCTGTCAACAACGACCACTTTGGCCACTTCCCTTTGCCGGTCGTTGTTCACAGGTTCGACTGTACCACGTGTTATGATTACTTGTGAGAATTAAGTTGACGCAGGCACCGTACACATTGAATACCAGATGACGCATGCGCATCTCGCTACCTTGCTATCCAGCAACCGAATTCGCGCCTATTCGAAAATGACTACAATGCAATATTAATGATGTACATGTATTAATATGGAGGATATGAAACAGAAAATGTTCATATTTCTTGCTTAAAAGTAGCCTATTCTATAAGGAAATGGTTAATCTTGTTATTTCAACAGAAATCACCTAAATATAGCAAGAAATAAAAATCTAGTAGCATCAGATTAACAGCGACTGGCTATTTGTTTAGCGATAGTAGCTAAAATACTATATTAACGGTGTTATAATATTAAGGATATGAAACAGAAAATGTACATATTTCTTGCTTAAAAGTCAAGAATTGGTTAATCCTGTTATTACAAAGGAAATTATCAAAATATAGCAAGAAATGAAAAAAACTATTAGCGTGAGAACAATTGCCCCAGTGTCTCGCTTAAATTGAAAGTCACACCAGGTAAGCATAATCGATTAATACCTTAAATAACGAGCTTCCCATCTCTCTGTAATATGTCTCCGTGTTGCCTGATAATGATACCGTATGACGGGTGTTTGATTGATGGAATGGCGAACTGTGCAGATCCTGATCAGACTGCATGCATTGCAGGCAGGCATTGGGCCTGGTATAACCGTATATACTACCTTTAACACGTTTGTTCACACTGTCTTCCGGTGTCTCATAACTGACACTACACACTGCTCATTATGTCTTAGAAACACATCCATGTTACTGATACCTGTATCGCACCTCGCACAGTATCAGCACAGAGACGGAATATCAACCCTCTCGCATTGGGATATCTGAGCTCCAGATAAGCTGCGTATTTGCTTAAATACCCAATTAAAATTGCCAAAAACCCAATTGAAATTGGAAGTAGCGAGTATCAAAAAGCAATAAAAAATAAGTATGCTTGCCTCCGTGAGACACGTACGTGGCATGGCCACACTAGCAGGCCAACAACCCCCCTTAACAATGCAGTCTGATCTCGATCTACATGGGTCGCAAAACCTGTAAGCCCCATTTATCCAGTCATAGCCACATATTTCAACATTTCTGCGGATAGTAATAGATCTCCCGACAGAAGACCCAAGTCAATCTGGTAACGTCCAAATGGACCCTCCATATGTTGCAGCATAAATAGGTTTGCTGGTACCCGATTTCAATCGTTTTCTATTGCGTAGCAAAAATGGGATACAGGGATGCAAAAGGGGTCCATCTGTCCGTCTGTCATGTTTTCCTGTCACTTGTTTACCATACAACCAATTAGCTTGAACGTGCTCTTCTCATTCTCAAGTTCAAGGTGAAATAACTTTGAAATTGCCATCCAGTAGATTTTAAATTGCTATAACTGGTTTACTATATGACCGATTGGCTTGAAACTTCCATATTTTAATTGCCTGCCCCAACCATGCTTCCCCCTTGCTCAAGGTCAGATCATTTTGAAATTTCCATCCAGTAGATGCATTTCTTTATTCTGCTATAACTTTGTTACCGTATGAGCGATTGGCTTGAAACTTCATGTGCATGTTTCTCATCATTTGTATATTCATCACACACCCTAACCATGCTCCCCCCTCTTGTGCAAGGTCAAATAACTTAAATTTCTGTCCATTAGATTTGTGCACGTTTTTCCATTCTCCTATAACGTCTTTACTGTACGAGCGATTGAATTGAAACTTCAGGGGCATGTGTCTCATCATTCATATTTTCATTCCCCACCCCAGCATGCCCAAGGTCAAGGTCAAATTTCCCGCTATCTGTTGTAACTCCTTTACAGTATGTGCAACTCGCTTCAAACTTCATATTCTTGTCATCGCCCATATTTCCATTTCCCATCCCAACCATGCTGGTCAAAGTCAATAAGGTCGAACAATTTTCCTGTCCATTAGATGCATGCATGTGTCTTTTTTTCTGCCGTCACGCATATTTTCAGAAATAATTAACATGATGCAATTTTGTTTAATGTCAAAAGTTGACAAAAGTTTCAGAGCACACTCGTAAGTCAATATGGAAATATAACCCCAATAAATAAACAAATAACACATGTAATATCCTGTTAATCTGATTTGACTCAGAAACGGTAGGAGCTCGTCAGCAAGCCTAAAATGTCCTACCGTTTACTAGTGTTGATTGTTATTCTCTATCTATTATTACGACATATTGTGAATATGTTGCAGCATTAACCCTCCACCAGATGGCAGCACAGGGCGAGCTTGTTTGTATGCGCCAGGAGGTTGCCAACGGTAATGTGAAGGAACAATTTTTGTATGTCTACCGGTATTTGAAAAGCAAGACACAATATAATATACTGCTGTCTGTCCATCCGTTTTGCATTAAAGTTTTCGGGTACATATATTATCTCTGCAACCCCTTAGTCTGATTGACTTGAAACTTCATGTACTTATTATACGCCCATTTGAAAAACGGGATGTATTATGGTATGTCGTTGTCTGTCCGTCAACTTTTTTTGGACCACTAACTTTGTGTAATCAACTCCTCCCACAGTTTTCAACCAATCATTCTGAAACTTCACACATGCATTCTAAACATATTGAAGATGTGCACCTCCCCGTTTCATGTGGAAAAATTATTTTTTTACAAAAATATTGTTTTTTGAACTTGCTCATTCTTTTCACACTTTCCTACTACATCATGCTGACTCCATGCCCAAGCTGCAAGTCAAATTTTAGTCGGTTTATGTTAAATGTGCGCATGACACCATGACCACCTCCGCGAGTAAACATGGACAATAAGTATTGTTTTTTATGCCCCTACACCAAATGGGGTGGAGGGGTGCAATGGCAGGGCATATAACATTGGGATTGTGCATACATCCGTAACTTCAAACTTTTCTTGTCCATGTAATAACTCAAGTTTTTTCTATTTACTCAAAATTTAGCCACTGGATTTATGTCATGAACTGTGACCTTATTGTCGCAGTCCTTGACACAGGGCTCCAGATAAGCTGCGTATTTGCTTAAATACCCAATTAAAATTTCCAAAAACCCAAATGTAGCGAGTAATTGAAAGCAATAAAAACATGTGTGGTACCTTTACCATGCTGCAGAAAACAATAAACAGACCACAAATATAGCATATTTTTCTTAATTTTCCATGAATTTCATCTTGGTTTTCATTAGAATTGTCTCCTTGCCAAGACATGTTTTCATTTCGAAGCAAGTTATCTTTATATATTCAATCTGCTGATGTGTAAACAGTAGTGTGATTTTATTTTACTCGATTAATATTTTGAAATACCCAATTGCTTCAGATAAGCTGCGTATTTGCCAAAAACCCAATTGAAATCAGATGTAGCGAGTATCAAAAAGCAATAAAAAATGTGTGGTACCTTTACCATGCTGCATAAAACAATAAACTGACGACAAATATAGCATATTCTTCTTATTTTCCATGAAAACACATCTTGGTATTTCCAAGGAGATAATTCTAATGAAATGCCAAGACATGTTTTCATTTTGAAGCAAACTATTCAATAATTGCTTTCTGTTGATGTGTAAACAGTAGTGTGATTTTATTTTACCCAATTAAAACTTTGAAATACCCAATTGCTTCAGAAATGATGGAGTGACAATACTCGATTACTAATTCCTTATCTGGAGCGCTGCTTGACATAAATGTGCAGGTGCAATAAAAGCGCACTGCAATGTATTTTTTCTGGTAGTGTGATTATCATGGATCTCTGGACTTTGTCTTGTTATACAGAGCTCCAGATAAGCTTTGTGTCTAAAGCGTACTACACCCCCTGATTTCAAAAGCATTGCGTATTTTACTTTTACAAATGGATTATTGATTCTCTTCATTACTAAATAGGGAACAAATGATAAAAACAAAATATAACAAATTTAAATATTCACTTATTTGAGCTGCAAAAAGCAAACACTATAAGCAAACATTGTTTGCTTTTTGCAGCTCAACTAAGTGAATTTTCAACTTTATGACAGTATTTTCACTGCTCAATTGAGAATCAATGCGTATTTTCACATTGCTGTGCGTATTTTGTACTCCCACTTTTGATAATCAATGCGTATTCAGCTAAAATAATTGCATAAAATACGTCAATACGCACCTTATCTGGAGTTCTGTTATATTCGTCATCCATCCATGCGTGATCATTCGGGGAACAGTCCAAACATATTGACCCTCGGTGCTGTGAAGGCCGAGGGCAATAGTACCTCGGGTCGTCCACAGCACCTCGGGGGGGGGGGGGGGCAATAGTTTTGACTGTTCCTCGAAGGACCATGAAATAACTATATTATGCCTTGTTTAGGAGCCGATACTGACAAACAAGACGAGTATGGATTGACCGCCCTGCTGTGGGCATGTGCGTTCGGCCAGCTACCCACGGTCGAATACCTCGTGGAGACGGGGGCAGACGTCCGTGTCCATGGCAACCATGGTGAAAACGCACTGCTGTTTGCCAGTTGCTATGGATACCAGGATATTGTGAAAGTCTTGCTGAAACTTGGCATGGAGGTGAATTATGTTGATGAGGTAAGCGATTATGCGATTATATTGATGAGGTAAGCGATTATGTTTATGAGGTAAGCGATTATGTTGATGAGGTAAGCTGGTTTACATAGGTCTTAGTTTCTATATGCCTGGTTGACAAACGTGACATATTATGGTATAGTAATTTCCAATAACCTCCGAGGGAAGCACATTTAATACACATTGTTTTAAAGTCACTCTTCTCACCTTATTGGGCAAACAAATCAACCAACAACAGATTTACCTGTACAAGTTATCAATAGTCAATGAGAATCAGCTGTCAAGTATTTCACATTTGTTACGTTAAGTGTCAATTTGAGGTCAAAGTGTCAATTAGTGACACCAATTTACCTGATCAAACAATGCACACCTTTATCTCTGCCAACGTTTAATATTGTTAACCCTTACTGAATGCTAAATTATTTTTTGTCGTCTGCTGTTTTTTATTTTCCATTTTTCTCATCCAAAACATGGTTTGACAGCACTTTGGAATCATTTCCAGTGGAAAGATTCTAAAATGCTGCCAAACCCTGCTTTTACTGAGAGAAAAGACAGAATATGAAACAACGGCAGACGGCAATATTCGGTTCCCGCATTCTAAGGGATAAAGGAGTTTTTCTTTAAAGTTTAAAGTAACTAGAGCAAGTGAGCACGGAATGGAATGGTGCTTAACAGCCCACCAACACAAACGAGTATCATTTAGGTATCATTTAGGGCCAAGCAATGTAGATGAATAAAAATAATAGTAAAACAATAATTTCATTGTTGATGGTATGATGCTCTCATTTTATACGACCGTTTTTAGCTCGCCTGCACGAAGTGCATAAGAGCTTATGGCATACTCCCGTCGTCGTCGGCGTCGGCATCCACAAACATAACTTAGCACATTCATAAACTTAACGTTGGGGTAAATGTCTTATAACTTTTGTTTCCTTTCATGGAACGCCTTGATATTTCATACATGCATTCCTCAGATGACCCTCTATCATTCTGTAGCAAATCCATGACCCACCACCCAACCCTTACCCAGGGTCAAGGTCACAAACTTAGCACATTCATAAACTAATGTTGGGGTAAATGTCTTATAACATCTGTTTCCTTTCATGGAACACCTTGATATTTCGTACATGCATTCCTCAGATGACCCTCTATCATGCTGTAGCACATCCACGACCCACCACCCAACCCTTTCCCCAAGGTCAAGGTCACAAACTTAGCATGTTCATAAACTTAACGTTGGGGTAAATGTTGTGCGACTTCTGTTTATTTATAGGGAACGCCTTCATATTTCATACATGGATTCATCTGATGATACTCTATTCTGCTATTGCAAATCCATGACCCACCGCCCATCCCTTACCCCAAGGTCAAGGTCACTAACTTAGCACATTCATAAACTTAACGTTGGGGTAAATGTCTTATAACATCTGTTTTCTTTCATGGAACGCCTTGATATTTCATACATGCATTCCTCAGATGACCCTCTATCATGCTGTAGCAAATCCACGACTCACCACCCAACCCTTAACCCAAGGTCAAGGTAAAAAACCTAGCACATTCATAAAGTTAACGTTGGGGTAAATGTTGTGTAACTTCTGTTTATTTACAGGGAATACCTTCATATTTCATACATGCATTCATCTGATGAAACTATCGTACTATAGCAAATCCATGACCCACCTCCCACCCCTTTCCCCAAGGTGAAGGTCACAAACTTAGCACATTCATAAACTTAATGTTGGGGTAAATGTCTTATAACATCTGTTTCCTTTCATGGAACGCCTTGATATTTCATACATGCATTCATCTGATGATACTCTATTGTGCTATAGCAAATCCATGACCCACCCGTTACTCCAAGGTCAAGGTCACAAACTTAGCACAGTCATAAACTGAACGTTGGGGTAAATGTCTTATAACATCTGTTTCCTTTCATGGAACGCCTTGATATTTCATACATGCATTCCTCAGATGACCCTCTATCATGCTGTAGCAAATCCACAACCCACCACCCAACCCTTGCTCGAAGGTCAAGGTCACAAACTTAGCATGTTCATAAACTTAACGTTGGGGTAAATGTTGTGTAACTTCTGTTTCCTTACAAGGAACGCTTTGATATTTCATACATGCATTCATCTGATGATCCTCTATTGTGCTACGGCAAATCCATGACCCACTCCCCCACCCCTTTCCCCAAGGTCACAAACTTAGCACATTCATACATGCATTCCTCGTGTGAATAGCTATCATGCTGTAGAAAATCATCAACTTAGTGCGTTCATAAACTTAAAGTTGGGTTAAAGTTTGTTTTACTTCTGTTTTCAGGGAGCACATTGATATTTCATACATGCATTCATCTTAATATGCTATATTATGCTATAGCAAACCCCAATGTCAAGGTCCACCGCACGACCCTTAATCCAAGGTCAATTATATATAATATTCATGTTTTTTTATGCAACTGTGCCAAGTTTGAGTGAAGGCTGCCAACAGGCGAGCTTCGTGTCTTCTGACAACTCTTGTTAAAAAACGGTATGTATTATGTTTTACCGCCGGGCGGGCGGGCGGCTGACAGGAAAAGTGCATGGTTCATGTACACAACTCCTCCGAAACCGTTCAATCGATCGTTCAATCGATCGAGCTGAAACTATACACACGTCTTCTACACATATTGAAGATGTGCAGCTTGGTGTTTTTATGCCGAAAAAATATTTTTTAACAAAAATATCACCTTTTTAACTTAGCCATTTTTTCTACATTTTTCTATACAATTCTATATACGGGTGGGTGGCAGGTGGGAGCATGCGATGGGTAATTTAACGATCGGGGTTCATCCTTACCGGAATCCCGACTGGAGACCTGGTTTGGCCCTCACATACGTCTGGCATTTTGTATGTGACAGTTGAATCTGGTTATACCCCTTATAATATTAATCCTACCAGTATTACTTTTAAATAGGGGAAGGGGCCAAGTGACTTTGGTGCGGTATGGACCTGGCACCAGGTCAGGTTATTCTAATTTCAGCGCTGAATATGTTGTATCTCGATATAAATATTCAGTTCTGATTTTGGGATTTTCCCCCCAATGCAGCAGGTTAAAATGGGATCGAACCTGTTTGCCCGGCCTTACATGACCTTAGCTGTTGATAGGCCGTTAAACACCAATAAACAAACAAACAAACAAATCTATATACGGTACAGAGTTTGTGTACACAACTCCTCCGAAACCGTTCAGTCGATCGATTTGAAACTATACAAACGTCTTCTACACATATTGAAGATGTGCACCTTGGTGTTTTTATGCCGAAAAAATATTTGTTAACAAAAATATCACCTTTTTAACTTCGCTATTTTTTCTACATTTTTCTATACAATTCTATATACGGTACAGAGTTTGTGTACACAACTCCTCCGAAACCGTTCAGTCGATCGTTCTAAAACTATACACAAGTCTTCTACACATATTGAAGATGTGCACCTTGGTGTTTTTATGCCGAAAAAATATTTGTTAACAAAAATATCACCTCTTTAACTTAGCCATTTTTTCTACATTATTATATCCAATTCCCTATCATTTCTACTTTACACTCTACTTTTCTATCTCTGCCTAAATTAGTATACATGTTTAGCGTAACGAGATGAAGAAATAATGCTATAGACTTTCAAATTCTCATTAATGTTTCTTGCGTTGGTGACAGCTTCACATTTCTGCATCTTCGCTGTCTGGCCCATATTCGACGGGCGTATTTTGTGATTTGCGGCACTCTTGTTACAGGTACATTCCTGTCTATATATGTGGCTGTGACTGGAGCAATGGGGCTTTTGGGATTTGTGACCAGTGTAGATCCGAATCAAATAGCACACTGTGTAGCCTGACAATTATATATATTACTTGGTATAAGCATGATGGGTACTTCATTGATGGCATGAAGAACAGTGCAGATCTTGATCAGACTGTGCGGATGCACAGGCTGATCTGGATCTACACTGGTCGCAAACCCCATAAGCCACATTCCTCCATGCCACATATGACCTTGCTGCTGAACAGGTGTAAAAACCAAATCAATCGATATTAGAGCCAAATTGCAATTTCCACTTGTAGACGGAAGGCAGTGCGCTGATGTACTCCGCATACAACAACCACCCGAGCTGCGTGAAGATTCTGTTGGAATTTGGTGCAGATTTCACGCTGCAGAACGAGGACGAGTATACCGCGATGGAACTCGCTGTTGGTCAAGGTCATAAAGCAGGTATTGGAGTCACTATTACACAGTTGACCTTCTGGTCGAGTATTTTTATAGGCACGTCGTAAGTTGACGCAAATTTCACAGCAAATGCGGATTTCCGCATTTGCTGTGAAATTTTCGTCAACTTGCCTAGACTGGTGGATTCATGATCTGGATGTGAAATTTTCCGTTTTCTGACAAAAATTCCAAAGAAAATCAAATATTCAGTGGTCCGATAATGTTTTGATCTGTCGGATCGTTACCAAACATGTCTCGTGATTCGTTCGTCGGATTATTGGCAAACTCCATCTATAGCTTCCTCATACAGGGGATATATACCGGTAGTTTTCGCCTTTCCGTCCGGTCATCCATCTGTCCATCTGTAACATTTTGTAATAATTTCTGTTTCCGTTCATGGAATGCTTGCATATTTGGTTGATGTCTTACTAACCTCCTGCTGCATTATTCTGTGTGAAATGCCCCACCCTAACTTTGCTCCAAGGTCAAGGTCATTGACTTACTTGTCTTTGTTTTCCTACGTCCGTAACTTAACATGTTCTTGTAATTTATGTTTCCCTTCATCGAATGCTTTCATATTTGGTTTTGCAAACTGCTCCGCATATATGGCCTGCGTGCCCAAGGTCAAGGCCAAATGAGTTGGAAAATATTTGGTGGTCTGACGAGGCAGCGGCCGGGTTATCCGTGAGCCCCAGCTCTAGTTTCTCAATGAAAGTCTATGTTGTTACCACTCATTCATGATGTTTCAAATGGTGGTCGCGACCGGGGCTTAATTGTCGGCCCGAAGGAGCTGTTACCCCCCCCCCCCCCTACCTCCCCCCAAATGTTTTGTTGACTCCCCGTGTCTTCAGAAACTGAAAATATGTCGGCTATTGGGTGCAGACGGAATTACGTTACATCGTGCCTCCATAGCTTGGCTAAGTTTTGTGCTTTCTGCAGTTTATCTGAAGCGAAGAAACTTTGTGTAAACATAGAAAATATATCTTTTATGGTCCATGTACTATATTTATCGATTTTTAGCTAGGTTTTTTGGAGAAAAAAATCCAGGCCATTGGATTGGCGAAAGCCGGGCGGGCGGGCGGCGGGCGGGCGGCGTCCACAATCAATGTTAAGTTTTCGTGTTTGAGTCCATTTCTTTGTTACTGTACCACCTAGGACCACCAAACTTTCACAGCTTCATAATCAAGGGGTGCCCACCATATATCGCTATCCAACATGTTACTTTTTTTTTAACTTGACCCATTTTTTCAATGTTAAGTTTTCGCGTTTACAATGTTAAGTTTTCGTGTTTAAGTCCATTTCTTTGGTACTGTACCACCTAGGACCACCAAACTTTCACAGCTTCATAATCAAGGGGTGCCCACCACATATCACTATCCAACATGTTACTTTTTTTTTTTGAACTTGACCCATTTTTTTCCGCGCAGTCGACTTGGCCATTTTCAATGTTTAGTTTTCGCGTTTACAATGTTAAGTTTTCGTGTTTAAGTCCATTTCTTTGGTACTATACCACCTAGGACCACCAAACTTTCACAGCTTCATAACCAAGGGGTGCCTACCACATACAACTATCCAACATGTGACCATTTTTTTACCTTCACCTATTTTTTCCGCGCAGTCGACTTAGCCATTTTCAATGTTAAGTTTTATTTTCGCGTTTACAATGTTAAGTTTTCGTGTTTAAGTCCATTTCTTTGGTACTGTACCACCTAGGACCACCAAACTTTCACAGCTTCATAACCAAGGGGTGCCTACCACATGCAACTATCCAACATGTGACCATTTTTTTACCTTCACCTATTATTTCTACGTAATTGACTTAGCCATTTTCAACGTTAACTTTTTAACGTACGTCTGGTTAAATTTTTTGGTTAAAACTTTTTCGTTATACTATATATCTGCAACTGCTTCGCCCATTACCTTGAAACTTCACATGGGTGTTTATCATCATCCATATTTTCATTCTAACCCCCAACCATGCGACCCCTGTGCCCAAGGTCAAGGTCAAATTACTTTGATTTTTTTTCTTAAATTTTTTTTGTGTACTATATCTCTGCAACTGCTTCACCCATTACCTTGACACTTCACATGGGTGTTTATCATCATTGTCGCACCCGCTTGCGGAAAGCACGATATCGTTGGCATTTTGGCATACGTCCGTCCGTCCGTCCGTCCGTCCGGCCGTCCGGCCGTCCTTCCGTACGTCCGTGTGTCCGGTTAAAGTTTTTTCGTTAAAGTTTTTCCATCTACTATATCTATTTTTTTTAGTGTCCATGCCTCACCCCAAGGCGCGACATGCAGGCCACGGCCATCTAGTCTACAAAAAGTGGGTATAATTATGTTATCCAAGTGTCTATGCTTGGAAAAAACCTGGCCTTCGTGGCTTTGCCTCGTTTCTTGTTGTAATGTAAAAGTTGTGTTCGAAACATTTAATACACACAGGCTCGTCGATGCGATCTCATAAATGGGCTGTTACATCAATTGGACACACAAGATAAAATAGTTAATCAAGTTATTAAACAATTATTAACTGTTAAGGAAGCAAGATAATTGTATTTTTGTCAAGTAAATAACGATAATATCAACTAGCCACACATATAAAGAGGTAAATGGAACAGCCGTTACCTGGCAATTGGCAGCTGATCAGGTTAATGAACGGACAATGTTTGATTTTGGGAGTCTGAATTGACTGGTAATGTGAGCAGTGCTTTTCTTATTTGTGGCTGTGAAATAGGGCTTATAGGAATTTTGACCAGTATAGCTCTTGGTTGTATACATGTATAACCAAACTAAACAGTGTGATTTTTAGCGCGCCTTCCGAAGGAAGCCGTGCTTATGGCATACCCTCGGCGTCGTAGGCATCCATCCGTCCGTCCGTCCGTCCGTCCGTCCTCCGTCCGTCCGTCCGTCTGTCTTCAAAAATTATAATGGCCTATATTTTCTGTTTCCTTGCTTGGATTTGCTTCATATTTCACACACGCATTGCTCCAAGGGTCCTCTACTGCGCTGTGGCAAATCCACGTACGTGCCGCCCCTTCTAAGCCCAGGGTCAAGGTCACATACTTCGTGCATCTCGAAACCTTAACGCTCGGACGCTCTAGTAAATAATGGCCTATATTTTCTGTTTCCTTAACGCTCGGACGCTGGGGTAAATATTTCCTTGCTTGCATTTGCTTCATATTTCACACACGCATTGCTCCAAGGGTCCTCTACTGCGCTGTGGCAAATCCACGTTCAAATGTGCCCTCGGTTCCTTTGCTGCCACCGGGTGCGCTTCGTTGTCCTCTGACAACTCTGGTTACATAACACATCATGTTTTTTTGTTTCGCTTTGAGGCTTTTTAAATACGATCAATCAATGGCCATTGTCATAAATATTTGGTGACGCAATACCCTAATTGACCCATACAATACGTCACATTGCTGTGTGTGCCTTGAAAATCAATATCTGGTAACACGAGGCATGTGGCAACTGTGTATTGTGCCGCTAATCGGGATATATGCGTTATCATGGTTATCGAGGTGTGTAACTTCACACGTCGCAGTCGCGACATACTTCTGAGCACATAGGAGGAAAATATTTAGAAATTTCCGCAAATGCAATGGCATATCCTCCAATAAGGAATGGGTTAACCCTTTCACCCCTAAATAACTGGAATGGATTGACTTACTAATTTTCCGACCAACGCAATCATCACAAAATGATTGTAAGACTAGCCCATTTATAAAAAGGGGGGTGGTGGTTGGTTGGGAGCATGTGATGGGTAATTTAACGATCGGGGTTCATTCTTTACCGCAATCCCGACCGGAGACCTGGTTTGGCCCTCACATACGTCTTTGGCATTTTGTATGTGACAGTTGAATCTGGTTATACCCCTTGTGTGAGTATTACGATTATTCATGATCCTATTACTTTTAGGGGAAGGGGCCAAGTGACTTTGGTATGGTATGGACCTGGCACCAGGTCGGGTTATTCTAATTTCAGGGCTGAATATATTTTTTTTTTATGCAAATATTCTGTTCTGATTTTGGGATTTCCCCCCCAATGCAGCAGGTTAAATGCGGGATCGAAACTGTTGGTCCGGCCTTAAATGACCTTAGCTGTTGATAGGCCGTTAAATACCAATAAACAAACAAAACAAATTTAAAAAGGGGATGTTTTTTGTTTCTAAAAAATATAAAAAATACTTGCAAATAGTGCAGATCCTGATGACACGGCTCGCCACGAGCCGGCTCATCTGGATCTACACTGTTTGTAAACACCACTGTAGAGGTATGGTCTCACGGGACAGTGGGCAGCTAGCTTTAAAAAGGGGGTTGACGATTTTCTATATACTTCACTACTGACACTGTAAGTTACACCAGTGTGTCTAGAAAAATAGGTTTATGAATATTTCTTGACTTTGGGAGGCTTGACTAGGTGTATTTTTTAGAGTATTTCATAATTCTACGAAACTGAATGTTAGCTCCAGTTGATTTTGACATCTTGGAAAATGTCGCCTGCTATGATGTCTCGCCGGTACGGTTTCGCGTCAGAATTTAAGGTATTTTTCGGGCATTTGTAGCGAAAATTTGAGCTGGTTATGACCCCGCTTTGAAATCATTTTCAGAAAATGGTGTGGTGTTACAAGTGATAGAACAAGACATAACAAAGTATCTGTGCCTCATATTTTCATGAAAACAATTCCGATAAATTCAGTCGTGTTGAAACTTTTGGCCAAAAATAGGTGGGTGGGGTAACTTTGTAAAAAATTAATTGAACACATCTGATGCGGTTACTGAATTTTTATTGTGGCGCGCGATTTGTACTTCATTTGCGAGTATTTTTCAATACTTGTCGCAAGAGCCTCCTTAACTGATTGTGAGAGGCGCCGCCCTCAGAAAAGCAGTCAATTTTGGCTATTTTCAACCGTCCCGTGATGCCTATGTAGTGTTGAAACTGTCAATGCTTACAAATTTTTATTGCAGTTCAAAAAGTGATGGAAACACATATGCTGAACATATTTGAGTCGATCACGTGACGATCCAGCCCCGACTACCACATGATAATACGAGACGGCAACTGCAATTGGTAGTCTAGCTACGTGACCCAGATCACGGGAACAGTTCGATGACACAACTACACAAAGATGTGCTGTGTAAAAAAGTGTCTATGTCCACGACGAGATTATGTCTGCAGTCCAAGGGACACAACAGTTGACATTAAGTTTTGACTGGAAGGGGGGTAACCTATTGGTTGTTGTGACAGTGACTGAATATACGTTATTTATGTTGTCTAGCTGCTGTAACTAATTGCTAAGTCCACTAACCTAGCCTAGTTAAGTGCACTTTGAGGGAGTAATTTTCAATTTTAGCAGAACTTATTAAATATTTTTATATAATGAAATAAAGTATTTTTTAATCCAAAAACTGTGATAATGTAATACCGTATTTAGCCGTGTATTGTGCGCATTGGTGTATTGTGCGCATCCCTATTTTGGGCCAAAAAAATGGGTAAAAAAATAGTTCTAGTAAATAGCACGCAGACAATTTTCACAAAAAAAAATCGGCCGAAATTCTGTCATTAGTAAAAGAAAATTGCTTTCCGAGTTCACATCCACAATGCTGAACGTGTGCAATATATTGGAACTACTTACGAAGAATTTTTGTTTTTATTTAATCCACTACATTTGGCATTCGACACAGCAAGTCACGTGTCGCCCCGTAATCTGGTCGATAATCAACAACACCTGGCAGCCATGTGTCAGACAGCTTCCCCAAGGCGATACTGAAACACCTGTACCCCAGCCAAATATTGACACAGTACACACGCGTAGTGTGTATTCACCGTTTATTGATCGGGTTTAAAAATAGACATAGCAGTCGCTGTAGAATACACATATAGCCCCAGCTTAGCCTGTGTATTGATTGAATGTGATCCACTTATACTGTACTGATCTGACTGCGTGTATGCTACGCTGCTCACACACGTCATAAGGTTGATTTGCTTTACAACGACTGTCCTCATTAATTATTCACATAATGGCTGTGACGCGTGACGTCACATTGAAAATTTCACAACCACCGATAACAAGCCGACAACAATTGACCGATATGAGACACCAGCGTAGATAAATTTAATTTCAAGACAGAAAATGCCAAAATGTGGCTATGTATGGAGAAATGGGGCTTATGGTATTGAATTTCACACACATTCTTTGTTGATTAGCAGTAGCGGTGCAACGCCTTTGACTGACCGTAATGTGCTATAATTACCACCGCACATAGTTATTGATCTCCCAATTAAGGGCTTCAGACGGACATTTAATACCAGTTAATTGGTAATTATGGCTTCATTAAATAATTTTCAGAGACATTCAAGTCTTGCCTTTAAGTACGACACATTTCTCTGGTAATTTCATACCACGTTTTACACGTCGTTACTCTGACACTTGTTTAACTACTTCGCCATATCTATATATCACGATGGGTCGAATCAGAAACTCATACTCTGTGAAAGAGAAGCTCAACATCATCAAGTATGCCGAAGCCCACGGGAACAGAGGTGCTGGTCGTCAATACTCCGTCGGGGAATCGTCTATCCGTGACTGGCGACGCATGAAATCCAAATTAGAGAGCATGCCGAAATCCAAGATAGCCAACAGAGGGTCATTGGACAAATATCCGGAGATCGAGGGACAAGTACTGACCTGGGTGCACAACCGCCGACAACAGGGAATTGCTGTTTCTACCGTCAAGATTCGACTACAGGCTCAGCTCGTCGCCAGGAAACTTCACCAAACTGCGTTCAAGGGCTCAGCAAGCTGGTCATATGGATTTCTACGCCGCCACCACCTATCTATTCGCCGACTCACCCACATCGCCCAGAAACTTCCAGAGGACTACGAAGACCAACTACTAGAATTCCAGAAATACATCATCAAGCAGAGGAAACTACACGACTTCGACCTTTCACATATCGGCAACGCGGACCAGACGCCACTCACTTTCGACATGCCAGCGGAAACGACGGTCAACGCGAAGGGGGCGAAGAACATAACGATCAACTCCACCGGAAATGAGAAGAATCAATTCACCGTCATGATGGGCTGCACGGCTGACGGGGGCAAGCTACCGCCATTCATCATCTTCAAACGGAAGACGCTGCCGAAAGGAAGCAAATGGCCTACCAACGTCCTCGTCAGATGTCAAGAGAAGGGCTGGATGAACGACACGTTAATGCGCGACTGGGTCCAAAATGTATGGGGAAAGCGACCAGGCGGTATGGTTAAGAAGGGACTACTCGTACTCGACGCCTTCAGATGTCATAAATCTGAACACATCAAGGAGCTATTGAAAGATCACCGGGACGCTCGCCATTATCCCGGGGGGAATGACGGCAGTTCTTCAGCCACTGGACGTCAGCATCATCAAGCCAATGAAGGTTATACTACGCAGGAAGTGGAATGACTGGTACGCCGGCGATCAGCATACTTTCACGGCAGGCGGAAAGATGCGGAAACCAGAACTGTTAGATATGTGCCAGTGGGTGAAGGAAGCATGGGAGGAGATCGACCCGACGATGATTCAACACGCCTTCAAGAAGTGCAGCATCAGTAACAACATGGACGGCAGCGAAGACGACATACTATGGGAGGACCCGAAACAGGCAGAGACCACCACCGAAGCAGAGGACACACCAGCAAGCGACTACTACGAAGAGACACCGAGATCGATGACAGACGAAGACGTCCAGCAAATGTTCGACGAAGATAGCGACGGATCCGACTTTGAGGGTTTTGACGAGGGAGATATACAGTAGAGCCCATCCAAACAGCCCTTCTCAGGGCTACCAACAGCCCTTTTCAGGGCTACACCAACAAATCATACAGTAGAGCCCATCCAAACAGCCCTTCTCAGGGCTACCAACAGCCCTTTTCAGGGCTACACCAACAAATCACGAACTAAACCTTTCAATTTGCCACCAATCTACACTTACCTCACCCGTACTTACCCATACTTTTTGTGGTGTATAACACTATGCGTATTTTAGGGCCACAAATCGATGTTTCCGTTTCCGGTAAACATTACTTTTTTCTCTTCGATAAAAAAATGGGTAAAACTAGCGCAGAAATCGGCTGGAAAAATGTTTGAAATTTATGTTCCTACTTATATGCGCAGGGTGACTTCTGGATTAAAAATGGGGCTGAAAAAATGCGCGCAATACACGGCTAAATTACGGTAAATACACTACATGAATATTAAATAATTGTAATCATTAAAATATAAAAGACTTTTTTGTTTTATGTCGGTACGAATAATTAATTGCTCCAAAGTTTGCTGAGCTTCCTATACAGTGCACTTAGTAATTTCGGTGAAATCTGTTACGGGTCTGTGACTGGAGGAATGTGGCTTATGGCATTTGTGGCCAGTCTAGCTCCTGGAGAAAAGGTTGTGACTGTGACTGGAAAAATGGGGGTTATAGCATTTGTTGTTTTGTTTGTTGGGGTTTAACGGCCTATCAACAGTTAAGGTCATTTATGGCCGGGTCAATGGGTTTAGTACTAAATCCCATATATTACCTGTACAAGTACATGTACAAATGGGGGGAAAATTCCAAAATCAGAGGTAAATATTTACAATAAAAAAAACTACAGTCAGAACGCTTTACAACGGCACCCGATACAACGGCAAATTCGCTTCCAGGCACAATTTACCGCCAAATGAATCGGCATGCTATTTAAACTGTTCATTATACCGACAAATTCGGTTTCCGGCACCAGCAAGAAATTCCAGCAAACCAATCACCTTTTTCTCTATTGTTCTATGTATGATACAGTGGCGCCACCGTTCGTCTGCTGGTTACCGACGGTCAATGAGGGAACCTGGGTAGTCTATACAAATACAAACATCTTAAGAGAATTGATGTTTGTCAATGATGACCACTGGAAGACGACCTTGATGTGTCCAGGTGTGTCATATTCCACAATTGGTGCCAATTAACATGCCAGTCGATATCGGCTATTGATCTTGCTATAATTATAGCTATAGCCTACATGTAATTATAGCCACAACTGATCCTATAATAGGTCTGGGCAAATTAAGTCATTAAATGGTTTTAATTAATCACTATTCTGCCACCATTCTACGTTCATGCTGTAGGATGCAAGCATTGTTTCACTTGCGATTGCAAGTTGGCGTCCAAGGACGAGATTGCGGTGGTACAAAACATAGGACGAATCGTCATGTGACGATTGTAAATATTGAGAGGGAAACAACTCTACCTGTTTTTATTTGTTTTGTTTATTTTCATAAAGTTTAGCATGTAAATTAAAACAAACTGTTTATTAAAAATCTGCGTTTCTTTTCTTTATGCATATGTTTGTGAATTTCTAAGAATAAAAAAGGCATATTCACAGATTATCCCGTTTTCACCACGAGTGTCTACATAATTGCCAATTAGCAAGAGCCTAAGAGTCGAATCCCAGATTATTTTTGAATGTTGTTTTTTTTATGGATATAAATTTGTATACATATGCATTACTTCATCAATGTGGTGACAAATAAGTATTTAACTCGGCATTTATCTATCCAATAATGCCGAATTAGGCTTGTGTAAACAGACAGTAAATGGCGTTGCTATGCACCAATTACCGACAGGTACTGATTACCGACGTCATGACAGCTGGATAGAGACGAGAAAATCGTCGGTTCTTTATAACGGCACATTCGTCTCTGATGAACTATGCCGTTGTAAATAATCCTGACTGTATTCAGCCCTGAAATCCGAATAATCCTGGTCCTCACCACATCAGAATCACTTGGCCCCCTCCCAAAAAAAGTAGGATCAGTAATAATCTTACTACTTTTATAATGGGCAATAACCCAATTCAACTCCCAGGTAACAAAAGAGCCAAAGATAAAAACGTACCTGAGGGCCAAACCAGGCAAATCGTGATTCCTATACGGAGGAACCCCTACCGTTAATTTACGCCGTCGCGTTCGCCCAACCTACCACCCACTATAGCATTTGTGGCCAGTCTAGCTCCTAGTCTGTGACTGGAGAAAGGACGATTATGTCATGTATGTGACTGGAGAAAGGACGATTATGGCATGAATGTGACTGGAGAAAGAATGATTATGTCATGTATGTGACTGGAGAAAGGACGATTATGCATATGTGGACTGGAGAAAGGACGATTATGGCATTTGATGACTGGAGAAAGGATGATTATGGCATGTATGGTGACATGAGAAGGACGATTATGGCATGTATGTGAGGCATGTATGTGACTGGAGAAAGGACGTTAATGGCATGTATGTGACTGGGAGAAAGGACGATGGATAGTGGCATGTATGTGACTGGTGAAAGGCGATTATGGCATATGTGACTGGAGAAAGGGTGATTATGGCATGTATGTGACTGGAGAAAGGAGATTATGTCATGTAAGTGACTGAGGAGAAAGGACGATTATGGCATGTATGGTGGAATGGAGAAAGGACGATTATGGCATGTATGTGACTGAGAAAGGAACGATTATTGGCATGTATGTGATGGAGAAAGGACGTTATGTAATGTTGTGACTGGAGGAGAAGGACGATTATGGCATGTTGTGACTGGAGAAAGGACGATTATGGCATGTATGGGTGATGAGAAAGAAGGGATATGGCATGTATGTGACTGGAGAAAGGACGATTTATGGCATGTATGACTGATGGAGAAAGACTGATTATGGCATGTATGTGACTGAAATAGAGATGATTATGTCATGTATGTGACTGGGAGAAAGGACGATTATGGCATGTATGTGACTGGAGAAAGGACGATTATGGCATGTATGTGACTGGTGGCATGTATGTGACTGGAGAAAGGACGATTATGGCATGTATGTGACTGGAGAAAGGACGATTATGGCATGTATGTGACTTGAGAAAGGATGATTATGGCATGTATGTGACTTGAAAGAGGACGTTATGGCTATGTGACTGGAGAAAGGACGATTATGCAGTATGGACGGAGAAAGGATGATTATGGCTGTATGATGGTGGCATGTATGTGACTGGAGAAAGGACTGGCATTGTCGTGGCATGTAGTGACTGGAGAATGGACGATTTTGGCATGTTATGTGGACTGGAGAAAGGATGATTATGGCATGTATGTGCTGGAGAAAGGAATGGATTATGTCAAATGTTGTGGACTGGTGGCATGTATGTTGACTGGAGAAAGGACGGATTATGGCATTGTATGTGACTGGAGGGAAATGGGACGGTTATTGGATGGTATGTGACTGAGGTAAGGACGGATTTATGGCATGTTGTGGATCTAGAAAGGAATGGCGATTATGGCATGTATGTGACTGGAAGAAAGGACGATTATGGTCATGTATGGGACTGGAGATAAGGGCGATTAATGGCATGGTAAATGTGGACTGGAGAATTGGACGAGATGGCATGTATGTGACTGGAGAAAGGACTGGATTAGGCATGTATGTGACTGGAGAAAGGGACGATTATGTATTGTATGTGACTGGAAGGAAAGGGCGATGTTATGGCATGTATGTGACTGGAGAAAGGACGATTATGGCATGTATGTTGACTTGGACGGAAAGAAAACGGATTATGGCATGTTTGTTGACTGGGAGAGAGGACGATTATGTCATGTTGTGACTGGAGAAAGGGCGATTATGGCATGTGTGATGGAGATAAGGACGATTTTGCATGGTATGTGAAACGGTGAAATGGGGACGATTATTTGGCATGTATGTGACTGGAGAAAGGACGATTATGGCATGTAGGTGGAATGGTGGCATGTAAATGTGGAATGGAGAAAGGACGTTTATGGCATGTATGTGACTGGAGAAAGGACGGTTTATGGCATGTATGTGACTTGAGAACGGATGGATTATTGGCATGTTAGTGACTTGAGAAAGGACCGGATTATGGCTTGTATGTGACTGGAGAAAGGGTCGGATTATAGGCCATGTATGTGACTGGGAAAGGTTGATTAAATGGCACGTATGTGTCTGGTTTGGCATGTATGTGACTGGAGAAGGACGATTATGGCAAATGTATGTGACTTGTTAGGTGGCATTGTATGTGACTGGAGAAAGGACGGATAGGCATGTATGTGATGGAGAAAGGATGATTAATGGCATGGTATGTGTCGGGTGGCAATGGTAGCTGGGTTGTGTGAATTGAGAGAGAGGACGATTTTGTCGTGTATGTGTCGGGAGTACGGACGTTCATGGCATGTAATGTGAAAACTTGGTGGTAAGGTCGATGATGAGTGTATGTGACGGGTAGAAAGGACGATTATGGACCATGTATGTGATCTGGTTTAGGAAGTGGTGGGAATGGGGAACTGGTTTGCGTGGATTTGGAACGTCAGTTATAGGGCCGTGTCCCCCCCCCCCCCCCGTTTTAATCCTAATCAATTATGACTGGAGGAAAGGAAACGGATTATGGCATGGTATGTGACTTGAGAAAAAGGATGGATTATTTTTGCAAATGTATGTGACTTGAGAAAGGACGATTATGGCTTGTATGTGGACTGGAGGAAGGAAATGGATTATGGCATGTATGTTGACTGGTGGCATGTATGTGACTGGAGGAGAAAAGGACGAGTTATGGTCAATGTATGTGACTGGATGAAAGGACGATTATGGCAAGTATGTGACTGGAGAAAGGACGATTATGGCATGTATGTGACTGAAAGGATGGACGGATGGGACGATTATGGCATGTATGTGACTGGAGAAAGGACGATTATGCTGTTGTCTGGAGAAAGGGACGATTATGGCATGTATGGACTGGAGAAAGGACGATTATGGCATGTATGTGATGGAGAAAGGACGATTATGGCATGTATGTGGATGGGAAAGGACGATTATGGCTGTATGTGACGATTATGGCATGTATGTGACTGGAGAAAGGACGATTATGGCATGTATGTGACTGGAGAAAGGACGATTATGGCATGTATGTGACTGGAGAAAGACGATTATGGCATGTAAATGGGATGTGGCAGTATGTGATGAAAGAAAGATTTATTTTGGCTGTGTGCTGAGAAAGGCGGATTATCATGTATGTGACTGGAGAAAGGACGTTATGTCTGTATGATTATGGCATGTATGTGACTGGAGAAAGGACGATTATGGCATGTATGTGACTGGAGAAAGGACGATTATGGCATGTATGTGACTGGAGAAAGGACGATTATGGCATGTATGTGACTGGAGAAAGACTATGGCATGTATGTGACTGGAGGAAAGGACGATTATGGCATGTATGTGACTGGAGAAAGGACGATTATGGCATGTATGTGACTGGAGAAAGGACGATTATGGCATGTATGTGACTGGTGGCATGTATGTGACTGGAGAAAGGACGATTATGGCATGTATGTGACTGGAGAAAGGACGATTATGGCATGTATGTGACTGGAGAAAGGACGATTATGGCATGTATGTGACTGGAGAAAGGACGATTATGGCATGTATGTGACTGAGAAAGGACGATTATGGCTGTGTGACTGGAGAAAGGGATTATGATGTATGTGACTGGAGAAAGGATGATTATGGCATGTATGTGACTGGTGGCATGTATGTGACTGGAGAAAGGACGATTATGTCGTGTATGTGACTGGAGAAAGGACGATCATGGCATGTATGTGACTGGAGAAAGGACGATTATGGCGTGTATGTGACTGGAGAAAGGACGATTATGGCATGTATGTGACTGGAGAAAGGATGATTATGGCATGTATGTGACTGAAAGGACGATTATGCATGTATGTGACTGGAGAAAGGACGATGTATGGCATGTATGTGATGGAGAAGGCGATGCAGTGACTGGAGAAAGGCGATATGGCATGTATGTGATGGTGAAAGGACGATTATGGTGTATTGTGACTGTAAGAAGGATGGCAGTATGTGACATGTATGTGATGTGGATGTAAATGTGGATGGAGAAACGATTATGGCATGTATGTGACTGGAGAGGACGGATTTTATGGCATGTATGTGACTGGAGAGAGGACGATATGGTCAGTATGTGTGTATGTGTCTGGAGATAAAAAAAAAAAAAAAAAAAAAAAAAAAAAAAAAAAAAAAAATATACTGGGACGATTATGGCATGTGTGGACTGGAGAAAGGACGATTATGGCTATGTATGTGACTGGAGAAAGGACGATTATGGCTGTATGTGACTGGAGAAAGGCGAGTATGGCATGTATGTGACTGGAGTACAGTAGATGATTATGGCATGTATGTGATGTAGGAGTGTGACTGGAGAAAGGACGATTATGGCATGTATGTGACTGGAGAAAGGACGTTAGTCTGTTGTGAGGAGAAAGGGCGATTATGGCATGTATGTGACTGGAGAAAGGACGATTATTGGCATGTTTGTGACTGGAGAAAGGACGATGGCATGTATGTGGACTGGAGAAGGACGGATTATGCATGTATGTGACTGGAGAAGGACGATTATGCATGTATGTGACTGGAGAAAGGACGATTTTGGCTGTATGTGACTGGAGAAAGACGATTATGGCTGTATGTGTGGAGAAAGGACGTTATGGCATGTATGTGACTGTGGCTGTGTGACTGGAGAAAGGACGATATGGCATGTATGTGATGGAGAAATGGAATTATGGCATGTCATGTGACTGAGAAAGGAGATGGCAGTATGTGACTTGAGAAAGGACGATTATGGCATGTATGTGACTGGAGGAGAAAGGACGATATGGCATGTATGTGACTGGAGAAAGGACGATTATGGCATGTATGTGACTGGTGGCATGTATGTGACTGGAGAAAGGACGATTATGGCATGTATATGTGGACTAAAGGTGGCATGTATGTGACTGGAGAAAAGGACGATTATGGCTGTATGTGACTGGAGTTAAAGGATGACTTAAATGGCATGTATGTGACTGGTGGCATGTATGTGCTGGAGAAGGACGATTATGTCGGTGTGATGGAGAAGGACGATTATGGCATGTATGTGACTGGAGAAAGGTTTATGGCGATATGGCGTGTATGTGACTGGAGAAAGGACGATTATGGCATGTATGTGACTGGAGAAAGGACGATTATGGCATGTATGTGACTGGAGAAAGGACGATTATGGCATGTATGTGACTGAGAAAGGATGGCATTATGGATGTATGTAGTGACTGAGAAAGGAAAGGGACGATTATGGCATGTATGTGACTGGAGGAGAAATGGTGATATTGGACATGTATGTGATGGTGGCATGTATGTGGATGAAGATCGATTATGTCGTGTATGATGAAAGAGGCGATCATGGCATGTATGTGACTGGAGAGACGATTTATGGCAATGTATGTGACTGGAGGAAAGATCGTTATGGCATGTATGTGATGGAGAAAGGACGATTAGGCATGTATGTGACTGGAGAAAGGCGTTATGGAAATGGTATGCGACTGGAGAAAGGACGATTATGGCATGTATGTGATGGAGAAAGGACGATTATGGCAATGTATGTGACTGGAGGAGGAAAGATTATGCATGTATGTGATGGAGAAAGGCGATTATGGCATGTATGTGACTGAGAAAGACGATTATGTATGTATGGTGAGAAAGGACGATATGGCATGTGTGACTGGTGAAAGAGATATGTGTTGTGGAGAGAAAGGACGATATCATGTATGTGATGGAGAAAGGAAACGGATGGCTGTATGTGATTGGAGAAGGACGTTAGGCATGTATGTGATGAAGAAAGGACGATTATGGCATGTGGACTGGTGGCATGTATGTGGACTGGGAAATGGACGATTATGGCATGTATGTGACTGGAGAAAGGCGATGGCATGTATGGAGGAGAAAGGGACGATTATGGCTGTATGTGATGGTGGATGTGTGATGGAGAAAGGACGGATATGGCATGTATGTGACTGGAGAAAGGACGATTATGGCTGTATGTGACTGGAGAAAGGATGATTATGGCTGTATGTGACTGAGAAGGAGATTATGGCATGTATGGTGGACTGGAGAAAGGCGATTATGTATGTGATGAAGAGAATGATTATGGATGTATGTGACTTGGCATGTATGGACTGGGGGATGTATGTGATGAAAGGACGCATGTCGTGTATGTGACTGGAGAAAGGAGGATATGGCTGTGATCAATTATCGTTTGCTGGACGAGAAAGACGAGTGGCTGTATGTGACTAGAAAGGGAGATATGCTGTATGTGCTGGAGAAAAGACGATATGGCATGTATATGTGGACTTGAGTAAAGGTACTGATATGGCATGTATGTGACTTGAGAGAAAGGATTATGGCATGTAGTGATGGAGAAAGGATGATTATGATGTATGTGACTGGTGGATGTATGTGACTGGAGAAAGGACATTATGCTGTTGATGGAGAAAGGACGATTATGGCATGTATGTGATGGAGAAAGGACGTATGGCGTGTGTGACTGGAGAAAGGACGATCATGGCATGTATGTGACTGGAGAAAGGAGATTATGGCGTGTTGTGGAGAAAGGACGATATGGCATGTATGTGATGGAGGAAAGGACTGTATGGCATGTGTGATGGAGAAGGACGATTATGGCATGTATGTGACTGGAGAAAGGACGATTATGGCATGTATGTGACTGGAGAAAGGACGATTATGTCTTGTATGTCTGGAGAAAGGACGATTATGTCATGTATGTGACTGGAGAAAGGACGATTATGGCATGTATGTGACTGGAGAAAGGACGATTATGGCATGTATGTGACTGGAGAAAGGACGATTATGGCATGTATGTGACTGGAGAAAGGACGATTATGGCATGTATGTGACTGGTGGCATGTATGTGACTGGAGAAAGGACGATTATGGCATGTATGTGACTGGAGAAAGGACGATTATGGCATGTATGTGACTTGAGAAAGGATGATTATGGCATGTATGTGACTTGAGAAAGGACGATTATGGCATGTATGTGACTGGAGAAAGGATGATTATGGCATGTATGTGACTGGTGGCATGTATGTGACTGGAGAAAGGACGATTATGTCGTGTATGTGACTGGAGAAAGGACGATCATGGCATGTATGTGACTGGAGAAAGGACGATTATGGCATGTATGTGACTGGAGAAAGGACGATTATGGCGTGTATGTGACTGGAGAAAGGACGATTATGGCATGTATGTGACTGGAGAAAGGACGATTATGGCATGTATGTGACTGGAGAAAGGACGATTATGGCATGTATGTGACTGGAGAAAGGACGATTATGGCATGTATGTGACTGGAGAAAGGACACTGGAGAAAGGACGATTATGGCATGTATGTGACTGGAGAAAGGACGATTATGGCATGTATGTGACTGGAGAAAGGACGATTATGTCTTGTATGTCTGGAGAAAGGACGATTATGTCATGTATGTGACTGGAGAAAGGACGATTATGGCATGTATGTGACTGGAGAAAGGACGATTATGGCATGTATGTGACTGGAGAAAGGATGATTATGGCATGTATGCGACTGATAAAAGGATGATTATGGCATGTATGCGACTGGAGAAAGGACGATTATGGCACTATGATGTATGTGACTGGAGAAAGGACAATTATGGCATGATGGCTAATCTAGCTCCTGGAGATATGGGGCTTATGGCATATGTTGCTGATCTGTAGCCAATTTAAGCAAAATTGGAAAGTATATTTATCTTGCTAAGTACACTTTGAGAGAGAAATTTTCAATTTAAGGATAAATATAGTAATTTTTATTATACTGAATTTATTCCATTATCACAGCCATTTTGGCTGTGATAATGTAATAAAATCAGTACAATAATTCTGCATACTTTTAATCATCAAATATATGCAGTCGTTACTTTCTATATGAAATAATGCAGATCGGGGAAAAATAAATGATTACTCAAAGTATACTTTGCTAGATAAGTATGCTTAGCAATTTTGGTGAAATACACTGGTCTCAAACCCCATAAGCCACATTTCTCCAGTCACAGCCACATATGATTTTGCTGCTGAAGGGATGTAAAACCCAGTTCTGTCAATCAATTACCTGGACATGTTCTTATACAACTTTCTGAGTATGCACTATGTTCTCCGTACTTGAAATCAGGCAGTTTGGTTGGTCGATTTGTTTGTTTGTTGGGGTTTAACGGCCTACCACCAGCTAAGGTCATTAAAACCGGGTCAATGGGTTTAGTACTAAATCCCATATATTACCTGTACAAGTACATGTTCAAGTACATATACAAATGGGGGGGGGGGTAAACATATTCCGGTGAAAATACGACTACTTCCGCTATCTATATTCATAACGCGCACCTGAAAGAAAACAGTGCAAATAGGCTGCAAATACACATTCATTACCGTATACATTCTAAAAAACTGCTAATTTCCATGGAGCGGTATATAATAAATAATAATATAATGGGCAATAACCCAATTCAACTCGCAGGTAACAAAAGAACCAAAGATAAAAACGTATTTGAGGGCCAAACCAGGCAAATCGTGATTCCTATAAGGAGGAACCACACCGTTAATTTACACCATCGCGTTCGCCCGCATGACCAACCACCCACTTGGTTGGTCGAGACAGTTTGTTTGTTGGGGTTTAACGGCCTATCAACAGCTAAGGTCATTAAAGCCGGGTCAATGGGTTTAGTACTAAATCCCATATATTACCTGTACAAGACGTGTACATATTCAAGTACATGTACAAATGGGGGGGGGGGGGGGATCCCAAAATCAGAACTGAATATTTACAATAAAAACTAGAGCTGCAGGAGAACAGCATAGCTCGACTACGAGGGTTGTTGATGTACACATAGCTTGACAAACAAGGTGGCCGCGGCCCGCATAAAAACCTTAATCAAGGTTGACTAAAAACCTTAACCAAGGGAAATTAACTAAGTAATTCAAGGTTAAATGTAGGTCAATGTCAGATATAGGTCAGGGGTTATTGATGTACATCACTAGGAGATGAAGTTTTCCAAGTATGGTTGCTGTAGGCCCAGCAGTATTCCATATACAAGCTTGACTATAAACCTTAACCAAGTTGAGTAAAAAATTTAACCAAGTAATTCAAGGTTAAATGTAGATCAAGGTAAAATATAGGTCAGGGGATATTGATGTACATCCCTATGAGAAAAAGTTATCCAAGTATGGTGTCTGTATGCACAATAGTATTCCATGTACAAGCTTGACTAAAAACTTAACCAAGGGGAATTAACGAAGTAATTCAAGGTCAAATATAGGTCAGGGGTTGTTGATGTACATCACTAGGAGATGAAGTTGTCCAAGTATGGTGGGTGTAGGGCCAGGAGTATTCCATATACAAGCTTGACTAAAAACCTTAACCAAGGCGTGATGGTGACGCCACGCCGACGCCGGGGTAACTACATAAGCTGTAACTATTCTTCGAATAGTCGAGCTAAAAACTATATATTCAGCCCTGAAATCAGAATAATCTTGATCTGATGCCAGGTCCTCGCCACAGCAGAATCACTTGGGGGCCCCCTCCCAAAAGCAGTAGGATTAGTAATAATCTTACTACTTTTACAATGGGCAATAACCCAATTCAACTCCCAGGTAACAAAAGAGCCAAAGATAAAAACATACCTGAGGGCCAAACCAGGCTAATTTTGATTCCTATAAGAAGGACCCCACCGTTAATTTACACCGTCGCATTCGCCCGACCAACCACCCAGTTGGTTGGTCGAGACGGATATTTAAATTGACCCTTCGCATGCTCCCAACCAACCAACCGCCCACGGGATGCACTTCCACACATATGGAAAAGGACAACAAGAGCAATATTATCAGTTTCACATGTAATAAGGTATTCGACAAGCATTTTGGTTTGTGCAGTAAGCACAGTATAACAATTTGCATCCCTAGTATAATTAATACCAGTAGGTTGAATATCAAGGTGTATGATCACGTGGTGACAACAACAAGTACTGAAACTTCCAGAAGCCCTCCGATTCAAAGTATGTATTTTATTTTGTCCTTATCATGTTTTAAACGGATTTTGATGAAATATGGCGCATCAAATGCGACTTGTTAAGCTGCATTTGGTGGTCTCGGTACTTTGGCCCAAACTTCTGTCATTTTTGCAAAGAATCGATTTCCGTGTCCGTAGATTCTTCGCAAAACCAACATTTGTATGTGCCAAACTCCCGGGACCACAAAATGCAGCTCATGAAGACGCGTTTGCTGCGCCTATTTCATCAAAATCCATTGCATATTGAGGAAAATATCCAATAATACTTACTTTGGAGTGGGCACGCTTTCAACACTTTGCATATGAAAATAGCCCGATACCACCGCGAGTCACTATCAGTAAAATAAATATTACTAAATGATTATATCTGTATAGCGGGCACTTGTAATTTTTAGAACCGGTGGAATAGCGACACAATTATACATGTACACTTATTTAATTACTAAAAAGAACAGTTTGTGCCTACTGAATGGGCATGTACATCATGCAAAGGTACATCATTCCATCTATGAAACACCCGTCATGCTTCTAACAAGCAATATAGTTTGTTATCAGGCTACATGAATGAGTGCTATTTGATCAGGTGATACACTGGTCACAAATATACAGATGACGGTGGGGGGGGGGGGGGAATTTACCCTTACGGCACTGGATCACGCCACAAATGTGGGCTATGGAACAAAAATAGTCATTCCGACAGAGATACTGAAAATAACGCAAATCTTACAAACTGACGGAAATACGAAAACCAAATACCCATCAACATACTTGCTTTATATCCTTGTGTGTGCAAGTTGTGTTCGTTACCGTTGAGATTCATAATACGGATAACAATAAACATGTATATATAACATTTCTAAATAAAAAATAAATGCATAGTTATGGCTAGAAACATTTGTATCTAAATGAACATAAATATAATGGTGAATACATATCAAGTTGTGGGCCTATGGCTGAGAAAATGTACCGAACGACATGCGCAACCAGCATCGTGGTATTAATCTGCTATCCCAGTAGACGGACTGGTCATAACATCCCAGTTCTCCAGTCACAGATCAATAGCCTATTTCACGAAAATTACAAAGTATACTTATCTATCAAAGTGTACTTTGAGGGAGTAATCATTTATTTTACCCTGCTAACTAACGACTACATATTTGATGATTAACATGATTGCATAATTGTTATACTGAATTTATTACATTATCACAGCCAAAATGGCTGTGATAATGTAATAAATTAAGTATAATAAAAATTAACTAGAAATGTGGCCTGTCGGCACACGAATGCCCCCGCTGGCAGCCAAAGAAAACAAGGCATATTTGAATGTGGATTTGTCACAGGGTGGCAGAGGACCATTGGAGCAATGTGTGTGTGAAATGTGAAATGTGAAGCAGATCCGAGCAAGGAAACATAAATTATAAGCCATTTACCCGAGCGTTAAGGTTTCGAACGCACCAAGTCTGTAACCTTGACCCTGGGCTTGGTGGGGGCGGGACGAATGTGGATTTGTAACAGGGTGGTAGAGGAACATTGGAGCAATGCGTGTGTGAAATGTGAAGCAGATCTGAGCAAGGAAACATAAATTATAAGCCATTTACCCGAGCGTTAAGGTTTCGAACGCACCAAGTCTGTGACCTTGACCCTGGGCTTAGCGGGGGCGGGACGAATGTAGATTTGTCACAGGGTGGCAGAGGACCATTGGAGCAATGCGTGTGTGAAATGTGAAGCAGATCCGAGCAAGGAAACAGAAATTATAAGCCATTTACCGGAGCGTTAAGGTTTCGAATGCACCAAGTCTGCGACCTTGACCATGGGCTTAGCGGGGGCGGGACGAATGTGGATTTGTCACAGGGTGGCAGAGGACTATTGGAGCAATGTGTGTGTGAAATGTGAAGCAGATGCGAGCAAGGAAACAGAAATTATAAGGCATTTACCCAGCGTTAAGGTTTGGAACGCACCAAGTCTGTGACCTTGACCCTGGGCTTAGCGGGGGCGGTACAAATGTGGATTTGTCACAGGGTGGCAGAGGACCATTGGAGCAATGCGTGTGTGAAATGTGAAGCAGATCCGAGCAAGGAAACAGAAATTATAAGGCATTTACCCAGCGTTAAGGTTTCGAACGCACCAAGTCTGTGACCTTGACCCTGGGCTTAGCGGGGGCGGCACGAATGTGAATTTGTCACAGGGTGGCAGAGGACCATTGGAGCAATGCGTGTGTGAAATGTGAAGCAGATCCGAGCAAGGAAACAGAAATTATAAGGCATTTACCAAAGCGTTAAGGTTTGGAACGCACCAAGTCTGTGACCTTGACCCTGGGCTTAGCGGGGGCGGGACCAATGTGGATTTGTCACAGGGCGGTAGAGGACCATTGGAGCAATGTGTGTGTGAAATGTGAAGCAGATGCGAGCAAGGAAACAGAAATTATAAGCCATTTACCCAGCGTTAAGGTTTCGAACGCACCAAGTCTGTGACCTTGACCCTGGGCTTAGAGGGGGCGGGACGAATGTGGATTTGTCACAGGGCGGTAGAGGACTATTGGAGCAATGCGTGTGTGAAATGTGAAGCAGATCCGAGCAAGGAAACAGAAATTATAAGCCATTTACCCAGCGTTAAGGTTTCGAAAGCACCAAGTCTGTGACCTTGAGCCTGGGCTTAGCGGGGCCGGGACGAATGTGGATTTGTCACAGGGCGGTAGAGGACCATTGGAGCAATGCGTGTGTGAAATGTGAAGCAGATGCGAGCAAGGAAACAGAAATTATAAGCCATTTACCCAGCGTTAAGGTTTCGAACGCACCAAGTCTGTGACCTTGACCCTGGGCTTAGCGGGGGCGGGACGAATGTGGATTTGTCACAGGGCGGTAGAGGACCATTGGAGCAATGCGTGTGTGAAATGTGAAGCAGATCCGAGCAAGGAAACAGAAATTATAAGTCATTTACCCAGCGTTAAGGTTTTGAAAGCACCAAGCCTGTGACCTTGACCCTGGGCTTAGCGGGGGCGGGACGAATGTGGATTTGTCACAGGGCGGTAGAGGACCATTGGAGCAATGCGTGTGTGAAATGTGAAGCAGATCCAAGCAAGGAAACAGAAATTATAAGCCATTTACCTAGCGTTAAGGTTTCGGGACGTACGTACGTACGTACGTACGTACGGACACCGGTAACACTATATGCCCCCCTCACCATTCGGTGGCGGGGGCATAATAAATGTATCTGAAATTGAAAATATTTCCCTCACATTGTACGGAGCAAGATAAGTATACTTTGTAATGTTGGTGAAATAGGCTACTGATCAGCTGGCCCATCTGCAGAGTTTACACAATTATTCACATTTATATCGTACATGTTGACAAGACGTGCTGACGCCTCAAACTGTGGCACCAATTGTTTTCGAAGTGAAGCCGACGAGAAATGAGAACGAGGATGGCCGCGGCCCGCATGTCGAGCCCGTCAAGGCATTTGATGGTCTCAGAGTGTATTTATTTGAAGTTCGATGCCCAATAAGCATACCAAGTTTCAAGCAAATCTGACTTACGGTTACAGAGATAGTAGGTATGTGAAAACTTTAACGCAAATTTTGACAGAAACTTTAACAAAAATTTCTAAGTCATTTGACCTTCACATAGGGGCACAGGAGCCGAATGAGTGGGACACAGAATGAATATATGGATGATGACTAATAAGCATATGAAGTTTCAAGTCAATGTGACTTATGACTGCAGAAATATAAGGTATTTAAAAACTTTAACGCAGATTTCAGAACGCAAACTTCCAAGTCATTTGACCTTGGGCACAGGGGCCGCATGAATTGGATACAGCATGAATATATGGATGATGATTAATAAGCATATGAAGTTTCAAGTCAATGTGACTTAGGACTGCAGAGATATAAGGTATTTAAAAACTTTAACGGACGGACGGACAGACGGGACAGACGGACGGACGGACGTGGCTAACCCTAACCTTTTCCTTTATTCATCCCTATTGTTCTGTAGCCACATAAACCCATTTTTAGCCACATAAAATCACGGAACAATAGAATATTACATAACCTATTGTTCTCCTAGCCACATATGTATCCATTTGTAAGCTCGGACGGACGGACGCACGGACGACAGACACCCGGACGTCATTGTGATCACTATGTCTCGCTTTCCGCAAGCGGGCTCGACAAAAATATGACATACTTTTTAATTGCACGCATGATTATATCATGTTTGCGAACATTTACTTGCGTGTTAATCTATAAACTGGCTCAATTCTAATTTGAAATAAAGAAGTTTGGTTGACTGAAGCTGTGCTATGCTCAGGGTCAGCCAATCAAACTGCTTGATTTTCACTACATGTTAATTTCAACACGATAATGGCATAGTTTGGCTGTGACTAGAACCGATACAGCAATGACCTTGGGACAAGGTGAACACACACATCTCCATAGAAACCACCATAATGTATATATAATAAGACTGAGGAACATAAATTTAAGCCATCCACAAACGATGTATCGGGTGGATATAAAAAAACTTGAAAATGGGTTCATAGAACTTGGATACCCCGAGTTCTGTGGTTGAAGTTTTTGTTTGAGTTTGTTCGATAGTAAAGTAGTCGGTGGGGCATCCGTATTCTATCAAACGAGCTCAAACAAAACTTTAAACAAGAGGGCCATGATGGCCCTAATTCGCTCACCTGACTCCATGAACACCAGAGGAGAATGTGACATTGAGTTCATGTGTTTTAAAAAAATTGTGCTATTTTTAGATGGCGGTCATCTTGGATTAAGCGATGACTCTCATTTTACAAAATCTGAAAATGCTTCACCCAGCATCGGCCATGTGGTTCCTGAGAAAAAGTTGTTAAAATTCTTGAATAAATGGACCTTTTGGTGGCCATCATGGAAGACATAATCATCCGATTCCGACAAATATTGCACCAGAGTGATCGCCTCATTGATACCTTCAATTTGATATATGACGTGACCATATTCAGTCAAAAATAAAATTTTACCCCAATTTGACCCCACGGGCCACGCCCATTTTTGATCCCGGGGTCACCATTTTAACAACTTTGAAAGAGCATTGTACATCGATCATTCCTACCAAGTTTCGTCGAAATCCGGCTAGCAGTTCATGAGAAGAAGATTTTTTAAGAATTTATGCTATTTTTAGACGGCGGCCATCTTGGATTAGCGATGACCTCCATTTTAACAAATCTGAAAAGGCTTCACACATGGACCATAACTTTTAAGTTTGGCTACCATGGGCCAAGCGGTTCATGTGAAGAAGAATTTTGAAATCTCTAATAAAAGAACGACCTTTTCACCTTTCGGCGGCCATCTTGGATGACATAACAATCCGATTTCGACAGAAAATGCACCAGAGTGATCGCCTCATTGATATTTTCAATTTGATATACGACATGACCATATTCGGTCAAAAATAAAATTTGACCCCACGGGCCACGCCCATTTTTGACCCAGGGGTCACCATTTTAACAACTTTGAAAGAGCAATGTACATCGATCATTCCTACCAAGTTTCGTCGAAATCCGGCAAGCGGTTCATGAGAAGAAGATTTTTTAAGAATGTATGCTATTTTTAGACGTCGGCCATCTTGGATTAGCGATGACCTCCATTTTAACAAATCTGAAAAGGCTTCACCCATGGACCATAACTTTTAAGTTTGGCTACCATGGGCCAAGCGGTTCATGTGAAGAAGAATTTTGAAATCTCTAATAAAAGAACGACCTTTTGACCTTTCGGCGGCCATCTTGGATGACATAACAATCCGATTTCGACAAAAAATGCACCAGAGTGATGCCTCATTGATACCTTCAATTTGATATATGAAATGACCATATTCAGTCAAAAATAAAATTTGACCCCAATTTGACCCCACGGGCCACGCCCATTTTTGACCCCAGGGTCACCATTTTAATAACTTTGAAAGAGCAATGTACATCGATCATTCCTACCAAGTTTTGTCGAAATCCGGTTGGCGGTTCTTGAGAAGAAGATTTTTTAAGAATTTGTGCTATTTTTAGACGGCGGCCATCTTGGATTACGTAATGACGTCATTTTAACAATTTTGTAATCCCCCTACCTAAGGACCATGACCATGACCCAATGGTTACCGAGGAGAAGACGTTTGAAAATGTTCACGGACGACGGACGACGACGGACGACGACGGACGACGGACACATTGCGGTAACAATAGCTCACATGAGCTTCGCTCAGGTGAGCTAAAAAGGGAAATAACTATTTAATAAGACAATTGTAGGTCAAGGTCACATAAAGGTCATTTGATTCATGGTTTGGCTCTCAGGTGCGTATTTGGCATTCTTGTATGCGAGAGTTGAATCTGGTTATACTCCTTATAAGAGTAATATGATTCATCCTATTACTTTTAGGGGAAGTGGCCAAGTGACTTTGTAAATATTGGTGTCAATTCTAATGAAATTTCAAGACATATTTACAGAGAAATAAAACATATACTCTTAATTCGTTTGGCGGATATTTTCTCATCTAGCATGCAAAGAGTTTAATACTATTAAAGATGCAAGCTCAAAACAAAAACGTTAACCCTGTGACTTAGCGACAGATAGAACACAAAATTTACAGAGAGAAATAAAACATATACTCTTAATTCGTTTGGCAGATATATATTTTCTCATCTAGCATGCAAAGAGTTTAATACTATTAAAGATGCAAGCTCAAAACAAAAACGTTAACCCTGTGACTTAGCGACAGATAGAACACAAAATTTGGGATATAAAATAGCGGCTGTTATAGAGAGGGTGTTGTAGAGAGTTGGCTGTTCGGGGAGGTTCGACTGTACGACAATTTGAAAGTTTGGGGTCGTTTTTTTTTATCCACCCGATACGTTACAATCGATTGGGGGCTGTGAAAATATTGTCCAACATGTCACATGTTTCTGTAATTACCTAAAAAGTAAAAATTGCCATAATATTACCATGAAGACGTAATAAAATACAAGTCATATGTACAGGAATCAAAACACTGGTAATAATGACGTATTTAAAATTAAAACAATCTCTGTCGTCAAACAAAATGTGCACATAGAAACATAGAAACGAACACGGCTATTGGGGAAAATTAAAAAACTGTCCAATCACAATCTCAAATTTTTCACTCAAAATCAAACAGATGGAATGGTCAAACTTATTGTCAAAATCAAACTGATTGAGGATGATATTAACCCGTACTACGCTGAATTTAATTTTTTCGTCGGCTGGAAATGTTTTATTTTCAATATTTCTCGATAAAAACCCATTTTGGCAGCGCATGAGAATCGTCTCCACTGGACAGGAGACGATTCTCATGTGCTGTCAAAACACATTTTTTGTTAAGAATCGAGGCAAAAATGAAAAACAGCAGACGTCTCCAGCGTAGTGTTTGTTTATTGGTGTTTAACGGCCTATCAACAGCTAAGGTTATGTAAGGCCGGGTTTGATCCCGTTTTAACCTGCTGCATTGGGGGGAAAATCCCAAAATCAGAACGGAATATTTACATCAAGAAAAAATATATTCAGCCCTGAAATTAGAATAACCTGACCTGGTTCCATGTCCATACGATACCAGGCACTTGGCCCCTTCCCCTAAAAATAAAAATACGATTAAGAATAATCGTAATACTCACATAAGGGGTATAACCAGATTCAACTGTCACATACAAAATGCCAAAGACGTATGTGAGGGCCAAACCAGGTCTCCAGTCGGAATTCCGGTAAGAATGAACCCCGATCGTTAACTTATCCATCACATACTCCCAACAGTCACCCACTCCAGCGTAGTGAGGGTTAACAATCATTTCAATTGATGGATTTACATAATTGTTTACAATCATTGTTAATGTGAAATTTGCAGACTATCATAATTTTGCACTTATGCACATTTTAGTCGTACAAAGTTTAGTGAAACGGGCCCCAGGTTCATTCATACATGTGAAACTACACTCTACTGGATATTACTATACTATCTTTGGTAAAAGCGCTCTCTTAGGAAAAACTCAGAAATTCACTCAAAACACACTAACATTATTTGCTAGTTTAAACAAGAAATCAGTAACACTGAAGGATGTACCTTAACAAGTTAACACAAATGTGCATTTCACTGAGCACAGGGAGCCCATGGGTGCACTATTGAATTAAAACATGCATGAAGTAGCTAACGTAAAACTCGGACAGACCGACGACTATATGCAGAGCTCCAGATAAGCCGAGTATTTGCCTAAATACCCAATTAATATTGCCAAACCCCCAATTGAACTCAGAAGTAGCGAGTATCAAAAAACAATACAAAATTTGTGGTACCTTTATCATGCTGCAGAAAACAATAAACCAACCACACCAATATCCTGGACTGCTCATAATTCGAGACTAACGATATTAAACAACATGCGTAATAAATAATAAGAGTATAAACCTTTTTTTAATAGTTACATGCAAATATAATGCAATTATCTGTATATATATTGCGTTTACTGGCTTCAAAAGCATGGAGAAATGCAATTGTTTACTTTCAAAACACGCTCGTCTACAAATGGCCGCCTCCAGCGTACCGTGAAAGGTCGCGACCTCTGACCCTATGACGTCATATGCTCTTCCGGTGCAGGTGCCCGGTTCGAAAACACCACAAATTGTGTCTGCATAATGTACCATTGCGTTCAGGGGTCACGATACATATTGTTTCGAACTTAAATGATTAGACAAACGATTGCCAACTTGGAAAATATAATTTGCTAGATTAAACAAATTAAACAATATGAAGTTTCAGCTTGTTGGTTTTAATACTTTTTTAAAGTGGTAATGTCTATTTTTGGAGTAAGACACTTCAATCCCTTCTGCATGTGGTACTCGTCCACAATGGGAATAACAAAAACAGAGACCAGATTGCATATATCTGCTGATAAATGGAGGTATTGGACTGATGTGGACGAACTGAAAAGTGACAATTTAAAAAAAAATAGGTTAAGGTGGTGACTGAATGAAAATCCATATTCCTACATTATTAGTGCATTTTTACCTACAAATATTACGTGACCTCCATTGATAAACATGTAAACAAATTACGGGTTCAAGCGAACTCATTTATGTGTAAGTTTTTCTATCGAAATCCAGATTTTAATGGAGGGGGTTAATGGGATTAGTGGAAAACACAACATTTAGGTGTGTTGTGTTGTTTGGCAATGTATTAGTCCTGTTTAAATCGCATTTTTCTAACTTGGCATTTGTGACCTTTCATCTGGCTTCGGTTGAACGCACAAGTGTAATGGAAGTGACGTAACCCGTAAATCTCGCGATAGAACGAGAAAATAAAAATGGTCTCGAATCTGTGCGGCTATCGAAGTTAGAGGATCGTATGATATAGCATATTTTTCTTATTTTCCATGAAAACACATCTTGGTATTTCATTAGAATTGTCTCCAAGACAATTTTAATGAAATGCCAAGACATGTTTTCATTTCGAAGAAAACTATTCAATAAATGCTGTCTGTTGATGTGTTGTAAACAGTAGTGTGATTTTATTTTACCCAATTCAAATTTTGAAATACCCAATTGCTTCAGATATGATGGAGTGACAATACTCAATTACTAATTCTTTATCTGGAGCCCTGTATATGTACAAACATTTTTATCTGGGTACATACTAATGATGAATATACAATTTGTCAGTGACCATGATTGATTATTTAATGGCCTATCAACAGATAACCTGTTGCATTAGGGGAAAATCCCGAAATCAGAACGGGATATAGAAAAAAATAAATATTCAGTCATAAAATTAGAACTGGCATCGCTAGACAAAGCCTTGGGTCATAATGTTAACAAATCTGATTGGTGTTTAACGGCCTATCAACAGCTAAGGTCATTTGAGTCCGGGCCGACGGGTTCCATCCCATATTTAACCTGCTACATTGGGGGGAAATTCCAAAATCAGAACGGAAGATTTACATCGAAAAATATATATATATTCAGCCCTGAAATTAGAATAACCCAACCTGGTGCCAGGTCCATACAACACCAAAGTCACTTGGCCCCTTCCCTCAAAAGTGAAAGGATTGGGAACTAGAGAAAGTGCAGGGGTTCACGTAGTGACTTGTCACCCCCGGCCGCCGTCTGGACCGACAAATAAAAACTTTAATGTAAATATTTGACCTTGACCTTGGACATGAAGGCCGCATAGCTGTGGTATAGAACGAAAATAGACAATCCGATTTTAACGTGGACTGACGTATTACGAAAACTATAATATACCCTTGGCATACAAAGTCAAAATGGCTGTGATAAATTTATTACATTATCACAGCAAAAATGGCTGTGATAATGTAATGAATTCAGTATAATAAAAATTAATAAATTTATCCTTAAATTGAAAATTTCTCCCTCAAAGTATACTTTTCCATGTTGGTGAAATAGGCTACAAATCATGTGCTACACTGTTAATAAAAACTCTTCGATAAAAGTGACACAGAGATTGGAAGCGAGCACGGGTCTAAGCACACAAATAAAAGAAATTGCATTCGTGTTACAAGTAATACACGGAAACTGTTATCTGTTCAACACAATATGAGATAACCAAGATAAAATGTGACAGGCCATGTAAAGTTATACTTAAGAAGGTGAGCGATTTTTCATGAAAAATACTTACAGAAACTGTGATATTTATAGAAATTATATAGAAAGTTGACAGAATGTTCAACTTTCTATATAATTTCTATAAATATCACAGTTTCTGTAAATATTTTTCATGAAAAATGCGTAATTTGCTCCGATCATTTTGTCAACTTTAGATGGTCATTTACTGAAAATATCGTACATTCTGTAAATAGATTTCAGGAGATAATGCACATCTTCTATACAAAATCAGATGGCGTGTCTAAAATATACACAACGCATGCATACATGTAGTAACAAATTTGATCAGGTTTGTAGAATATTTCATCAATTGTTAATAAATATAAACACTATCACAAGAATTAATACTCTTATTGGAAACAATAAAATAGAATCATGGAACATGCAGAAAACTACGGAGCCCCACAGGGGACGAAGAATTATTTTTTTTATTAATTTGTTCCCACGAAATAACGGTTTGTTCCCACGAATTAACAATTCGTTCCCACGAATTAACAATTCGTTCCCACGAATTAACAATTCGTTCCTCAATTTAACAATTTGTTTCCACAAAATAACAATTCGTTCCCACGGGAATGAATTGTTAATTCATGGGAACGAATTGTTATATTGTGGGAACAAATTGTTAATTTGTGGGAACTAATTGTTAAATTGAGGCAACAAATTGTCATTTTGTGGGAACAAATTGTTAATTTGAGGGAACAAATTGTTAAATTGAGGCAACAAATTGTCATTTTGGGGAAAAAAATTGTGATATCGTGGGAACGAATTGTTAATTTGAGAGAACAAATTGTTAATTCTAGGGAACGAATTGGTAAATTGAGGGAACAAATTGTTATTTCGTGGGAACGAATTAATAAAAGAAATCCATGTCCCCTGCGGGGCTCCGTAGAAAACACCTATTGCTCTGACGGTAAAGCATGGGTGGTTAAAACAAATGTGGGTGGTTAAAAATATTTTTAAATAACAAAATAAAAATCCACTTTTCATAATGAAAGAACAATACAGAAATAGAACGGTGAATTAGTGGTCAGTTTTGGAGACCTGTGGCACGTTTCACTAAAATTTTGTACAACTAAAATGTTTGTAAATTGCACATTAACAATGTTTTCTTGTAAACAAGTATTGGATTTACATTTATTGAGCATATGCAGCCTATGCTCAATAAATGTAAATCCATCCATTGAAATTTCCAGACGATCCTAAATTTGCACTTACAAACATTTTAGTCGTACGAAGTTTAGTGAAACGGGCCCAGCAGTAGTTTACACCACTCTCAAGGTGCATGATCACATGGTTATAACAACAACAACAGTGGCTGAAAGTGTTGAAATCTTGCCCACTCCAAAGTAAGTATTATTTGATATTTTCTTTAATATGAAACGGATTTTGATGATATATGGCGCAGCAAACGCGTGTTCAAGAGCTGCATTTGGTGGTCCAGGGAGTTTCGCACAGACTTATGTCGTTTTTGTGAAGAATCGATTTCCACACGGGAATTGATTCTTCGCAAAAACGACAGAAGTTTGGGCGAAAATGCAAACCACAAAATGCAGCTGAACAAGACGCATTTGATGAGCCATATTTCATCAAAATCCGTTACATAATAAGGACAATATAAAAGAATACGTACTTTGAATCAGATGGATTCTGGAAGTTTCAGTACTTGTTGTTGTTGTTAGTACCATGTGATCATACACCTTGACTTGTATTGTCCATATTACACTGGAACCCGTTTATAGCAGCATGGTTGGCATCCATGCAAAGCCCTCGTGATATCAGTGAATCACGTTAGTATGAATTAATATAGGAATGAATGGCCTTTTTGTGGAATTTATCGGGGTATAAACTTGGAAAAGTCGCGGGAATACTGGACGAAGGCCGGAAGGCCTCGTCCATTATCTTTTCCACGTTTATATCCCCGATAAATTCAACAACAAGAAACGAGGCAAAGCCACGAAGGCCAGGTTTTATCCAAGCATAGACACTTGTATAATTATACCCACTTTTTGTAGACTATAGATGGCCGTGGCCTGCATGTCGCGCCTTGGGGCGAGGCATGGACACTAAAAAAAGAGATATAGTAGATGGAAAAACATTAACTAAAAAACTTTAACCGGACACACGGACGTACGGACGGACGGACGGACATTCTTACAGTACTATACTTATGTGGCTTATCACATGTTAAATATTAGCCACATAAAACGATTTTTAGCCACATAAAAGGATTTCTTAGGTGGCTAATTGTAACCAACCCTATCCTTTACCAAGTCCATAACCCTGTGGGGCTAGCCACATAAGTACCCTAATGTGTGCCCGGACGGACAGACGGACGGACGTATGCCAAAATGCCGACTATATCGCGCTTTCCGCAAGCGGGCACGACAATGATGATAAACACCCATGTGAAGTATCAAGGTAATGGGTGAAGCAGTTGCAGAGATATAGTACACAAAAAAACTTCAAGACAAAAAATCAAAAAAGTAATTTGACCTTGACATTGGGCACAGGGGCCGCACGGTTGGGGGGTAGAATGAAAATATGGATGATGACAAACACCCATGTGAAGTTTGAAGGTAATGGGCGAAGCAGTTGCAGAGATGTAGTACAACAAAAAACTTTAACCAAAAAACTTTAACCAGACGTACGTTAAAACGTTAACGTTGAAAATGGCTAAGTCAATTACGTAGAAATAATAGGTCAAGGTAAACAAAATGGTCACATGTTGGATAGTTGTATGTGGTGGGCACCCCTTGGTTATAAACGCGAAAAGTTAACATTGAAAATGGCTAAGTCGACTGCGCTGAAAAAATGGGCCAAGTTCAAAAAAAGGTAACATGTTGGATAGTGATATGTGGTGGGCACCCCTTGGTTATGAAGCTGTGAAAGTTTGTTGGTCCTATGAGGTACAGTAACAAAGAAATGGACTTAACATTGATTGTGGACGCTGCCCGCCACCCACCGCCCGCCCGTCCGGCTTTCGCCAATCCAATAGCCTGGGTTTTTTTTTCAAAAAGAAAAAACCTGGCTAAAAAGGCCATTCATTCCTTATAATTCCAGCATTTGAAATAAATTCATCAAGAAAATGTGTTTATTTTCCGTTTTCTTAAGAATTATTTTAACTGCGCCTCACGGTTACAGAAAGTAGTTTGGCGTGGGAGTTTACTGGGATATAAATTTTGGACAGAGACTTGCTACGGGCCAATCAAATGTTAGGGAATTGTGTAAATATTTTTGTGCTGGAATTATATGCATATGACAAATAGTGAAATTTGTTTGACATCATGTTGTATCAAAAATCAAGTTATAATCGGTATCAGTGTTTTATAACTAACGTCACAATGACATGTTTCCTTCGACAAATCAAATCTTTTGTACAATACACATTTAAGAAAATGTATATTCAACAGCCGAGTTGATTACTATAGGGTAAACTGTATTGTAATTTTGAAATTTGCGGCGTATATCAGAAAATGATAGGTTGGAAAATCTGTTTAATGGTGACGCGCTAGCGGAGCCATTAAACATGTTTTCCGGCCTATCATTTTCTAATATACGCCGCAAATTTCAAAATTACAAAGCGGTTAACCTATTTCTAATGCACTCCTTTACTACTGGCGTAGGAATACATATTGAAATAATTTCCGACCGTTCATCAACAATGATATACCTGTAATGTATGACCATCAGCCAATCAGATTGCGTGATATTTATAGAGTGCATTAGAAAGTGTAATAATACACATACTCAAATTTACGCTCACTCGTATATTTCGTGGAAGGACCCAATGACTGGATTTAAATTATTTCATGATAATCAGCTCACCTGATTGAATAAACCTTATTTAACAAGAATTCAGCTAAATCAAATGTCTCCGCCTTGACCTTGACCCTGGGGCATTGACCTTGACCCTGGGGCCCCCGAGAATAGTCCTATATTCATCTACATATCATAGTAAAGGTATGTATAAAGTTTGATGACTGTAGCTGATAAGGTGTTGAAGTAATGACCGTAACACGAAAACTTAACATTGAATGATGACGACGACTCCCGAAAAGCAAAACCTTAGTCTCGCTTTCCGCTTTCGCGGGCGAGACAAAAACCGCATGCAACATGATCAATACACTTGTTAACATTCCCTAACAAAAACATATACAAAATTACCCCCTTTTTTATTAATGGTCCATTCCAGTTACCTAAACGACTACTGTCTGTTTCACGTTTTGCTGCCGACGAAATTTTGGCTATTAAACGCATTAAATGGAAAAAAATGTTTAACTGTAAGTACATTTTCATCAATAACAAAAGTCACCCTCTGCAAAAAAAAATTATTTGATGAAATTCTATAAAATATTTATTTTATTGCGAAAAAGTGATTTTCTTATAGGAATTTAACATGGGGGAAAAAAGGAGGAGGCTGGCTGCTGACCAGGAGGGTCGAAAAAAAAAAAAAAAAAAAAAAAAAAGTTTAGAAATTGACTCCGAAACCTGGTGAGATAGCTTGGAAATGATGTAAATAAGAAAACAAGTTAGATTTTGAAAATAAGGTCCACAAATGAAAAAGTATTATTTTTAGCCCCCATGTTAGAATTCCATGTTAGAAAAAGTGCTTACATTATAATTAAGTCGCCTATAATGCCCCAACATAAACTATCGGATGACTGAGATTCACAGTGCTAAGATTTGAGAGAGTGCACCAGTCCATGTAAATTTTCGCTTCGATAACAATTCAAATAGAGTCCATGATAACAATTAACAATTCAAATAGAATCCATGATAACAATTCAAATCCATTTGACTTAGTCAAGGGTGAAAAGGATAATAAATTACCTGAATGTGTCGTCTATGATACCCCAAACATTAACACTTGGATGACCAATTTGAGTTTCGCAGTCCTGAGATGACTGTCATACAATGTATTCGAATAGTGATAGCAATTCGAATAGACATTTCTTACATTTCAGCCGGTAGTTTACAGAAATCAAACGGTGAATTACACCGCTGGGCAGACACCACTCTCGTGTTTACCATATATGGAGAAATGACGTCAGTAACGTCACAATGACGTGTTTCCTTTGACCAATAAAATCACGTTCTCAGACACACCCTCTGAATCGCGACACAGTCGTCACTACGGTCCGCCTGCAGAAATTAATTCGCACAACTCTTGGCCATATTTTAAACTTGATTCGCTTTGTTTTCATGACAAATCATATGTGAAATGTAAGAAAATGTTTATTTAACCCAGTGAACTGATTATCTTGAAATAATTCCCTCGTGATTGGGTCGTACCGCAGTGAGCGCAGCTCACTCGTTTGTTTAGCGGAAGGACCCAATCACGAGGACATTATTTCACGATAATCAGTTCACCTGGTTAAATAAACAGTATATAATACCCGACCATTAACACTTGGCTGAGATTCACAGTGCTGTGATGGTCATACTACCGGTAGTTATCAGACCGAAAATCACTTTTATGTGAATTTTAGCTCTGATAACAATTCAAATAGAGTCCATTTCAGTTACTTACAGGTGAAACGATGAATAAATTACCTAAATATGTCACCTATAATACCCCAACATTAACACTTGGATGACTGACTCAGAGTTTCGCAGTCCTGAGATGGCTGTCGTATTCGAATCGTTATCGGGCCTCCATCTTCCTCTAAGTCTTGCACTGTACATGGACTGACGTTGCCCACGTCCTGCAAACACTCCATGGACACCTGCATGTCGTCCTCCTCATGGTCCGAATGCGCCTCATCGGTCATGTCCATTTCGTTGATCACCATCTTCGCGATGGCGTCGTTTTCGTCCATTGAGATCTGTCGCAGTCGATGGCGAATAACCTTCGCCAAATTCTTATGTTCCATTTCCTCGGCTTGTTTCAACGTGGCCTTCTCCGACTTGGCCGCCTGGTTTACATATTTGTCGTCGCTGCCGTCCCAGATGGTTTCGCCGAAGTATGCGGGTGCGGTGGTTGGGCTGCGCGGTGGTGTACGCGTTATCATGCATGTTGTGTCTATTTCGTCGGTGATTGTTGTGTATTCGGCGGTCAGTGACGTGAGGATGGGGGTGAATGGAGTCATGTAGCTGACTGGCATGATGTCTGTGTACACGCCGGAGACGTATTGTTGACTGGAGTCCGGGGACGATGGAATTGGCGACTTTGTTCGATAATTTGCGGCGTTCGATGACTGGTTGACTGCATCTTCCGCGTCCATTTGTCCAGGTATCGGCTGGGTGGAGACGGACGTGCCAGCCTTCATTCTCGCCGTACTATATATAGCGTTGTTATTGGGACTGGTCACTTCACTGTCCAACGCTTCGCACATAGTGACCGCGTCGATGTGCGTATTAATATGTAAATTCAACACATGTCGACGACGTAAAAGCGATGACGTATGCTTGTCTTGCGATGGTGAATTTTCAGCCGAAGAACCTTCCATTACCTTGGCAAATAAAGCAGATGGCGCCCGGGCAGTTTCGGGACTGCTTTCTACAAGTTTTGGCAGCGACGATCGTTGCTTCATGCTCGATTGTCGTTTCAGCGGAAGACCCGTTTTTATTGCTGGCGGTTTCGTATAGTCGGTGTACTTATGTAGGCTATCCTCGCGCATTACTTTACGTGAATGCACAAGAAGCGGTGACGGCATGTTTTTCATCGTAACGTTACTCTCCACAGTGGGCGAACTGTCATCGTCTACCGCGGGCGACGCATCGCGGTCTCTAAACCTAGCGGACGTCTGGTCGGAATGTGAGGACGCGTAATCATCGTATTGCTGAATATCTGCCTGTTCTGCCAGCGACTCCTCGCTACCGACTCTGCCGCGTATACTGAAGCTATGATCGCTAGACACGCTCCGATGTCGAGTGCGCATGTCGAACTGTGACATAAACTTACGCATCTGTTTTAGCGTGTCGGTCGTCTGGATCGCAATGTCTTCAATGACAGACATGCGATAGTCCATCGTCTGCAGCGACAGTTTGATCGAGTTCTCCCGCTGGTTCCTATCCTCCATTCGTAGCGACATGTTCTCCACCCTGTAACAGAAGTTGGCACCAGGATTTTGAAATTAGTAGCAAAATGAACTGATAATGCAAAAAAACAAAACAACAATACTATTTAACATTTGCTCCAATATTTGAAAAAACAGTACTTTTTTACATTATTTTTCAGATTTTTGGTAGCCAAAACGTACATTTCTGAATAATTAGTAGCGCCAACCTAAATGTCAATATGGTCAGACGTATCTGAGGGCCAAACCAGGATTCCTGTAAGGATGAATCCCAATTGTTAAATTACCCATCGCATGCTCCACCTGCCATCCACACGATACGATGTGTGCGACAAGTGTAGCCCACAATCAGCTTGTGCATCTGATCAGAGCATAGTGTGACAAGTGTAGCCCACAATCAGCTTGTGCATCTGATCAGAGCATAGTGAGACAAGTGTAGCCCACAATCAGCTTGTATGACACAAGTCAGACAAGTTGTAGCCCACAATCAGCTTGTGCATCTGATCAGAGCATACACTACTGTCTGTTTCACGTTTTACTGCCGACAAACTTTTGGCCATTAAACACAATAAATCTTAAAAATATTTACATTCCATCAAATACATGTATTGATTTTATTGCAAAATTGGACGGATTTTCAAGGTTTTCCAAGCTTTATAGTCAGCTTTAGTAGTCAATTTAAAAAAAATTGCATTTTTTGACTCCTTCCCAACCTCTTCCACCTATTTTTCCCATGTTAAATTCCTACGGGAAAATGTTGTTTCACTATATATAAAATCAATATTTGATGGAATTTCATCAAACAAACATTTTTGGGGAGGGCGACTTTTTGTGATTGGTGAAAAAGTACTTACATTTAATTATTTTTAAGATTTCGTGTGTTTAATAGCCAAATTTTTGTCGGCAGAAAAACGTGGAACAGACAGTAAGCATTCAGGCAAATATCAGAAAAATAGGATTAACGCGGGATACTAATATTGTCGTCTGCTGTTGTTTTAAATTTTATCTTCATTCTCAACAAAACATGATTTGACAGCACTTTAGAATCATTTCCATTGGAAATGATTCTGAAGTGCTGACAAACCATGTTTTTGATGAGAATAATGGAACATATAAAATAAACAGCAGACAACAAAAATTAATTTAGCATTGTAAGGGTTAACAGTAGACAAAAGACACTAATGTCTGTTCCACATTTTGCTGCCGACAAACTTTTGGCCACTAAACACATTAAATCTTAAAAATATTTACATACATACTTTTTTATCAATAACAAAAAAAGTCACAGTCCCCAAAAATATCATTTGAAGAAATTCCATCAAATATTGATTTTATTGTGAAAAAACAATTTTCCTATGAGAATTTTCCTTGGGGGGCTAAATCTAGATTTTTCTTTTAAATATTTTTTATTTGTGGACCAAATTTCAAAATCTAATTTGTTTTCTTATTTACATCATTTCCAAGCTATTTAGGGTTAACAGTAGACAAAAGACACTAGGATATATTTTCACTACGCTAAAACAGTGGAATTGTCGTGTCTTTGTGCCGGTAAGTGTTTATGGCTATTTGATGGAAAATTAACAGTAGAACATGTGAGAACAGAGTAGTCTCAGACCAGCCTGTGGATCAGTCTGCAATTATCAGGAACCTCAAATTCTGATTTCAGAATACACCCAGAAAATTCCCACCTGTGCACATATTATCAATAAGCATATCTTATACAGTGGAATCTCTCCAAGCCGGTTTAGAGAGGTTCCACTGTAATTCTGGTATATGAGTGCTGCAACACATATGTGTATGCATTGTGATCACGAACAAGCATTACCAATATAAGTATAGTACAGTTAAAGCTACAGAATTGAAGAAACGGATGCCGTCTTGCTGTCCGGTTTAGAGAGGTTTTACTGTATGTTAGAAAATGCGGGCATTGGAATACTATATACAGTTCGAAAAGGCGGGCATTGGAGTACTACATACAGTTCGAAAATGCAGGCATTAGAGTACTATATACAGTTCGAAAATGTGGGCATTGGAGTACTACTACAGTTCGAAAAGGCGGGCATTTTAGTACTATACACAGTTAAAAAAGTCGGGCATTGGAGTTCTATATACAGTTTGAAAAGGTGGGCATTGGAGTACTACATACAGTTCGAAAAGGCGGGCATTTCAGTACTATATACAGTTCGAAAAGGCGGGCATTGGAGTACTATATACACTTAAAAAAGGCGGGCATTGGAGTACTATATATAGTTAAAAAAGGCGGGCATTGGAGTTCTGTATACAGTTAAAAAATGTGGGCATTGGAGTACTACATACAGTTCGAAAAGGCGGGCATTTTAGTACTATATACAGTTTGAAAAGGCGGCCATTGGAGTACTATATACAGTTCGAAAAGGCGGGCATTGGAGTACTATATACAGTTCAAAAAGGCACGCATTGGAGTACTATATACAGTTAAAAAATGTGGGCATTAGAGTACTACATACAGTTCGAAAAGGCGGGCATTTTAGTACTATATACAGTTCGAAAAAGCGGGCATTGGAGTACTATATACAGTTAAAAAAGGCGGGCATTAGAGTACTATATATAGTTAAAAAAGGCGGGCATTGGAGTACTGTATACAGTTCGAAAATGTGGGCATTGGAGTACTACATACAGTTCGAAAAGGCGGGCATTTTAGTACTATATACAGTTTGAAAAGGCGGGCATTGGAGTACTATATACAGTTCAAAAAGGCGGGCATTGGAGTACTATATACAGTTCGAAAAGGCACGCATTGGAGTACTATATACAGTTCGAAAAGGAGTATAATATTTATATAGTACTATATACTAGAGGTGCGCGGTATAACCTGTGTACCGATATAACCGATATTTATTTCTCCCGGTGCATACCGGTTTTAAATCGAGTGAGACCGGTTTTTTTGGTCATGTTCGGAACGCTCCGACAGTTATCGTGATCCTGATATTACAACGGTGCTGCCCTGGAATAAGCATATTTATAATTATTTATAATGTTTAGGTACCATATTTTCAATATGCATACGATAGATGACCCTAGTGACATAGCTTTCCAATATGGCGGACGGGAAATCGCCTGATTTTGAGATCGTCAAAAACAAACGAAGAAACACAAAAAACGGTGCGTGGGACCATTTTTGACTCAAGAAAAGCAAGTCTGACGGTTCTGTCGACCAGAATGTTGCCATATGCAATCACTGCGACGCGCAAGTAAAAACTACTGGCGGAGGGACGACCAATTTAATTCATCATTTATGCCGACATCACCCAAACGTTGCCGATTGTAAAACAACAACAACAACAACAAATTGGTTACTATCTTTAACAGTGTTGATCCTGATAAGACTCATCTGGATCTACATTGGCTGCATAACACATAAGCCCCCTTTCTCCAGTCACAGACACAGGTTGTAACCTAGTAAGTAAGCCTTGCTAGTTGCTAAGGCCTGGTAGTAGTAGACTAGTAGTCTTGTACACTGATCATTACATGTCATTTCTGGTGTTGTTTTGTAGTGAAGAAATACAAATCATAGTAATTTGTTGCATATAAATGCTTTATTTGTCACATCATTGACCTGCAAAATATACATGGGCCATTAGTACATGTACATGCAATAGGAAACAGCCTGCTTTTCTCGAGCCGAAAAAGGCTAAAAATATCACCTATCGCGATACATAGTGAAATACCATGATATATCGCGAAACGACTTTCAGAGGCGATACCCAGCACTACTATATACAGTTAAAAAAGGCTGGCATTGAAGTTCTATATACAGTTCCAGGAGTACTATATACAGTTCGAAAAGGTGGGCATTGGATATACAGTTCGAAAAGGCGGGCATTGGAGTACTATATACAGTTCGAAAAGGTGGGCATTGGATATACAGTTCGAAAAGGCTAGCATTGGAGTACTAAATACAGTTCAAAAGGGTGGCCATTGAAGTACTATATACAGTTCGAAAAGGCGGCCATTGGAGTACTATATACAGTTCGAAAAGGCGGCCATTGGAGTACTATATACAGTTCGAAAGGGTGGCCATTGGAGTACTATATACAGTTCGAAAAGGTGGGCATTGGAGTACTATATACAGTTCGAAAGGGTGGCCATTGGAGTACTATATACAGTTTGAATAGGTGGGCATTGGGAGTGCTATATACAGTTCAAAAAGGCAGCCATTGGAGTACTATATACAGTTCAAAAAGTCGGGCATTGGAGTTCTATATACAGTTCCAGGAGTACTATATACAGTTCGAAAAGGTGGGCATTGGATGTACAGTTTGAAAAGGCGGGCATTGGAGTACTATATACAGTTCGAAAAGGTGGGCATTGGATATACAGTTCGAAAAGGCGGGCATTGGAGTACTATATACAGTTCGAAAAGGTGGGCATTGGATATATAGTTTGAAAAGGCGGGCATTGAAGTACTATATACAGTTCGAAAGGGTGGCCATTGGAGTACTATATACAGTTCGAAAAGGTGGACATTGGATTACTATATACAGTTCGAAAGGGTGGCCATTGGAGTACTATATACAGTTCGAAAAGGTGGGCATTGGAGTACTATATACAGTTCGAAAAGGTGGGCATTGGAGTACTATATACAATTCAAAAACAGTTTGAAAAGGTGGGCATTGGAGTACTATATACAGTTCGATAAAGGCGTACATTGGAGTACTATATACAGTTCAAAAAGGCGGGCATTGGAGTACTATATACAGTTCAAAAAGGGTGGCCAATGGAGTACTATATACAGTTCAAAAAGGTGGGCATTAGAGTACTATATACAGTTCAAAAACAGTTTGAAAAGGAGGACATTGGAGTACTATATATAGTTCGAAAAGGCGGGCATTGGAGTACTATATACAGTTCAAAAAGGCACGCATTGGAGTACTATATACAGTTCAAAAAGGCGGGCATTGGATATACAGTTCGAAAATGCGGGCATTGAAGTACTATATACAGTTCGAAAGGGTGGCCATTGGAGTACTATATACAGTTCGAAAAGGTGGGCATTGGATTACTATATACAGTTCGAAAGGGTGGCCATTGGAGTACTATATACAGTTCGAAAAGGCGGGCATTGGAGTACTATATACAGTTCAAAAACAGTTTGAAAAGGTGCGCATTGGAGTACTATATACAGTTCGATAAAGGCGGGCATTGGAGTACTATATACAGTTCAAAAAGGCGCGCATTGGAGTACTATATACAGTTCAAAAAGGGTGGCCAATGGAGTACTATATACAGTTTGAAAAGGCGGGCATTGGAGTACTATATACAGTTCAAAAAAAGTTTGAAAAGGAGGACATTGGAGTACTATATACAGTTCGAAAAGGTGGGCATTGGAGTACTATATACAGTTAAAAAGGCACGCATTGGAGTACTATATACAGTTCAAAAAGGCGGGCATTGGAGTACTGTATACAGTTCAAAAACAGTTTGAAAAGGTGGGCATTGGAGTACTATATACAGTTTGAAAAGGCGGGCATTGGAGTACTATATACAGTTAAAAAAGGCGGGCATTGGAGTACTATATACAGTTCGAAAAGGCACGCATTGGAGAACTATATACAGTTTGAAAAGGCGGCCATTGGAGTACTATATATAGTTAAAAAAGGCGGGCATTGGAGTTCTATATACAGTTCCAGGAGTACTATATACAGTTCGAAAAGGTGGGCATTGGAGTACTATATACATTTCCAGGAGTACTATACAATTCAAAAAGGCGGGCATTGGAGTACTATATACAGTTCAAAAAGGCACACATTGGAGTACTATATACAGTTCGAAAAGGCGGCCATTGGAGTACTATATACAGTTAAAAAAGGTGGGCATCGGAGTACCATATACAGTTTGAAAAGGCGGGCATTGGAGTATTATATACAGTTCGAAAAGGCGGGTATAGGATATACAGTTCGAAAAGGCGGGCATTGGAGTACTATATACAGTTTGAAAGGGTGGGCATTGGAATACTATATACAGTTCGAAAAGGCAGCCATTGGAGTACTATATACAGTTCGAAAATGTGGGCATTGGAGTACTATATACAGTTCGAAAATGTGGGCATTGGAGTACTATATACAGTTCAAAAAGGTGGGCATTGAAGTACTATATACAGTTTGAAAAGGTGGGCATTGGAGTACTAAACACTCGCCACCAAGGACGACACAACGAAGACGCTCGGATTTAAACAATGTAAGAACCGGCTCACCGCACTCCTATGCTGTAACCAGACGGGGACCCACAAACTCGCCCCACTCGTGATTGGTAAGAGCGCGAAACCGAGATGTTTTCATCATGTAAACATGAAAACGTTGCCGGCGGTGTATAACAACTCCAAGAACGCGTGGATGACGTCTGTCATATTCGAAGGCTGGTTCCACGCCCACTTCGTCCCGGCTGTCCGTCGGCACCTGCGAAACATGAAGCTGGAACAGAAGGCACTGCTCCTGGTCGACAATTGTTCAGCACACCCGCATGATCTCATCTCCAAGGACAAGAAGATCGCAGTTTCCTTCCTGCCCAAGAACACAACATCACGTATCCAGCCTCTGGACATGGGCGTCATCGCAACGACGAAACGCAATTACCGCCGACACCTAATCACCGCGATCATCAACACGGATTGTATGCTGACGGACTACGTCAAGAAATTGAACATCAAGGAGGCGATTCACCTGTTCGCGGCGGCATGGGACGACGTCAGTGCTCGTGGCATCAATGGCTGCTGGAAGAAGGGGCTTGGAGACGCATTCCCAACTCAGGACACGGACGTCGCTAGCGATGACGACTTCGAGGGATTCGACGAACAGGACCTACGCACGGCTGAGCAACGGGCACTCGAGTACAACGGGTTCAACGACGCCGACATCACATCAGCGCGTCGTGCCTTGGGTGACGTCACTGGCGATGCCATCGCGGAGTGGTTATGCGTGGACAGTGATGCGGCCACAACGGAGATATTGACCGACGATCAGATAGTGAACCAGACCAAACATGGACTTTCGTCGGCGGATTCAGATGATGAACCCGACACGATTGAGCTACCGCCGGTAATGTCTGATGTGATCTCAGGGCTCGAGAAAGGGCTCCGATGGCTCGAGTCGTCAACATCCGGCACAGCAGCACAAGTGCACCATATGAGAAACATTATCTGTCAGGCCAGGGCAGATGCCAGAGACACCGTTAAACAGCACAAATTGACATCGTTTTTTAATAGAACTTAGATTATTATAGACAGTAGAGTGAGCAGCACATTTAAAAAAAAACATTAACTGAAAAAAATAAATAATGTGACAATGTTACCACAATTGTTTACTACAATTACGTGTACATGTATATTTATGGGGCCTTATGGTGACAAATGTAGATCCAGATCAGCCTGTACATATGCACAGTCTTGCCAGGATCAACCTTGTTCACCATACCACCAATGTAACGCCTGATCAGAAGCTACACTGGTCACAAATCCCATGAGCACCATTTCTCAAGTCACGTAAATGTACCGCTTATTGTCACCAAGTAATGTCAAAGTATCCGTGTTAACACATAATTGTCGCTAATAAATGGTTGCGTGTTCGATCGCCTTTGCTATTCTTTACTCCCAGGTGTAATTTTTAGCGTTCTATAAACAGACTGGTGTTTCAGCATGATCTGGGTATGGGATCACGTGGTCTATTGTTTACACTGCAGCCCACGGCAATCTCGCTTAAATCGTAAATTTCATTCATCAATATGACTTGCAGCGTAAACAATAGATCACGTGACCCCACATCCCGAGATTATGCACAGCTAATCGTCCGCATGAATAGGCAGGACACGTGACCATAGGCATTATTTATTATCAATTACTCCGTTTAAGCATCTGTTGATCGCGAGTAGTATAAATTGTAATAAGCGTCTGTCTATCGCGAGCACTATACAACGTAATAAGCATGATTTTATAAATAACTCATATGTTTAATACATTAATACAAGTTTGTATGTCATAGGCATTATTAATAATTACTTTAACTTCTGTTCAAATGACATGCTTTTATATGGGTCCGTTGCTAATGGAATTCCCGCAATAGTTGGTAACCGAAATGCGGATGATACCAGTAACCCGTGCAGTACCAGTACCCGTGCATGTCCCGCAATTTTATAACGCGGTCGGATTCGATCGCGGTTTGAAATCTTGGACCCCGAACACCGCGTTATAATGGAGTTGCAGTGTATATACAGCGACTGTAAATTTGGGGCGTGCCGCATCGATTGACTGACATAAATTGCGTTGAATTTTACGACAAAATCTTCGACATCTAGAAAATGTGTTCATACAACACGGATGCCCGACATATTGATTTGGCAGTAAACAAGCCAAAATTCCAATCCAAAAGGAGGAGATAAACCATGACCCGGGGTTCAAATAAAAAATCAGAATGAGCTTTGTGCATCTACTCATCATAAGGAAGCTAAAAGTTTTTACGAAAGTTAAAAAGGGGGAGATAATCCATGACACGGGGGTCGAATCAAAAATCAATATAAACTTTGCACATCTACTCATCATAAAGAAGCTATATATCAAGTTTCAGGTCTGTAGTCTGTAGCTATTAGGGTTTAAAAGTTTTATGAGATGTTGATGGACGGACAGGATGGTCAGACAAGGGTAACACTAAATGCCCCCTGTGTAGGCTCCCTGACTATATCTGAAAGGTGACATATACCTCTCGTTGATGATCTGTATGTCTCGTTGATGACCTGTATGTGTTCATGACTATATCTGAAAGGTGACATATACCTCTCGTTGATGATCTGTATGTCTCGTTGATGACCTGTATGTGTTCATGACTATATCTGAAAGGTGACATATACCTCTCATTGATGATCTGTATGTGTTCATGACTATATCTGAAAGGTGACATATACCTCTCATTGATGATCTGTATGTGTTCATGACTATATCTGAAAGGTGACATATACCTCTCATTGATGATCTGTATGTGTTCACGACTATATCTGAAAGGTGACATATACCTCTCATTGATGATCTGTATGTGTTCATGACTATATCTGAAAGGTGACATATACCTCTCATTGATGATCTGTATGTGTTCATGACTATATCTGAAAGGTGCATATACCTCTCATTGATGATCTGATGTTCATGACTATCTGAAAGGTGACATATACCTCTCATTGATGATCTGTATGTGTTCACGACTATATCTGAAAGGTGACATATACCTCTCATTGATGATCTGTATGTGTTCATGACTATATCTGAAAGGTGACATATACCTCTCATTGATGATCTGTATGTGTTCATGACTATATCTGAAAGGTGACATATACCTCTCATTGATGATCTGTATGTGTTCATGACTATATCTGAAAGGTGACATATACCTCTCATTGATGATCTGTATGTGTTCACGACTATATCTGAAAGGTGACATATACCTCTCATTGATGACCTGTATGTGTTCATGACTATATCTGAAAGGTGACATATACCTCTCGTTGATGACCTGTATGTGTTCATGACTATATCTGAAAGGTGACATATACCTCTCGTTGATGACCTGTATGCGTTTGTCGGAGGACGACTGCAGCTGGAGCTCCTTCTCGCGGAAATAATCCTCGACACATTCCTCCTCAAAGTCGTGGAGCTTCTCCATGTCGTCATGGGACAGGAACAACTCTGGAATAGTGAGATTGATTGATCGATGGATGAATTGATGCAATGGTTGATTGATTGATTGATTGGTTGAAATAATCATTGACACATTCCTCCTCAAAGTCGTGTAACTTCTCCATGTTGTCGTGGGACGGGAACAAGTCTGGAATAGTGACATTGACTGGTTGGTTGATTGGTTGAAATACATTCCTCTTCAAAGGTAAGCGGGCTCGACAATCTTTTTTTTTTTAAAGTAATTTGACCGTGACAGGGGTTGCAAGGGTTGGGCATAAAATGAAAATATGGATGATGATAAAGACACATGTGAAGTTTCGAGTGAGTTGGCAAAGAGGTTTCAGAGATATAGTGTTGTTAAAAACTTAGTAATTTGACCTTGACATTGGGCACAGGGGCTGCACAGGTTGGGCGTAAATTGAAAATATGGATGATGATGAAGACACATGTGAAGTTTCGAGTGAATTGGCAAAGCAGTTTCAGAGATTAGTGTTCTTAAAAAACTTTAACCTAAATCCAAAAAACTTTAACCGGACGTACGCCAATGTGCCGACTATCGCGCTGTCTGCAAGCAGGCGCCACAAAAATTATGAAAAATAGGATTTAAAATGTTTAATCATTCGAAATAGAATTGGATTGGAATTATAAAGAAGATTAATTTTTGGAGAATTTATCGAGTATACAAGTTCAACAATAGATGAAGGCTTTCTGGCCTTCCATCAGTATAGATGAACTTTTAAAAGTTCATACCCCAATAGGGAGAATAGGGGGGCCTTTTGTTGTACTTTTAACCCTTAAACCGCTATCTTCATTTTTTGCCGTCTGCTGTTTATTTTTTATTTTCCATTTTTATCATCACAACAGCACTTTAGAACAATTTACAACATGCTTTGACAGCACTTCAGAATCATTTCCACTGGAAATGATTCTCAAGTGCTGTCAAACCATGTTATTATTGAGAAATAATGCAAGATATAAAAGCAACAGCAGATGACAATTGTTGTGTGTAGCGGTCTAAGGGCTAAAAGGTTATAAATTTTCCAAACATTGTGGTGTATTCATAACAAACACTTACTGAGTCCAGTGTCCAAGGTGTCTTGTTTACCCTGGCACCGTCGCTTGATGAACTTGATGATGAGGAAGATGTGGCTGATAATGATGAAGGGCGGGGCGAGTATCGGCCGCAGTTCGTAGTTTACAATTAACTGGTACCGCTGGAATTTCCAAATCTCCCGCGAGTTGGCGTTATTGCGAATGAATGTGGCGCTGAAAGAACACAATGACAGTTGAACCTCCACGAATGGCCACCTTTATACAACAACACCCTCTCTGTAACAGCTAATATATTATTTTTTATATGTTATCTCCCTTGAGATAGCATATTATGTCACACAAATTTCTATGGGGGCAGCCATATTGTCGTGCTACGCCTAAACGGCGGGTACGATCAAGAAAATAGTGCCCTGTGCCAACTTATCCTATGGCGTTTTGGTCTGTCTTGCTTTGTATCTAAAACTCTACATCTATTCTCTATAGTTTTCACAGTTTTTGGCTTAGTTTATCAGTTAAATTTTGGAAAATACGAATCGAGACAATTCGTGCATATGAAGACAGAAGATATTATCTTTAGTTCTCACAGTTTGGTAGCAGTGACCAGTTAGCCACCAATTTTGTACAATTTTTTCTGGGAGTTACAAACAGTAATTTGTTCTAGAGAAAACATGTGGGAATGGGTTTGCACCATCACAGTACATTGCCTCTGGATGATGATTGAGAAAATATGCAACTTTCAGCCTCTAGTTCCGCAAGTGATCAGTTTTTGTGTAGATAACATATTTCAGAACTTTCAGTACTTTGATTTTTATGCCAAATGGACAATTGCCTCTCTAGAACAGCCAGCTTTGTGTCTTTCCATGGGTGGCTGCTGTAGAGTTTACACTGTACCATTTGTGTTTGTTTTGAAACACATGCTTGTTTGTGGCACAAATGTTGAGTTATTGTTTGTTTATTGGTGTTTAACGGCCTATCAACAGCTAAGGTCATGTAACGCCGGGCAAACGGGTTCACTTCAATCCTGTTTTAACCTGCTGCATTGGGGGGAAAATCCCAAAATCCAAACGGAAACTTTACATCGACATTACATTTCAGCCCTGAAATTAGAATAACCTGACCTGGTGCCAGGTCCATACCACACCAAAGTCACTTGGCCCCTTCCCCTAAAATAGGATTACGAATAATCGTAATACTAACATAAGGGGTATAACCAGATTCAACTGTCACATACAAATTTAAATGCCAAAGACGTATATGAGGGCCAAACCAGGTCTCCAGTCGGAATTCCGGTAAGGATGAACCCCAGGTGATATACAGGTGATATACAGACAGGAATACACCTGTATAATTTTGATGTCTGCTGGGTTTTTTTTTAATTCTATTGTATCAACAATATTTTAAGCTGTATGTATGACAACAAAGACAAATGTCCTTGAACTTGGGGGGAAAGTGGGGTGGGGCAGAATGATGATGGGTGACTTAGAGACATCAGCCAAATATGAAAACATTCCATGAAGGGGAAAAGAAATATGGTTTTGAAACCAGTGTAGATCCAGATCAGCCTGTACATTTCCATAGTCTGATCAGGATCTGCACTGTTCACCATTCCATCAATGAAACACCCGTTGTGCTTCTAACAAGCAATATAGATCATTATCAGGTGACGGGAGTGTTATTCATTGTAGTTACACAGGGGTGCAGCATTTTAATGCAGGATGACTTCTCTCAATCTTTGGTAGCAGGGGGGGCGGGATAAAGACTTCATCTACTTGAACCTGGCTATATGTAGGTTGACTAGAAGTATATTGCTAAATACTTCACTTACTTGAATCTGGCGATGAGTAGGTTGACTAGAAGTATATTGGAAACGAGTAGGAATGCAAACATGATGAGTGGTGAAATCCATGATCCGTAAACACACGGATGATCAGGATCTGTGCATGCTGAAAATACAATAAACACCACCTATAGGCCAGTCTTCTAAATATTGTAATTAGTTAATGTAAAACGACCATTACATGCGTCCAGGTCTGATAGAGGTGCGCGGTATAACTGGTGTACCGATATAACAGATATTTATTTCTCCCGGTGCATACCGGTTTTAAATCGAGCGAGACCGTTTTTTTCGGTCATGTTCGGAACGCTCCGACAGTTATCGTGATCCGGATATTACAAGTGCGCTGCCCTGGAATAAGCATATTTATAATTATTTATAACGTTTAGTACCGTATTTTCAATATGCATACAATAGATGCCCCTAGTGACACAGCTTTCCAATATGGCGGACGGAAAATCACCTGATTTTGAGATCGTCAAAAACAAACGAAGAAACACAAAAAGCGATGAGTGGGACCATTTTGGGCTCAAGAAAAGCAAGTCTGACGGTACCGTCGACCAAATTGTTGCCATATGCAATCACTGCGACGCGCAAGTAAAAACTACTGGCGGAGGGACGACCAATTTAATTCATCATTTACGCCGACATCACCCAAACTTTGCCGATTGTAAAACAACAACAACAAAAAATCAGGTGTTTCATTGATCTTTAACAGTGTTGATCCTGATAAGACTGATCTGGATCTACATTGGCTGCATAACACATAAGCCCCCTTTCTCCAGTCACAGACACAGGTTGTAACCTAGTAAGTAAGCCTTGCTAGTTGCTAAGGCCTGGTAGTAGTAGACTAGTAGTCTTGTACACTGATAATTACATGTCATTTCTGGTGTTGTTTTGTAGTGAAGAAATACAAATCATAGTAATTTGTTGCATATAAATGCTTTATTTGTCACATCATTGACCTGCAAAAAAGTTGCGGGAATACTGGACGAAGGCCGGAAGGCCTCGTCCAGTATTCCCGCGACTTTTCCAAGCACATGGGCCATTAGTACATGTACATGCAATAGGAAACAGCCTGCTTTTCTCGAGCCGAAAAAGGCTAAAAATATCGCGATACATAGTGATATATCGCGATACGATTTTCAAAGGTGATACCCAGCACTAAGGTCTGAGGACACTGAAAACATAAATAGCAGCAACCTATAGGTAGGCTCAACACAGGAGGGTTAGCTACACCCTAAAAGTAATAGAATTACTACTAATCTTATTACTCTTATAATGGGTATAACCGGATTAAACCCTCCAAGTAATAGCGAAAATCATACCTAAGGGCCAAACCAAGACCCGATTGTTAAAGTACCCTTCACATACTCCCAAACTGCCACCTACCAACACACACAATATGAAATGAATTGTCAGGAATGTTTTTGGACTATATATAACCAATTGTTAATTCGAGGGAACAAATTGTTATTTTGAGGGAACAAATTGTTATTTCTTGGGAACAAATTATTATATCATGGGAACGAATTGTTAATTCGAGGGAACGAATTGTTAAATTGAGGGAACAACTTATTTTGTGGGAACGAATTAATAATAAAATATCTATATCCCCTGCGGGGCTCCGTAAAATGAAGAGTAATTCACACTAATACACATACTGATACTTGGAGACACGTCATGTGATTTTGTACCTAAGAACATGTGCGATATTTCATGAAAAATATTTACAAAATATACGATATTTTCCGTAAATGAGGTTGAAAGATGACAACATTTTCATAGCAAATGCGGAATACTATTCCGCATTTGCTATGAAAATGTTGTCATATTTCGACTTCATTTACAGATTTACAGAAAATGTGTTCCATCACATTTTCTGTAAATATATTTCATGCAAAAATATCACACATGTCTTAGGTACAAAATCGCATGACGTGTCTTGTATGTGGCCGTGACTTGAGAAACAGGGGCCCGTTTCACTAAACTTCTTACGACTAAAATGTTCGTAAGTGCAATATTATGATAGTAAATATCACATTAGCAATGTTTTCTTGTAAACAATTGCTGGATTTACATTTATTGAGCATAGGCTGCATATGCAGCCTATGCTCAATAAATGTAAATGCATCAATTGACATTTCCAGACGATCTTAAATTTGCACCCACGAACATTTTAGTCGTTAGATTGGTCAGTAAGCGAGGCTTACGGAATACCCCCCGCATGGGCCCAGGTACCCCTAAATATGTAAAATTTTCCAAGTGTGTGGGCTTGTGACCTGGGCTCTGGGCTTAGCAGGAACGTGAATTTGTCACAGGGTGGTAGAGGTCCATTGGAGCAATGCGAGTGTGAAATGTGAAGCAGATCCGAGCAAGGAAATAGAAGTTATAACCAATTTCTCTGCTGTTAAGTTTTGTAAAGAGACTAAGTATGTGACCTTGAGATCAGCGGGGATATGTCACAGCATGATAGTAGAGCCTTAGAGGAATGCATGCATGAAATATTAAGAATTTTAGATGAAGGAAATAGAAGTTATAACATATTTCTCTGATGTTAAGTTTTGTAAAGAGACCAAGTATTTGACTTGACCTTGGGATCAGCGGGGGTTGGACGGTCGTGGATTTGGCACAGCATGGTAGTAGAGCCTTACAGGAATGCGTGTGTGAAATATTAAGCATTTTAGATGAAGGAAATAGAAGTTATAACAATATTTCTCTGATGGGTTATGTTTTGTAAAGAGACTACGTATTTGACCTTGACCTTGGGTTGGACGGTCGTGGATTTGGCACAGCATGGTAGTAGAGCCTTACATGAATGCACGAGTGAAATATTAAGCATTTTAGATGAAGGAAATAGAAGTTATAACATATTTCTCTGATGGTTAAGTTTTGTAAAGAGACTAAGTATTTGACCTTGGGATCAGCGGGGGTTGGACGGTCGTGGATTTGGCACAGCATGGTAGTAGAGCCTTACAGGAATGCATGTGTGAAATATTAAACATTTTAAACTAGATTGGTCAGTAAGCGAGGCTTACGGAATACCCCCCGCGTGGGCCCAGGTACCCCTAAAATATGTACAAATTTCCAAGTGTGTGGGCTTGTGACCTTGACTCTGGGATTAGCGCGAGCGTGGGTGGTAGAGGTCCATTGGAGCAATGAGTGTGTGAAATATGAAGCAGATCCGAGCAAGGAAATAGAAGTTATAACCGATTTCTCTGATGTTAAGTTTTGTAAAGAGACTACCGTATAACCTCGAATTAACGCCCCCAGAGGCGTTTACATTTTACAAAAGGGGGGGGGGGGGGGGTAACGGGGGGGGGGGGGGGGTCCGTTTAATTTGGTCCACAGGGTGGGTAGAGGTCCATTGGAGGCAATGAGTGGTTGTTTTGGAAATTTGAAGCAGGAATCCGAGCAAGGAAAATTAGAAGTTTATAACCATTTTTCTTCTTTGGATTGGGTTTCATTATGTTTTTAAAAGAGACTACCGTTAATTTTAACCTTCGAATTAACGCCCCCGGAGGCGGTTACATTTTACAAAAGGGGGGGGTTACGTTATTAGTTCACCGGGTTGGTTTAGAGGGACCATTTGGTAAGGCAATGAAGTTGTGTTGAAATTGTTGGGGAAGCAGATTCCGAGCAAGGAAAATTAGAAGGGTTTTATAACCGATTTCTCTTGATTTTGGTTAAGTTTTTGTAAAGGAGGACTTTAACCGTTTTATAACCTTTTCGAATTAACGCCCCCAGAGGCGGTTACAATTTTACAAAAGGGGGGGGGGGGGGTTTACGGTTTATTTGTTCACAGGGTTTGGTAGAGGTCCATTGGAGCAATGAGTGTGTGACAAATGTGGAAGCAGATCCGAGCAATGGAAATTAGCAGTTATAAACCGATTTCTTTCTTGATGTTTAAGTTTTGTAAAGTGAACTACCGTATAAAACCTCGAATTAACGCCCCCGGAGGCGTTACATTTTAAAAAAAGGGGGGGGGGGGGGGTACGTTTATTTGTCACAGGGTGGTAGAGTTGGTCCATTGGAGCAAATGAGTGTGGTGGAAATGTTGATTATGAAGCAGATCCGAGCAAGGGGAAATAGTAAGTTATAACCGAATTTCTCTGATGTTAAGTTTTGTTAAAGAAAAGACTACCGGTATAAAACCTCGAAATTAACGCCCCCGGAGGCGTTTACATTTTACAATAGGGAAAAGGGGGGGGGGGGGGTATGTTTAATTTGATCACAGGGTGGGTGGAGAGGTCCATTGGAAGCAATGAGTGCTGTGAAATGTGAAGCAGGATCCGAGCAAGGAAATAGAAGTTTATAACCGATTTCTCTGATGTTAAGTTTTTGTTAAAGAGACCTACCCGTTTTATAACCTCGAGAATTAACGCCCCCGGAGGGCGTTACATTTTACAAAAGGGGGGTGGGGGGGGGGGGGGGGGGGGGGGGTTATGTTTATTTGTCACAGGGTGGGTGGTAGAGGTCCATTGGAGCAATGAGTGTGTGAAATGTGAAAGCAGATTCCGAGCAAGGACAATTAGGAAGTTATAAACCGATTTTCTTTCTTGATTTTAATTAAGTTTTGTAAAGAGGACTTACCGTTATAACCTCGAATTAACGCCCCCCGGAAGGCGTTACATTTTACAAAAGGGGGGGGGGGGGGGCAAAAGGGGGGGGGGGGGGGGGGGCCATTAAAAAAAAAAAATTAAAAAAAAAATAATTACCAAGGACCGCCAACCAATTTTAAACACAAATAAGGATTTAAGGATTATTTGTGTTTGAAATTGGCGGTCATGGTAAAAAAAAAAATAAAAAAAAAAAATATTTTTTTTTTTATTTGGGGGCTGGGGGGGGGGGGGGGGGGGGGGGGGGTTTATTAGCCAGTAAAAAAGAAAAAATTACCAAGGACCACCAATTTCAAACACAAATAAGGATTTAAAGATTATTTGTGTTTGAAATTTAAAAAAAAAAGAAAAATTATTTGGGGCGTGGGGGGGGGGGGGGAGGGTTTAGTAGGAGGGGGGCGTTAAGTCGAGGTTATACAGTATGTATGTGACGTTGACCTCGAGATCAGCGGGGATTTGTCACAGAATATGAAATATTAAGTATTTTCAACATATTTCTCTGATGTTAAGTTTTGTAAAGAGACTAAGTATGTGACCTTGACCTTGGGATCAGCGGGGGTTGGACAGTCGTAGATTTGTCACAGCATGATAGTACAACCTGAGAGGAATGCACAAGTGAAATAATAAGAATTTTGAATGAAGGAAATAGAAGTTATAACTTATATCTCTGATGTTAAGTTTTGTAAAGAGTATTTGACCTTGACATTGGGATCAGCGGGGGTTGAACGGTCATGGATTTGGCACAGCATGGTAGTAGAGCCTTACAGGAATGCATGTGTGAAATATTAAGCATTTTAGATGAAGGAAATATAAGTTATAACAATATTTCTCTGATGTTAAGTTTTGTAAAGAGACTAAGTATTTGACCTTGACCTTGGTATCAGCGGGGGTTGGATGGTCGTGGATTTGGCACAGCATGGTAGTACAGCCTTACAGGAATGCATGTGTGAAATATTAAGCATTTTAGATGAAGGAGTGAGTGAGTGAGTGAATAGGGTTTAACGTCCGCTTTTCTGACATAGAGGTACAAGCCTCAGGGAGTCTACACGCAGACGGGTCAACGGGGTCGAGTCCCGTATCCACCTGTCCAAGGGGGGTAAATCCCAACTTCAGAACTCAATATTTACAATCAAAATATATATTCAGTCCTGAAATTAGAACAACCTGATCTGGTGCCAGGCCCTCGCCACACCAGCATCATTTATCCATCCCCTAAAAAGTAATAGGATTAGCGCTAATCTTACTTTTATATATGGGGCATAGCCCGACTCAACTCTCACATACAAGAAAGCCAAAAATGTACATATGGGCCAAATCCGGTATAGTGGGTTCCGGAAAGTATGAACCCAATCGTTAAGCCAGTTTTAGTTGCCTTTTACGACAAGCAATGGCTACTGCAGCACTATTCTCAGGATCAGTTGATCCCGCCCCGGTGCCTACACGGGGCTTTAGATGAAGGAAATAGAAGTTATAACAATATTTCTCTGATGTTAAGTTTTGTAAAGAGACTAAGTATTTGACCTTGACCTTGGGATCTGCGGGGGTTGGACGGTCGTGGATTTGGCACAGCATGGTAGTAGAGCCTTACAGGAATGCATGTGTGAAATATTAAGCATTTTAGATGAAGGAAATAGAAGTTATAACAATATTTCTCTGATGTTAAGTTTACGGACTAAGTATTTGACCTTGACCTTGGGATCTGCGGGGGTTGGACGGTCGTGGATTTGGCACAGCATGGTAGTAGAGCCTTACAGGAATGCATGTGTGAAATATCAAGCATTTTAGATGAAGGAAATAGAAGTTATAACAATATTTCTCTGATGTTAAGTTTACCCGGACTCACGGACGGACGGACGCACGCACAGACGTTCTTACAGTACTATACTTATGTGGCTTATCACATGTTAAATATTAGCCACATAAAACGATTTTTAGCCACATAAAAGGATTTTTTAGGTGGCCAATTGTAACCAACCCTATCCTTTACCAAGTCCATAACCCTGTGGGGCTAGCCACATAAGTACCCTAATGTGTGCCCGGACGGACGGACGGACGGACGGACGGACAGACGGACAACCTGACTCCAGTATACCCCCCACAACTCGTTGCGGGGGGTATAATGAAGGAAATAGAAGTTATAACAATATTTCTCTGATGTTAAGTTTTGTAAAGAGACTAAGTATTTGACCTTGACCTCCTGACTCCAATATACCCCCCCCCCCACAACTCGTTGCGGGGGGTATAAAAACATTTAACACATAGTGGGCGGGAAACAAAAACTGTCGTCTGCTGTATTTCACATTTTTGAATGTTTTCTCTTATTAACAACATGGTTTGGCAGCAATTGAGAGCGGCTGCCAGATTATGTTTTATCGTTAATCAGCAGACGACAAAATTTAAATCAGCATTGTAAGATTAAATGAATGCAGTAAGGTATGTTGGTTTTAGCTCAAAATCAAAAGAACTCGCATCGTTAAACGAAGCTAATCCCCTTGCTGGCAGCCTTGACAAGTCCTCCTTGACCTTGGGCAGTCGGATGTGGGTCATATGCAAAACAAATCACCATCCCTAGACACATATTGTGGCCAAATATTTTCACAATCGGTGAAGCGGTTCGTAAGTTATTGAATCAACAAAAAAACTTTAACGAAGTCCTAAGTGACTTTCACATTGGGCGGTCGAACATGGGTCGTATGCAAAACAAAGCACCATCCCTAGACACACATTGTGGCCAAATATTATCGGTGAAACGGTTCATGCGTTATTGAAAAATGTACGTACATGACTAATGCTATATCACCTCTTGCCTATCGGCGAGGGGATACAAAAACAAGAGGGCCATGATGGCCCTAATTCGCTCACCTGACTCCATGAACACCAGAGGTGAATGTGACATTGAGTTCATGTGTTTTAAAAAAATTGTGCTATTTTTAGATGGCGGTCATCTTGGATTAAGCGACGACTCATTTTACAAAATCTGAAAATGCTTCACCCAGCATCGGCCATGTGGTTCCTGAGAAAAAGACGTTAAAAATCTTGAATAAATGGACCTTTTGGTGGCCATCATGGATGACATAATCATCCGATTCCGACAAATATTGCACCAGAGTGATCACCTCATTGATACCTTCAATTTGATATATGACATGACCATATTCAGTCAAAAATAAAATTTGACCCCAATTTGACCCCACGGGCCACGCCCATTTTTGACCCCGGGGTCACCATTTTAACAACTTTGAAAGAGCAATGTACATCGATCATTCCTACCAAGTTTCGTCGAAATTCGGCTAGCGGTTCATGAGAAGAAGATTTTTTAAGAATTTATGCTATTTTTAGACGGCGGCCATCTTGGATTAGCGATGACCTCCATTTTAACAAATCTGAAAAGGCTTCACCCATGGACCATAACTTTTAAGTTTGGCTACCATGGGCCAAGCGGTTCATGTGAAGAAGAATTTTGAAATCTCTAATAAAAGAACGACCTTTTGACATTTTGGCGGCCATCTTGGATGAAATAACAATCCGATTTGGACAACAAATGTACCAGGGTGATCGCCTCATTGATACCTTCGATTTGATATATAACATGACCATATTCGGTCAAAAATAAAATTTGACCCCACGGGCCACGCCCATTTTTGACCCCGGGGTCACCATTTTAACAACTTTGAAAGAGCATTGTACATCAATCATTCCTACCAAGTTTCGTCGAAATCCGGCTAGCGGTTCATGAGAAGAAGATTTTTTAAGAATTTATGCTATTTTTAGATGGCGGCCATCTTGGATTAGCGATGACCTCCATTTTAACAAATCTGAAAAGGCTTCACACTTGGACCATAACATTTTAAGTTTGGCTACCATGGGCCCAAGCGGTTCATGTGAAGAAGAAGAATGAAATCTCTAATAAAAGAAACGACCTTTTGACCTTTCAGCGGCCATCTTGGATGACATAACAATCCGATTTCGACAGAAAATGCACCAGAGTGATCGCCTCATTGATACCTTCAATTTGATATATGACATGACCATATTCGGTCAAAAATAAAATTTGACCCCAATTTGACCCCATGGGCTACGCCCATTTTTGACCCCGGGGTCACCATTTTAACAACTTTGAAAGAGCAATGTACATCGATCATTCCTACCACCAAGTTTTGTCGAAATCCGGCAAGCGGTTCATGAGAAGAAGATTTTTTAAGAATTTATGCTATTTTTAGACGGCGGCATCTTGGATTAGCGATGACCTCCATTTTAACAAATCTGAAAAGGCTTCACCCATGGACCATAACTTTTAAGTTTGGCTACCATGGGCCAAGCGGTTCATGTGAAGAAGAATTTTGAAATCTCTAATAAAAGAACGACCTTTTGACCTTTCGGCGGCCATCTTGGATGACATAACAATCCGATTTCGACAGAAAATGCACCAGAGTGATCACCTCATTGATACCTTCAATTTGATATATGACATGACCATATTCAGTCAAAAATAAAATTTGACCCCAATTTGACCCCACGGGCCATGCCCATTTTTGACCTCGGAGTCACCATTTTAACAACTTTGAAAGAGCAATGTACATCGATCATTCCTACCAAGTTTCGTCGAAATCCGGCAAGCGTTTCATGAGAAGAAGATTTTTTAAGAATTTATGCTATTGTTAGACGGCGGCCATCTTGGATTAGAAATGACCTCCATTTTAACAAATCTGAAAAGGCTTCACCCATGGACCATAACTTTTAAGTTTGGCTACCATGGGCCAAGCGGTTCATGTGAAGGAGAATTTTGAAATCTCTAATAAAAGAACGACCTTTTGACCTTTCGGCGGCCATCTTGGATGACATAACAATCCGATTTCGACAAAAAATGCACCAGAGTGATCGCCTCATTGATACCTTCAATTTGATATATGAAATTACCATATTCAGTCAAAAATAAAATTTGACCCCAATTTGACCCCATGGGCCACGCCCATTTTTAACCCCAGGGTCACCATTTTAACAACTTTGAAAGAGCAATGTACATCGATCATTCCTACCAAGTTTTGTCGAAATCCGGTTGGCGGTTCTTGAGAAGATTTTTTAAGAATTTGTGCTATTTTTAGACAGCGGCCATCTTGGATTACGTAATGACGTCATTTTAACAATTTTGTAATCCCCCTACCTAAGGACCATGACCATGAAGTTTGGTGACCATAGGCCCAATGGTTACCGAGGAGAAGATGTTTGAAAATGTTCACGGACGACGACGATGACGGACGACGGACACATTGCGGTAACAAAGCTACCAGGCAACGCATGGCATGTTAAAATCTAGAATTATGTTTTCCACAGGAATAGATGGCAAATTAGATGAAGGTCATATGTGAAGGTCATATGTGACTGGAGACATGGGGCTTATGGAAATGTTTCCAGTCTACTCCAGTACCGGTAACCTATTTCACCAAAATTGCAAATTATACTTTTCTTGCTAAGTACACTTTGAGGGAAACATTTAAGGATATATAAATTTTTGTTATACATGTACTGAATTTATTACATTATCACAGCCATTTGGCTGTGACAATGTAATACATTCAGTATAATAATTCTGCATATTTTTAATCATCAAATATATGCAGTCGTTAGTTCTATATGAAATAATGCATTTCGGGAAAAATATATGACTACTCCCTCAAAGTATACTTTGCTAGAAAAGTATACTTTGCAATGCTGATCTGCTAGCGAATTATTGTCACCTGATAATATGCTACTGTCATAACCCTAAGTATTTGCAGGGGTTCCGCAAAACACACTAGAGCATAGTCAATAGCGCGCCATCACAATATACCCACTTTTCCCAATAGTCCATGATACAAGACTTTCAATTCCGTTGCACCCCCCCTCTGCCCTTAGTTTTTTTGCATCATCTTCAAGGAAAATATGTCTACTATCAGAATCTGCTTGTTGCCAGCGAAAAAAAGTGTCCAAAATGGGTGGCAACAAGCTATTTATAGACACACCCTCGCATTTTCTGTTTTCCCAAAAAATGACATATTTTAATGAGGCTTGACCAAGTTATATAATTTTAATCAAATCATGTGGTATTTTTACACATTTTGTGAGAGGTTGGGAACTATGGAATAGTATAATGTACAATTAAACAAAAGCTGACAATCCAAAAGTCATAATTTTCACACTTTATTACCCCACCCACCCATTTTCAATGGTGAAATATACATGGTAATAACTTCATGAAAACATGGTAATTTTTCACTTTATCAATTTCAATGTCGTCTAGTAGTGACTATTAAACATATCCAGCGCATATACGTTCAATATTTAGTGTCTATCGTCAAATATACAAAGTGAAAAACAACGTATATTTTACAATTCCCCACCCACTAATTTTACAATGGTAACTTCACTGGCATTCAATATTTTGCAATGGCACATGCTTTTAAGTGGGTGATATGGACAACCGACTACTTATATATATAATAATAGTGCTTACACTAGCAGCGGATAATTTTTGTCAATTTCAAAATGGCCGCCAGAGTGATAATATCCGTTATATGTACAGCAAAATAGTGGCTCGAAAATGGTGGGAACGTAACACATAACAATCTATCGGTATTAACCCTTTCACTCTTAAATAAATGGAATCTGCTTGTTGCCAGCGAAAAAAAATGTCCAAAATGGGTGGCAACAAGGGCAGATAAACTAGTACCATCAACACGTGAAACAAATGCAAAAATGTGTAAATACATATGCTGATACATGGTAAACCCAAATTTTCTTTGATATGCATGTTAGCCTGCTAGGTTGATGTCGGTCATTGTCAGTCTTTGTTGACATACTATCCATACAAAACAAAACGTTTGTCAAGTCACGGGTGTGAAATCCAAGATGGCCGCCAACTAAGACATATTTCCTACAATATTGTTAACTGAGCCAGCTATTCACTTGATTCCAGAGGATATGACTCTTACAGCATCTGAGAATCATATGGTAATGACACTACTCTAGAAAATACAGTTTGACATCCATATTGCATTTATTGCATTTCAAACATGGTGATAATACCAATACAATCTGACAGCTATTATGAAAGTCGTAGTTACATTTTATTGCATCAAAATAACAGTTCTATGTTGATTCACAGCAATTCTGACAACTGTGCATTCCACAATGCTCTTTCATAATGTCTCCAATGCATGTCTGTAATATACTATGTTTTGATCAGTCACTGATTTTACCAAACATTGAAGGGAACACCATCTGCTGAATATTCATGCATTAAAGCTGTTGACTCTACTAGTTTCTGCGCATAAAAAACCTGACCGGTGTTAGATGTGCGCATTTGATCACAGAAACTACTGTAACCAATACCTTTATTGCTAGAATAAAAATGCATTGTCTGGTGTTTTCTAGTCATACTCATCAGTAGAGTCATCACTGGTAAGTGTAACTAGATCGGTACGATTTTTACATTGTTCACTGCATTTACAAGCATCAGTGCAGGGTAACTGATTTGATCGACACGAGCACCTATTTGTATCGGAGCTACCCTTACACCCACAACTCAAAAGCTGCATTACAGCTTCTGGTGCTGGCGGAAGTGTCATCCAATCAATGCGAAGTATCCCATCCTTGATTGTCCATCCATTGCCGTCTGGACTTGGCATCATCGATTGTGGTTCAAGGGATTCTCGCCATATCGCCGCCTGGTAGTTTGCTCTCTTTACATGGTTCACTAGAGCATCGGCAGTCGGCGGAAGTCTATGTGTTTGCATATTCTTGTGACATAGTAACGATATCTCAGCTCATTAACATCTGTTCCAGTCCTTCCATATATGTCACAAACAAAGGCTTCACATGATGCGACCAGTCTTCATCATTCACGCTGAACGAACCACCAAGCAGTTGCATTGCATTACACATGGTTTTCTCTGGTAGACACAATGTAAAATGCCTTTTTCTTGCCTCGACCGGCGAATGAGTTAGTAGAATCACAGCCGGTGAAAGCATGTAGACCTGGGTAATGCATTGCACACGTCAACACCAAGTTTTTCTGCCATTACATTAATATCGACATATCGAGCACGATTCTTTGTCCCTGTGTGGATGATGAGGCGTGCTGGTATGTGTCTGCATAAATAGCAGGCCAATATTTCAACGTCTACATCAACGGTTCTGATTACTACACAGTCATGTCCATGGTTTGCTGCATGAAGAGCATGCAGAAAATCATTGCGAGTGTCCGCCTCTTCATGGTGGGAATACAACTCCAGAATGTCCTCAGTCTGCACATGGCCTTGAACTGCACTCAGCTTTCGACATTGCTCTCCATGCACAACATAGAGGTCACCGCTTCCAGTGTGCACGCGAAACGAGGATCCGACCATTCTCTTACAAGGAATTCAACGAGTGCTGTCTTGTTTTGTCCATCAGAGAGAAACTTTTTCCATTGACGCGGGCACTTCTGAGCACCGTTGGTAATTCGAAACACTAGTGTACCCCCACGAGAACGTCGTAGCCTTTCAGTGTTCTTGATCGATATGTCGGGATATTGATCAGTTACGAAGTCCACGCGACAATTTAATGTCAATCCATATGTGATTATGCCGAATAATACTGTCGCCAGTTCAGAAAACGTAGCGGGAATATTTGTCATGTAAGAGCACCATACCATCAATTATTCTAGCTGCATTACTAGGAACATGTTCGACTGGCTCAGTGTCTTTCTCAATCAAGTCCATCATAGTCGACTTTGTAGTTTTTGCCAATGAACCATCAACAGTGGCAATTGACCATGGGTACGGACCCAATTCATGTTTCATAACCTCATGAAGATCCAAAGAGCGGGCTTGTGCAATAACAAGTAGCCTTGCAAACAGATTTCGATCTGCTTTCATTATACTCTCACGGTCTGGTATTTTACTACCTGTTGAACGTATCTCACTAGTGAATGTTTTCAACTTCATTTGAGGGAGCGGAGCATGGAAGTCAGTAGTGTTTGTCTGAATGCGATCAGCTACAAATGTGCTCATCTCATGCTCTCCTTTCACATATGCGTCTATGAGATTGTCGCGCAACGATACGGCAATTCTGAGTAATAGCGGCCCGTGTGTGTGCAGTTATCATCCAACGTTGCACTGCCCCCTTTTTCAAGCTGAATCCGATTATTCCACCCTTGGTCTTTGTATCCCTGTTAAGTGTTTGCTCAATTGTCTGATCGACTGGAACTTGTCCAAACCCATTGTTAGTACTGCGCTGCACAGCAAATTCTCCATTTAATAGATTATGATGTGCTTCAGGGTGGGTGTTCTCCAACAGTAGCATCTGTGACAGGTACACGGGAGTGTATCTAGCATAGTTTGTTCGATCATACGCGAAGAACCAAGGAATCATGGTTGCGAGTGTGGACAGATGGGATTCCCAGTCTCCTTCACGTGTGGAACGGATGAAACGCAATAACAGCGATACCATGTCGATGTACGAGTTCCAGAATAGACACATCGGATCGGTCATGCCCTGTACAAAGTCAGTATATGAGTCGATCAGGTTGGTGAAGTCCGGTAAGGCTCTCAGCTCATCAAATGTCTCAGCAGAACAGGCAGACCGTACGTTCTGGACACCGTCAATGATTTTCTGCTGGTCTACTCCTGGAATTGATTTTGAGTCTGTCATGTGTTGACCATAGCTCTGCCAGCGCAAACGAAGGAGTGCCTCCAATACAATTTTGTGCACACGCACCGCCCTATTATAGTGCCTGCCATCAAGTACGCCTGATATTGAGCCAGTTCCAACGATTGTGGACTCTATGAGTACATCTGCTAGCCCAGCATCTCCAAATCGCTTGCCAATTACAGATAACATTGTACACGCAGTGTGAAAAGCTCCCATACGAAGCACGACCCTGTCAAATTCAACAGGATTCTTCAAGACAAACATCAAGAGCTTTTGCATAGATCGCTTGATCGAAGAGAGCAACTACATCGTTCAGCTCCAGTTTGTCAGCCATTTCCACAGACCTTTTGAGTATACAGTGTAAACAGTCGCCATATCAGATGGACTGGCATCAATCACTTGACAATACCCTACTCTGCTCAGTCGTGGAGCCATGTTCTCTCTCAGTTTTGCATTGAAAGGTGTCCAACCAGCGATGCGTTTGTAATTCCTCATCATTCCATTCAAACAGTGATTCACATACGTTCAACCGCGTAAGAAACCAAGCAAAGTCCTTTTCCATTGCTGGTTCCTGACATTCCATCGTTTGTCCGAACATTTTCAAGTCAATGGGAATTGGTTCTTCTATACCAACTCGTTTACCTGCATTATATGGAAGTACAACTGGTGCGTGTGGTGGTTCGACTGATCTATGTCTTGTTTTTGGTTTGCTTGCGCCTCGCAACATTGGTGCACAACTATCTACTTGGCGTTGGATCACAATTCCATTAGTGCAGTGTGGTGGTATCGCGTCCGGTCAGAGTTTCCTCATTTTATGTCATTGTTGTCCCAGCAAAATGTGGCAAACACATTGGGGACGGTGTTACCTAGGTACAAATACTTCTCCTTCTGGTCGATCCAACGCGATTTCTGCAACTGCAGTTTCTATCTCCTGTACTTGTGAATAGGATATTCCATGCCCGAATCGATTCAGTATTGTAATGAGCTGTGAACATCCTGTCAGATTTTTAATGGTCATTGGTAGCAATATGTGTTTAGGTGTCTTAACTCTGTCATTTGTTGTAAATGTGCACCAAGTCCTGTCCATAAACAGATATAACTTTTGGTGCAAATACTCCGGGACGTACCCTTTCTGCTTGCCGGAGCTTCTGTGTAACCAATATCTGACATTATCCATGCCAGAAAATTGTACACGAGAACTGGGATATTCACTTTATCTTCTGTTAAATCTTCTGGGGCTGGTGGCCATGGAATTGCACACACAACATCTTTTATTAGTTTTCCTGATATATTTGGCGCAATGGTAAGTGTTTACTACGTCATCTTCACTGGAGCCCCTTGTTGCATCCATTGGTACAGTTGCACTAGCAGTTATGACTGCTGAAACACCAGCTTCAATAATCTGTCCTTTCTCTACAGTGTTCGCGAATACAAACTCTGCCTCATTCCGCACTGAAGGATGCCAAAATTCAATCAGATCACCGAAGTGGTTGGTCAGGCGTTTCTTCAGTTTTTCTGTCCGATAGTCGTCTGCATTGACTCCTAAGTCGAGTAAGAGTTCAACGTAGCGAAGTCTTAGAGAAGACATCCTCATTACATCTAACTGTACAATTACATGTTGGTTAACTTCGTCTGCGAGTGTTCGAAAGGCTGTTTCATAACATTTACTCGTTTCTTCAATAGTTAGGCTACTTGATGGTTTAATTGCATCAGTGCTTTTCTTGTTTGTATACTGATCATAACAAGATTTGTGATATCTTACATCCAGTGCTGGAAGGTCTTTATTCTTTATATGTAGCAAAAGACTAGTATCCTTCCGAATTTCTGCTGCATTCACAAGTGTATCACTTGCCTTGTCCATTTCAGTTTTTCGTAAATGTTCAAGCCGCCGCCTGTTTTCCCTCGAAACCTTATCATCTTGACATATAATACACTTTTCATAGTCTCGACCAGGAACACTAGAGCGCGATGTTCGTTTTATGGTGGATTCACCATACAAGGAAGTTGATGCTTGTTCTGTGTTTGTATCTGATTTTCGTTTCAGTTGGATTCTGTCTATCTTCTGTTTATGTGTGTATTCTTGATAGCACGATCTATGTATACACCCGGGGACCTTCATGCCACCTCGTTTCAGGTTTTCTGTTACATTGTCCTGTCTGATTTCGGCACACTTGTGTAGCTTTTCCCAACTCACATCGGTGAAATTAGTGAGAGTGCCTTCATTACCAGGCTTATGACATAAGCACTTGTCCCAGCTGAACCCGTCTTCAGTTGGTGTCACAGATCTGGGATTCAGATTAAAGTCTATGGCGTCCATAGTTTATTAGTAGTGTTAGTCTATTCTATATATATGTTGTCAATATGGTTAGTTTCAGTCTACAGCTGTTAATCGTCTTCTTGCTCTCCATGGACATCTTCTTCAAACCTGAAAATATAATTCAACATCAACCCACAAAGCAATGCCAGCATAACCATATTCGAAAGTAAAAAACATTTTTTATTATTTGCAGGATGCTGAATGAAACGGATAATTTCTGCATATAGTAGCAAATATAGTTGTACATCTGCAAATAATAATAATTAACACTTTGAATTGAGGTGATTTGATCATGTTCAATGTTTTGGCACTGCCAGTTTAATATTAAATGTCCACCTGACAATCAACAAGTACGACAAAGTCAGGCGATCCCTGCAAACCGTCGAACACCACTACCACACAAAAACGTCGCGGACAGGGTTTTATTCCGTCCGTTTATCTGTGTCACAGATAATATGTACAACTGACAGCACAACACAAGCTCACTTTGATATAAATCAACATCTTCAGAGGTATACAACACGGAACCCCCCCCCCACCCCCGAAAAAAAAATATTGGGCTAAAATTACGAAGTCCACATCCAGAAAAAAATTGGCCAGGGTCTTACACAAACTTAAAATTGTGTTTTGCCTGTAACAATGGGATTTTGACTCTTGGGTGGGGGTGATCAAGTGGAATTGAATGGGTATTGGAGTGGGTGGGGAGTGGTAGTATTCAATTTCTCATTTATTTCAACTACTACACACCAGAAAAACACATCAATACATGACGAGATCATAGGACATCATACTGTAGTACATACCAACCTTAGGCATGCAATACGCCTCAGAAAATCATGGTTTATGTAGTTGTTTCGTCGAACAGCAGACGAAGCATGTTGACATTTTTTGTTGTTGTTGTTGTAATCCTCCGCTGACTTTTTGCTGCTCCATTGAATTGTTAACCCTTTCAACCCTACAGTCCTGTAAAGCGGTTTTGGCAAAATCTGTGACGAGCCGTCTCATCAGGATCTTCACTTTTTGCAAGTAATTTTCATATTTTGGGGACGAAAAACACCCCCTTTTCAAAATAGACTAGTCTGGCTGCCATTTTGTGACCATTTGATTGACTGCAAAGGTAACATATCACAGTCCATTCCATTTATTTAGGAGTGAAAGGGTTAATACCGATAGATTGTTATGTGTAACCTTCCCATCATTTTCGAGCCACTATTTTGCTGTACACATAACGGATATTATCACTCTGGCGGCCATTTTGAAATTGACAAATATTATCCGCTGCTAGTGTAAGCACTATTATTATATATATAAGGAGTCGGTTGTACATATCACCCACTTAAAAGCATTTTCCATTGCAAAATATTGAATGCCAGTGAAGTTACCATTGTAAAATTAGTGGGTGGGGAATTGTAAAATATACGTTGTTTTTCACTTAGTATATTTGACGATAGACACCAAATATTGAACGTACAGTGCGACCCCGTTAGTACACGCTTCACTATAACACGAATTCGGTTAGTACACGGTTGTGCCTTGGCTCCCGAATTTTTTTCCTATTTGTATATCAAAATCGTGTTAAATTTGTCACACGACTATTGTCAGAAATCGTGTTAAATTTGCGATTCTTTCCCAAATTAGACCCAAAATGGACGATTTTTTTTTTTTATGGGCGCATAGCCTCCTATTATCTCACCGATGTGAATGTGCAGCTGATCACGTTTGCACATTTCGTAAATTAATCCGAGCAAATCTGGGAATAAGATCAGTAAGACCAGTAACAAAGCAGTGCTAATTGTTATGTGCTCGATTTCATTTTTCCGGCATGCGTTCGCGCTCACCATTGGTGGAATATTAATTAGGTGTAAAGGCTGACCAATCGGAGATCGCGTATCAGTCGCGCAGATTAACTCGACCCAGAAATAACTAAATTCTTACAGCACTGCCCACGCCCCGGCGCATGTACATGACAACTGGCCTTGTTTCGTTTCGCTAGTCATAATTGAGCCAGTGCATGAGATAATCAACTTTATTTATATACGGTAACTGAGATTTTCGCCGAGAATGATTTGACTATTTTCTGCTAATATATCGGAAAGTTGATAACATTTTCAGAGCAAATGCGTAATAATTACTAATTTAATATTCGTCAACATTCGATATCGTTTACAGAAAATGTACACTATTATCAGATTCATATTCGTCGAAAATCTCGCGTGATAAGCCTGATTACCTCATGAACTGGCGCAATATTATACGTCTGGCAAAACATGTCTAGACAGGTCTGTACTCAAACCCACAGGTGGAATAGTCGGATGTGTGACACAAAAGAAAATGACCATTACAAAAATATCCATTACCCACCCACTTGATCTCGTCTTATTATTCGTCATGTACAGTACGAGTACGATACCAGGTGGGTGGGATAATGGGATTTTTTTAATAGGCATTTATTTTGGTGTCATAGGTCCGTACGTGTCTTCCACCTGTGCTCACCATATGAGTAAACACAGATTGCAACGCACGAGCTTGTCCGTGATGTTGCAGCTGATGGAACAGGATATCGGTCATTGGGTCATTGCGTCATCATTACTACACTTTTTTCTACACGCATTTACAATAATGGATTGCATGGACCTGCGTAGATCTACATTCTGCATGAACATGATGAAATAAATAAAACATGACGTTAACAATTCTTGGATTAACATATTTATTATATGCGAAGATAACAGTGAAAACTTATGGCATATTATAGGCATTGGCGACGTCGTTCATTCGCAGTCACAGTGTACAGTGTACATGTATTTTTTGTTGACATTATGATGCGTCTTGGGCGAGAACGGATATAGCACGGTTCGGATAAGCAACACGGAAGGTTGTATGTCGCCGGACTTCCGTGTACTAACGGGGTCGCACTGTATATGCGATGGATATGTTTAATAGTCACTACTAGATGACATTGAAATTGATAAAGTGAAAAATTACCATGTTTTCATGAAGGTATTACCATGTATATTTCACCATTGAAAATGGGTGGGTGGGGTAATAAAGTGAAAAAATTATGACTTTTGGATTGTCAGCTTTTGTTTAATTGTACATTATACTATTCCATAGTTCCCAACCTCTCACAAAATGTGTAAAAATACCACCTGATTTGATTAAAATTATATAACTTGGTCAAGTCTCATTAAAATATGTCATTTTTTGGGATAACAGAAAATGCGAGGGTGTGTCTATAAATAGCTTGTTGCCACCCATTTTGGACACTTTTTTTCGCTGGCAACAAGCAGATTCTGATAGTAGACATATTTTCCTTGAAGATGATGCAAAAAAACTAAGGGCAGAGGGGGGTTGCAACCAAAACCTTAATTAGGGCCTATATGCAAATTGTATCATAGACTACAAATGCTAAGTCGAAAAGGGAGACCACAGGTCGAATCGAAAATCAAACTTATCTTTGTGCATCTACACAAAATAAGGAAGGCACACACCAAGTTTCAAGTCCCTACCTATTACGGTTAAAAGCATTTTTTTTCAAAACGTGGGTGTAATTATATCCAAATACAACCATACTAACCATACATAATGGCAGGGCTCCAGATAAGGAATTAGTAATTGAGTATTGTCACTTCATCATTTCAGAAGCAATTGGGTATTTCAAAATTTTAATTGTGTTAAATAGAATCACACTACTGTTTACACATCAGCAGACCACACTTTGAATTGTTTGCTTCTAAATGAAAACACATCTTGGTATGTCATTAGAATTGTCTTCTTGGAGACAATTCTAATGAAATACCAGGATGTGTTTTCATGGAAAAGTAAAAAAATATGCTATATTTGTGGTCTGTTTATTGTTTTCTGTAGCATAGTAAAGATACCACAAATTTTTCATTGATTTTTGATACTCACTACTTCTGATTTCAAATGGGTTTTTGGCAATTTTAATTGGGTATTTATGCAAATACGCACCTTATCTGGGGCTTTGTAATGGGACACTATATCGTGGATAACCATACATTTATATGTGCATTGCTCCAGATAAGGTGCATATTGGCGTATTTTACACACTTATTTAAGCTGAATACACACTGATTATCAAAAGTGGGAGTACAATATAATCACAGCAATGTGAAAATATGCATTGATTTTTCTAATCTAGTAGTGAAAATACTGTAACAAAGGTAAAAATTTACTTAGTTCAGCTGCTCAAATAAGTGAACTTTTAAATGTTTTTATTTTATTTTTATCATTTGTTCCCTATTTAAAGGTACACGCCCACTCAGTAGGCACAAAATGTTTATAGGAATAAAATAAATGTATACTTGTGACACTATTCCACCAGTTCTAAATATTACGAATGCCCGCTATACAGATATAATCATTTAGTAATATGTATTTTACTGACAGTGACCCGCCGTGGTATCAGGCTATTTTCATATGCAAATCAGGCATGATAATTTTTATTATTTATACTAATTAAATGCATCACCTGAAAAAATAATATTTTAGACAGATTATAAAGTATGATATTTACACATCAAAAAATAAATACAGATAATAAACAGTAATGTCCGTTAACATTTTAACACGGTTATCGCCCCTGATATCAGTGTGAAAATTTACGTCTGATATAAAATGTATAATAACGCCAATCAATACATGGGGTAATGGTGAATGAAAGTTTATTTTGCCAGAAAATGTCTCAGATGATGTCTCTGATATAAAGAACATTTTGTGCCTACTGAGTGGGCATGTACCTTTAAAAATAGAAACCATATTTTATTACCACAGCAAAGCACCTGTTGATCATGTCATAATAAAGATTTTGCATATTTCTAATATAAATTTTCATGTTTTGTTTATGACTGTCTATACGAGTTTGCTAGTTTGTTAAGATTTATACCAGTCAATGCACAATTTATGATATTGTACTTGGTTGGCTTATCCTTCAAAGAAATGTGTCTGTGTAAATCTTGTACAAGTCATTTGACCGTGGGTACAGGTGCCGCATGAGTGGGCCACGTAATGAAAATATGAATATGAAGTTTCAAGCCAATCCAACTTATGGATACATAGATAGTAGGTACCCGAAACTTAAACGTAAATCTCGGAGAGACAGACATGGAGACAGACAGATGAACGGACAGATGGACAGGCTGACGAACATACGGACGCACAGTCCAAACACTATATGCCGCCGGCTCTAGCGAGACCGGGGGTAATAAAAACATAACATCACGCCGTTTGAAGCCACGTGGTCCCACATCCTGGTACATAATGAGTGCTAATTCATCGATTTATCAGATAATGAGCTTTGTATTGGCTGAATACGTACCGACTAATAACATATTGCTGCATCAGGCATTGATCTGATACGAATATCCGGGTTACAACAAATTGAGTACTGGTGTTTCATTGGTCGAACGACGTTACATGATGTAACCGAATTACGTCAGTGGAATGCCGTCAAAGGAACAAGTCAGCGTTTTATTCAACGAAAACAACGTCATAATTGCTCATTATGCAGTCAAAAATGTTACCCGATAAATATAATACCATGCTAGTGCATTTTGATATCAATTTTATCAGGCTAGGTTCGGCAAGCCTCAGAATTCCTACTAGTTTCCTAGCCTTGCCTGATAAACTTGAAATCAAAAGACACTAGCCTGGTATTCTCTATATATCGCCATACTTACTGTCGATTTCATCAGCGAACAGCTTGTCGTATATCATCCAGTAGGTGTAGGCCATACTTACCGTCGATTTCGTCAGCGAACAGTTCGCCGTATATCATCCTGTAGGGGTAGGCCATACTTACTGTCGATTTCTTAAGCAAACAGCTTGTCGTATATCATCCAGTAGGGTAGGCCATACTTACTGTCGATTTCATCAGCGAACAGCTCGTCATATATCATCCAGTAGGTGTAAGCCATACTTACTGTCGATTTTGTCAGCAAACACCTCGCTGTATATCATCCAGTAGGTGTAGGCCATACTTACTGTCGATTTCATCAGCAAACAGCTCGTTATATATCATCCAGTAGGGGTAGGCCATACTTACTGTCGATTTCGTCAGCGAACAGTTTGCTGTATATGTCCATACTTACTGTGGATTTTGTCAGCGAGCAGCTCGCCGTATATAATCCAGTAGGGTAGGCCATACTTACTGTCGATTTCGTCAGCGAACAGCTCGCCGTATATCATCCAGTAGGTGTAGGCAATACATACTGTCGATTTCGTCAGCAAACAGCTCACCATATATCATCCAATAGGGGTAGGCCATACTTACTGTCGATTTCGTCAGTGAACAGCTCGCCGTATATCATCCAGTAGGTGTAGGCCATACTTACTGTTGATTTTGTCAGCAAACAGCTCGCTGTATATCATCCAGTAGGTCTAGGCCATACTTACTGTCGATTTCATCAGCAAACAGCTCGTCATATATCATCCAGTAGGGGTAGGCCATACTTACTGTCGATTTCGTCAGCGAACAGTTCGCTGTATATGTCCATACTTACTGTCGATTTTGTCAGCGAACAGCTCACCATATATAATCCAGTAGGGTAGGCCATACTTACTGTCCATTTCGTCAGCGAACAGCTCGCCGTATATCATCCAGTAGGTGTAGGCAATACATACTGTCAATTTCATCAGCGAACAGTTCGCTGTATATGTCCATACTTACTGTCGATTTTGTCAGCGAACAGCTCACCATATATAATCCAGTAGGGTAGGCCATACTTACTGTCCATTTCGTCAGCGAACAGCTAGCCGTATATCATCCAGTAGGTGTAGGCAATACATACTGTCAATTTCATCAGCAAACAGCTCACCGTATATCATCCAGTAGGGGTAGGCCATACTTACTGTCGATTTTGTCAGTGAACAGCTCATAGTATATCATCCAGTAGGGGTAGGCCATACTTACTGTCAATTTTGTCAGTGAACAGCTCATAGTATATCATCCAGTAGGGGTAGGCCATACTTATTGTCGATTTTGTCAGCGAACAGTTCGCCGTATATCATCCAGTAGGTGTAGGCCATACTTACTGTCGATTTCGTCCAGTAGGGGTAGGCCATACTTATTGTCGATTTCGTCAGCGAACAGTTCGCCGTATATCATCCAGTAGGTGTAGGCCATACTTACTGTCGATTTCGACAGTGAACATCTCATCGTATATCATCCAGTAGGGGTAGGCCATACTTATTGTCGATTTCGTCAGCGAACAGTTCGCCATATATCATCCAGTAGGTGTAGGTCATACTTACTGTCGATTTTGTCAGCAAACAGCTTGTGGTATATCAATCATCCAGTAGGGGTAGGCCCATACTTACTGTCGATTTCATCAGTGAACAGCTCGCCATATATCATCCAGTAGGGTAGGCCATACTTACTGTCGATTTTGTCAGCAAACAGCTCGCCGTATATCATCCAGTAGGTGTAGGCCATACTTACTGTCAATTTTGTCAGCGAACAGCTCACCATATATCATCCAGTAGGGTAGGCCATACTTACTGTCGATTTCGTCAGCAAACAGCTCGCCGTATATCATCCAGTAGGGTAGGCCATACTTACTGTCGATTTCGTCAGTGAACAGCTCGCCGTATATCATCCAGTAGGGTAGGCCATACTTAATGTCAATTTCGTCGGCGAACAGCTTGTCGTATATCATCCAGTAGGTGTAGGCCATACTTATGTCGATTTCATCAGCGAACAGCTCGACGTATATCATCCAGTAGGGTAGGCCATACTTACCGTTGATTTTGTCAGCAAACAGCTCGCCGTATATCATCCAGTAGGGTAGGCCATACTTACTGTCGATTTCGTCAGTGAACAGCTCGCCGTATATCATCCAGTAGGGTAGGCCATATTTACTGTCAATTTCGTCAGCGAACAGCTTGTCGTATATCATCCAGTAGGTGTAGGCCATACTTATGTCGATTTCATCAGCGAACAGCTCGACGTATATCATCCAGTAGGGTAGGCCATACTTACCGTTGATTTTGTCAGCAAACAGCTCGCCGTATATCATCCAGTAGGTGTAGGCCATACTTACTGTCGATTTCGTCAGCGAACAGCTCGCCGTATATCATCCAGTAGGGGTAGAAGAACATATTGCGCACGAGGAACCATGACCACTGCGATTCCTGATAGTGGACAGACTGACGCACGACGCCGAAACTCGCCACCACGATTAGCAGGATCACCATGAAGTACAGCATGTCCCGCAACTGTAAATATAACCCACGTTGGTTGGTTGGTTGGTTGGTTGGTTGGTTGGAGGTACCATATTTATTCTAATAAACGCCCCCGGGGCTATGCAATTTGTGGGGATCAAAATGTGGAAATTAGGATCAAAATATGTTATTTTCACATACAAAAGCCATTTAAAACAATGTTTTAAATGTCTTTTGTATGTGAAAATAACATATTTAGAATGCAAATATGGGAGGGGGGTTACTATTAGAGAGGGGGCTACTACCAGAACTAGATTGGTCAGTAAGCGAGGCTTACGGAATACCCCCCGCGTGGGCCCAGGTACCCCTAAAATATGTAAAAATGCCCAAGTGTGTGGGCTTGCGACCTTGATTCTGGGCTTAGCGGGAGCGGCATGAACGTGAATTTGTCACAGGATGGTAGAGGTCCATTGGAGCAATGCGTGTCTGAAATGTGAAGCAGATCCGAGCAAGTAAATAGAAGTTATAACCGATTTCTCTGATGTTAAGTTTTGTAAAAAAACTAAGTATGTGACCTTGACCTCGAGATCAGCGGGAATTTGTCACAGCATGATAGTACAACCTTAGAGGAATGCACGAGTGAAATATTAAGCATTTTCAATGAAGGAAATAGAAGTTATAACATATTTCTCTGATGTTAAGTTTTGTAAAGAGATCAAGTATTTGACCTTGACCTTGGGATCAGCGGGGGTTGGACGGTCATGGATTTGGCACAGCATGGTAGTAGAGCCTTACAGGAATGCATGTGTGAAATATTAAGCATTTTAAATGAAAGAAATAGAAGTTATAACATATTTCTCTGATGTTAAGTTTTGTAAAGAGATTAAGTATTTGACCTTGACCTTAGGATCAGTGGGGGTTGGACGGTCGTGGATTTGGCACAGCATGGAAGTAGAGCCTTACAGGAATGCATGTGTGACATATTAAGCATTTTAGATGAAGGAAATAGAAGTTATAACATATTTCTCTGATGTTAAGTTTTGTAAAGAGACCAAGTATTTGACCTTGTCCTTGGGATCAGCGGGGGTTGGACGGTCGTGAATTTAGCACAGCATGGTAGTAGAGCCTTACAGGAATGCATGTGTGAAATATTAAGCATTGTAGATGAAGGAAATAGAAGTTATAACATATTTATCTGATGTTAAGTTTTGTAAAGAGACTAAGTATTTGACCTTGACCTTAGGATCAGTGGGGGTTGGACGGTCGTGGATTTGGCACAGCATGGTAGTAGAGCCTTACAGGAATGCATGTGTGAAATATTAAGCACTTTAGATGAAAGAAATAGATGTTATAACAATATTTCTCTGATGTTAAGTTTTGTAAAGAGACTAAGTATTTGACCTTGGCCTTGGGATCAGCGGGGGTTGGACGGTTATGGATTTGGCACAGCATGGTAGTAGAGCCTTACAGGAATGCATGTATGAAATATTAAGCATTTTAGATGAGGGAAATAGAAGTTATAACAATATTTCTCTGATGTTAAGTTTTGTAAAGAGACTAAGTATTTGACCTTGACCATGGGATCAGCGGGGGTTGGACGGTCATGGATTTGGCACAGCATGGTAGTAGAGCCTTACAGGAATGCATGTGTGAAATATTAAGCATTTTAGATGAAGGAAATAGAAGTTATAACAATATTTCTCTGATGTTAAGTTTTGTAAAGAGACTTTGACCTTGACCTTGGAATCAGCAGGGCTTGGACGGTCGTGGATTTGGCACAGCATGGTAGTAGAGCCTTACAGGAAGAATGCACGAGTGAAATATTAAGCATTTTAGATGAAGGAAATAGAAGTTATAACAATATTTCTCTGATGTTAAGTTTACGGACGAACGGACGGACGGACAGAGACGGACGGGGATGGACGGACGGACAACCTGTATACCCCCCCCCCCACAACTCGTTGCGGGGGGTATAATAACAATATTTCTCTGATGTTAAGTTTTGTAAAGAGACTAAGTATTTGACCTTGACCTTGGGATCAGCGGGGGTTGGACGGTCATGGATTTGGCACAGCATGGTAGTAGAGCCTTACAGGAATGCATGTGAAATATTAAGCATTTTAGATGAAGGATATAGAAGTTATAACAATATTTCTCTGATGTTAAGTTTACGGTACGCACGTACGGACGGACGCACACACGGACGGACAGACGGACGTTCAAACATTTGGGAGTTATGAGGCACCGCTATATAAAAGATCAAAGGGTTAGCTCCTAAATATCAAAGAGTTAGCTCCTAAATTTACGAGGCACCGACAATATCAAAGAGATCAAAGGTACTAACCCTTACCCTAAGCTCCTAAACCCCCGATGTTGGCCCGGACGGACGGACGGACGGACGGACAACCTGACTCCAGTATACCCCCCCACAAATCGTTGCGGGGGGTATAATAAATATGGTAATATACAGACGGGAATGCACCTGTATGGGAGGGAGAGTACCATACATACATTCAGCAAGTAAATTACAACAAACAAGAGTTCCGTAGGTCACAATATACGCCCGTCGAGGCAAGGCCAGTCAACAAGGGGAGATAACTCACTGAAAATCAATAGGCTTCTTCATCTTGCCGTGATAAACATGTATACCGAATTTGGTTACGATCGGTGAAGTAGAACTCGAGTTATTGCGTGGACAAGGATACAGAGTGGGAAAATTAAAAATGGCCGCCAAGGGGAGATAAGTCATCGGACATTTTTCAAAATCAATAGGCTTCTTCATCTTGCCGTGACAAACATGTATACCGAATTTGGTTACAATCCGTCAAGTAGAAATGTAGTTATTGCGTGGATAAGCTGTGCCAGCCCACTCGCCGCCCACCCGCCCGCCCGAAAGCCCGTACAAGATGAATACATAATAAGTCACGTTTTTTTAAAACGAGCGAATAAAAATTGCAGAAACAGATTTAGAATTTTTTTATATATGGGTATTCCACACGGAATGGGTTACTATTTTACAATGATTTCAAGCTGATCTACGGTAACTGCTATCTTGCTATCTGGAATCTTTCAACAAATAAATATCAAATAGTCGCGTATCGAGATCAGGGCCTACATTTGTCACAACACAACAACTGGTAAAGGCCGTGTTATGTTGATGCCTACACTGACGCCAGGGCCGACACTGATCAGGAGGCAACAACGGGCAAGGACCTTATTATTTGCATGCCCCACATGCCAACAAATGGATCAGGGCCTACACTGATCAGGAGACAACAACGGGCAAATACCATGTTATTTTGATGCCCCATATGCCTACAAATGGATCAGGGCCTATAATGATCAGAAGACAACTGATGCCAGGGCACTGATCAGGTGGCAACAACGGGCAAGGACCGTGTTATTTTGATGCCCCACATGCCAACAAATGGATCAGAGCCTATAATGATCAGGAGACAACTGATCAGGGCCTACACTGATTAGGAGACAACAACTGCTGAAGACCGTGTTATTTTGATGCTCACACTGATGCCAGGGCCTACACTGATCAGGAGACAACAACTGCGGAAGACCGTGTTATTTTGATGCTCACACTGATGCCAGGGCCTACACTGATCAGGAGACAACAACTGCGGAAGACCGTGTTATTTTGATGCTCACACTGATGCCAGGGCCTACACTGATCAGGAGACAACAACTGCTGAGACGTGCCGTTATTTTGATGCTCACACTGATGCCAGGGCCTACACTGATCAGGAGACAACAACTGCTGAAGACCGTGTTATTTTGATGCTCACACTGATGCCAGGGTCCTACACTGATCAGGAGACACAACTGCGGAAGACCGTGTTATTTTTGATGCACTACACTGATGCCAGGGCCTACACTGATCAGGAGACAACAACTGCGGAAGACCGTGTTACTTTTATTTTGATGCTCACACTGATGCCAGGGCCTACACTGATCAGGAGACAACAACTGCTGAAGACCGTGTTATTTTGATGCTTAATACACTGATGCCAAGGCCTACACTGATCAGGAGACAACAACTGCGGAAGACCGTGTTATTTTGATGCTCACACTGATGCCAGGGCCTACACTGATCAGGAGACAACAACTGCTGAAGACCGTGTTATTTTGATGCTTAATACACTGATGCCAAGGCCTACACTGATCAGGAGACAGCAACTGCGGAAGACCGTGTTATTTTGATGCTCACACTGATGCCAGGGCTTACACTGATCAGGAGACAACAACTGCTGAAGACCGTGTTATTTTGATGCTTAATACACTGATGCCAGGGCCTACACTGATGCCAGGGCCTACACTGATCAGGAGACAACAACTGCTGTAGACCGTGTTATTCTGATGCTTAATACACTGATGCCAGGGCCTACACTGATCAGGAGACAACAACTGCTGAAGACCGTGTTATTTTTGATGCTTAATACCCTGATGCCAGGGGGGCCTACACTGATCAGGAGACAACAACTGCTGTATTACGTGTTTTATCTGAATGCTTAATTAACACTGATGTTTAGGGCCTACATGATCAGGAGACTAAACACTGCTGTAGACGTTGTTATTCTGATGCTTAATACCACTCTCCCAGGGCCTACACTGATCAGAGAGACAACAAACTGCTAGAAGAACCGTGATTATTCTGATGCTTAATACACTGATGCCAGGGCCTACACTGATCAGAGACAACAACTGCTGTAGACAGTGTTATTCTGATGCTTAATACACTGAAATGCCAGCCTACACAGATGCCAGTGCCTACACTGATCAGGAGACAACAACTGCTGAAGACCGTTTATTTTGATCTTAATACCCTGATAGCCAAGCCTACACTGATCAGGAGACAACAACTGCGGGAAGACCGAGTTTTTTTTTTTGATGCTCACAAACCTGATGCCAGGGCTTACACTGAGCAGGAGACAACAACTGCTGAAGACCGTGTTATTTTGATGCTTAATACACTGATGCCAGGGCCTACACTGATGCCAGGGCCTACACTGATCAGGAGACAACAACTGCTGTAGACCGTGTTATTCTGATGCTTAATACACTGATGCCAGGGCCTACACTGATCAGGAGACAACAACTGCTGAAGACCGTGTTATTTTGATGCTTAATACACTGATGCCAGGGCCTACACTGATCAGGAGACAACAACTGCTGTAGACCGTGTTATTCTGATGCTTAATACACTGATGCCAGGGCCTACATTGATCAGGAGACAACAACTGCTGTAGACCGTGTTATTCTGATGCTTAATACACTGATGCCAGGGCCTACACTGATCAGGAGACAACAACTGCTGAAGACCGTGTTATTCTGATGCTTAATACACTGATGCCAGGGCCTACACTGATCAGGAGACAACAACTGCTGTAGACAGTGTTATTCTGATGCTTAATACACTGATGCCAGGGCCTACACTGATGCCAGGGCCTACACTGATCAGGAGACAACAACTGCTGTAGACCGTGTTATTTTGATGCTTAATACACTGATGCCAGGGCCTACACTGATCAGGAGACAACAACTGCTGTAGACCGTGTTATTCTGATGCTTAATACACTGATGCCAGGGCCTACACTGATCAGGAGACAACAACTGCTGTAGACCGTGTTATTCTGATGCTTAATACACTGATGCCAGGGCCTACACTGATCAGGTGACAACAACTGATGTAGACCGTGTTATTTTGATGCTTAATACACTGATGCCAGGGCCTACACTGATCAGGAGACAACAACTGCTGTAGACCGTGTTATTCTGATGCTTAATACACTGATGCCAGGGCCTACACTGATCAGGTGACAAACAAAACTGCTGTTAGACCGTGTTATTTTGATGCTTAATACACTGATGCCAGGGCCTACACTGATCAGGAGACAACAACTGCTGTAGACCGTGTTATTTTGATGCTTAATACACTGATGCCAGGGCCTACACTGATCAGGAGACAACAACTGGCAAAGACCATTTTGTTTCAATGCCTCACTATGCCAGCAAATCTAAAGCATGAAAACATCATGATATGCCAGAATAACTGTAAAACATGGCGTAATATTAAAGCCAGTATTTATCAGTTTTTTTTATAGGACTGGCACACGTCAAGGAAAACAAATCCCGGCATTTCAAACAGTTCGTTATAGAATTGGCATCCAGTGTAGTGCCAGATCAGAATGCGCATCAGCGCAGTCAGATCTGGCGCTACACTGTTCGCAGGATAGACAATCAAACAACAGTCGACAGATTAGACCTCGATTTCGCTGCGAGAATTCACACACAGATCAGCATCTACGCTGGTACAGCGTGGATTACGGTCATTTTTTATCGGCCGGCGGCGGAAATAAACACAGCAGCTGCAGTGAAAGTTTAGATTAGCTATCTGTTCATCAATTCCTCCTAAAATCATCAACGTCGCAGTTTGCGGAAAATGAAACAATCAGGTTTAATGTTGGTATAACTTTCATAGCAACAGTCGGTGTTTTTTCCTGACTCAGGCTCACTACTGACATGTACGGAGCCTCGCAGTGGACATGGTTTTTTTTTTTTTATTAATTTGTTCCACAAAATAACAATTTGTTCCCACAATTTAACAATTTGTTTCCTCAAATTAACCATTCGTTCCCACGATATAACAATTTGTTCCCTCAAATTAACAATTCGTTCCCACAAAATGACAATTTGTTCCCTCAATTTAACAATTCATTCCCACAATATAACAATTTGTTCCCCCGAATTAACAATTCCTTCCCATGGGAACAAATTGTTATTTGGTGGGAATAAATTGTTAATTTGAGGGAACAAATTGTTAATTCGTGGAAACGAATTGTTAAATTGAGGGAACAAATTGTTATTTCGTGGGAACAAATTAATAAAAAAAAGAATTATACGTCCCCTGAGGGGCTACGTAGACATGAGACAAACACGTCAGTAGCCTATTTCATCAACATTGCAAAGTATACTTTAGTAGCTTTAGTAGCAAAGTATACTTTGAGGGAGAAATTTTCAATTTTATGATAAATTTATTAATTTTTATTATACTGAATTTATTACATTATCACAGCCAATTTGGCTGTGATAATGTAATAAATTCAGTATAATAATTCTGCATACTTTTAATCATGAAATATATGCATTTGTTAGTTCTATATGAAATAATGCATTTCAGTAAAAGTAAAAAATAAATGATTACTCCCTCAAAGTATACTTTGCTAGTAAAGTATACTTTGTAATGTTGATGAAATAGGCTACTGATTATTTTGTAAATTGTGAAGCATAAAACTGAATACTAGGGAACTTTTTGTTTTTCTTTGATTCCTATCTGAATACGACATTGAAAAATGACGACAGCATAAACACATTAATTTGGAATATATTTATAAGTTGCCATGTCCGACTTTCAATTTGCTTTTCATTAATCGGCCACACACATTTTGCTATAAATAAATAAATATTGGAAGTTGAAATAGCGGGCAATATTGCACGATACTTGGCTAAAACAGACACCGAATATGCAACCTGGAAATGAATTCACTATCAACCCATTGATGTATATGTATATAATAATACTTTTTATTGAACAAATCTGATGGTTTTGATTATTTCTCCATAAACGTATATTTTGTTACCGCTCATTTGAACCATCTCATCGAGCTTTTCGGAAACAAAAAAAAAAGAAACGAGTACTTAGCGATGTGAAATATCGTGAAGATCGGATATATGGTAGTCAAATTAACCCTTAGACCGCTACACACAACAATTGTCGTCTGCTGTTGCTTTTATATCTTGCCTTATTTCTCAATAAAAACATGGTTTGACAGCACTTCAGAATCATTTCCAATGGAAATTATTCTAAAGTGCTGTCAAAGCATGTTTTTGATGATAAAAATGGAAAATAAAAATAAACAGATATGGAAAGGAAATTGTGTACCTACAGGCCTTCACAAGTGAAAAACAGGTGCTACACAATTTTTTTGCAATTTGACAGAATCAAGGGCCAGCATATCTTGCCAACATTTATGAATTTCTTTATTTCAATGCACTTTAATATTTAGAAACAAAACTGCTACCTCGCTCCATACCTCTCGCGAGGGTTGCAATTGAACCCCATCTCTTTAATGTAACACATGGAAGAGTGATTTTTGCAATCGGTTTTCCGGCGTGTTTGATATGTTAGCGATATAAAACTGTCAAAACAGTATCAATAAATTATTAATAAAGAACATATACATGCAGAAATTTGTTATTTTACAGTGTCAAGGTGTTTATCTGACATTTACATGTATATCTTGTGAAAGCTTCATTTTGTTATGTTGCATGTTGAGCAACAACAAGAGAAAAGATGGCTTCCATAGGAAAATATTTCCCCATTCTATTATTTTTGGCAATTTACTAGTTCTACATCGAAGATTATTTGTTTAAATGTATAAAATATACAGTTTACTAAATTTTGACCTACATACAACATGTTTGGGTATGCACTTCAGTTGCTCACATTTTTTTTTAATTGTAGCCGTAGATAACATATCGGAGGCGAATTATTGTAGCTATTAAATATTGTGCTTGAAATCAAGCAGCTTGAATGGCTGAGCCTGAGCTGTGCTGTGTCAGACAATCAATTGATTGTGAGTTGGATGTACCAATAGATGTTCAGTAGCATTGATGCTCTTGTCTAATTAATGCAGGCAGTTGTGGAACTACCTTCAAATAGCAACAAGAGCTGTAGGAGAACAGCATAGCTCGACTATGAGGATTGTCGATGTACACATAGCTTGACAAAGAAGGTGGCTGCGGCCTGCATAAAAACCTTAACCAAGGTTGACTAAAAACATTAACCAAGGGAAATTAAGTAAGTAATTCAAGGTTAAATGTAGGTCAATGTGAGATATAGGTCAGGGGTTATTGATGTACATCACTAGGAGATAAAGTTTTCCAAGTATGGTTGCTGTAGGCCCAGGAGTATTCCATATACAAGCTTGAGTAAAAACTGTAACCAAGGGGAGATAACTAAGTAATCCAAGGATAAAAGTAGGTCAAGGTCAAATATAGGTTAGGGATTATTGATGTACATCACTAGGAGATGAAGTTGTCCAAGTATGGTTGATGTAGGCCCAGAAGTATTCCATATACAAACTTGACTATATAAACATTAACCAAGTAATTCAAGGTTAAATGTAGGTGAAGGTAAAATAAAGGTCAGGGGTTATTGATGTACATCCCTATGAGAAAAAGTTATCCAAGTATGGTGTATGTATGCACAATAGTATTCCATCTACAAGCTTGACTAAAAACCTTAACCAAGGTTGAGTAAAAACTTTAACCAAGGGGAATTAAGTAAGTAATTTAAGGTTAAATGTAGGTCAAGGTCAAATATAGGTCAAGGGTTGTTGATGTACATCACTAGGAGATGAAGTTGTCCAAGTATGGTTGGTGTAGGGCCATGAGTATTCCATCTACAAGCTTGATTAAAAACCTTAACCAAAGAGAATGAAGTAAGTAATTCAAGAGGAAATGTAGGTCAAGGTCAACTATAGATCAGGGGTTATTGATGTACATCATTATGAGAAAAGGTTGTCCAAGTATGGTGTCTGTATGCACAATAGTATTCCATGTACAAGCTTGAGTAAAAAACTTAACCAAGGTCGAGTAAAAACCTTAACCAAGGGGAATTAAGTAAGTAATTCAAGGTTAAATGTAGGTCAAGGTCAAATATAGGTCAGGGGTTGTTGATGTACATCACTAGGAGATGAAGTTGTCCAAGTATGGTTGGTGTAGGGCCAGGAGTATTCCATCTACAAGCTTGACTAAAAACGTTAACCAAGGGGAATTAAGTAAGTAATTCAAGAGGAAATGTAGGTCAAGGTCAAATATAGATCAGGGGTTGTTGATGTACATCAATAGGAGATGAAGTTGTCCAAGTATGGTGGGTGTAGGGCCAGTAGTATTCCATATAGAAGGTTGACTAAAAACCTTAACCAAAAGGAATTAAGTAAGTAATTGAAGAGGAAATGTAGGTCAAGGTCAAATATAGATCAGGGGTTATTGATGTACATGCCTATGAGAAAAGATTGTCGAAGTATGGTGTCTGGATGCACAATAGTATTCAATGTACAAGCTTGAAAAAAAACCTTAACCAAGGTTGACTAAAAACCTTAACCAAGGGGAATTAAGTAAGTAATTCAAGAGGAAATGTAGGTCAAGGTCAAATATAGATGAGGGGTTATTGGTGTGCATCACTAGGAGATGAAGTTGTCCAAGTATGGTGGGTGTAGGGCCAGTAGTATTGCATATACAAGCTTGACTAAAAACCTTAACCAAGGTTGACTAAAAATAACCTTAACCAAGGGGAATTAACCAAGTAATTCAAGAGGAAATGTAGGTCAAGGTCAAATATAGATCAGGGGTTATTGATGTACATCACTAGGAGATGAAGTTGTCCAAGTATGGTGGGTGTAGGGCCAGTAGTATTCCATATACAAGATTGACTAAAAACCTTAACCAAGGCGTGACGTGACGGTGACGCCGACGCCGGGGTGACAACATAAGCTCTACTTATTCTTCGAATAGTCGACCTAAAAATGAAAGTAAACACCAGGTGCGCAACTGCTATTAACATGATTAACATCTCTTCAGTTTCAAGTCTCTTGAAAATGCTCGACACAAAATGTGTGCAAATTGACTAAGTCAATGCCCACAACTCCGCGTGCAAACTAGACTAGACCTGTAGCCTATTTCACCAAAATTGCAAAGTATACTTTTCTAGCAAAGTATACTTCGAGGAAATAATTTTCAATTTAAAGATAAATTTATTCATTTTTAATGGCTGTGATAATGTAATAAATTCAGTATAATAATTCTGCCTATTTTCAATCATCAAATATATGCAGTGGTTAGTTCTGTTTGATATAATGCATTTCCGGAAAAATAAATGATTACTCCCTCAAAGTATACTTTGCTAGAAAAGTATACTATGCAATGTTGTTGAAATAAGCTACAGGCTGACAAAATGTGCACACACTCGAGGAATGAATTTCTTATATTTAAGGGTGGGAAATGGCTCGAAGACCTTCCATACCCGGGCACACTCGAGGAGACCACAATTGTACTTATACACAGACATAAAAACATCCAAATGGTGTGCTGCGAGGTATATTAATCTGCATTATATGTGAATACCTTATTGTTCCTAATATGTTTTTAGTATGTAATTTAGGCTAATCTTACGTCGCAGAATAATTCAAATAATAATAATAAAAAAATATATATCTAATACCATAATACCAAGGTGCATGATCACGTGGTTATACAACAACAACAGTGGCTGAAAGTATTGAAATCGTGTCCACTCCAAAGTAAGTATTATTTGATATTTTCCTTAATATGAAACGGATTTTGATGAAATATGGCGCAGCAAACGCGTCTTCATGAGCTGCAAAAACGACTTAAGTTTGGGCCAAAGTACAGAGACCGCGAAATGCAGCTTAACAAGACGCGTTTGATGCCATATTTCATCAAAATCTGTTGCGTAATAAGGACAATATAAAAGAATACGTACTTTGAATCGGATGGATTCTGGAAGTTTCAGTACTTGTTGTTGTTGTTGTTAGTACCACGTGATCATACACCTTGAATACTAATTAATACTGAATACATGTGTTAATTAATAAAACAATGCCATATCTTGGCACTAGATTAGCAAGAAAGGTAACTATACAAAAAAACAGGAGTGCCGAAGGTCACAATTTATGCTCCGTCGAGGTATGGCCAGTCAACAAGGGGAGATAACTCACTGAAAAACAATAGGATTCTTCCTCTTGTCAATCCGTCAAGTATATCTCGACCTCTAGATATTGCGCGAACAAGGATACAGAATGTGAAAATTAGAAATGGCCACCAAGGGAAGATAATTCATCCGACAATCAAGGGTTCTTCGCCTTGCCGTGATAAACATGTAAACCAAATTTAGTTACAATCCATCTAGTAGAACTTGCGTGTTATTGTGTGGACAAGGGTAGAGTGCGATAATAAAAATAATATTCTTCATCTTGCCATGATAAACATATTTGGTTACGATTGTGGCGTGGGTGAGACAAAACGGGAGACAACTAATACATACCAGCTTGCCGATTATCTTCACGTAGGGCCCCAGGTATTTGTTGACGCTGAGAATCTCGAGCACTCGGATATACCAGAAGACGATGTTAACGGCGTAGATCATCCTCGCGGCCTTCGGTGTGATCGGACAGTGGCGAACTACAACCCCTGATAGGAACAGCATGATGGCTATCGTGTCCCAAATATTCCACAATGACCCGAAGTAGACCTTGATCTTCATGACCAGTCGTGTCGGTTCTGAGACAATTATCTGAAATGAAAGAGTTGGTTGGTTTGGTTGGTTGGCTATTGCTTTGTTGATTGGTTGAATTGGTGGGTGGGGGTCTGGGGGGCAGGCTGGGTGTGTGACTGGATGTCTTGAGTTAGTGAGTGAATGATTGATTATCAATCAGATTGATTGATTGACATACAGTTAATGGGCACAGAAAAGCCTCATGTAGACCACGTCATGCTGAATACACCTATATGAGACATGTGCACCATTTTGTACCTTCGGACATTTGCGTAATTTCATTTAATACGTTTACAAAATTTACAATATTTTTCATAAATAAAGTCAAAAGTTGATAAAATTTTCAGAGTACATGCGAAATATAATTTTAACGCCATTTACGGAAAATATTGTAAACTTCTGGTGGATTAAAATGTGGCTGTGACTGCAGAAATGGGACTTTTGTGATCCAATTCCTGGTCAACTAGCACACTCCTGTAGCCCGATAACAATCTATATTGCTTGTTTGAAGCATGACGGGTGTTTCATTGATGGAATGGCGAACAGTGCAGATCCTGAATAGTGATCAGTGTAGCTCCTGTTTAAATAGCACACTCCTGTAGCCTGATACTGATCTACAGTTCTGATGGAGAACAGTGTAGATCCTGATCAGACTGTGCAGATGCAGTCTGATCTGGATCTACACTGGTCGCAAAACCGATAAGCTCCATTTCTCCAGTCACAGGCACAAATTATACTGGGAAACATCCAAAAGCTGTCTAGCCACCGACTTAGCCAGCTCCTCTTGCTCATTATTATAATGGTGAATAACAACAGTTGTAATCCTGATATATAGAATATTTGTTGTTTTTTATCATTCAACACTAAACGTTGTATTTTCACCAATGGCGAAACCTTGTGTGAAAGAAAATACAACGATTTATGTTAACAAGATTTAAAATAAGTCAATCTTACATTGAAAACGGCTCGTCACAATCTGGCTCTACACTTTGCAAAGACCGCTATAGAGGACTGTAGCATTAGCATTAAGGTCACATGATGTATGACACCCATGCTCACATGCATCAGGGCTCCAGATAAGGAATTAGTATTTGAGTATTGTCACTCCATCATTTCTGAAGCAATTGGGTATTTCAAAATTGTAATTGGGCAAAATTATTGTTTACACATCAACCGAAAGCAATTATTGAATAGTTTGCTTTGAAATTAAAACATGTCTTGGCATTTCATTAGAATTGTCTCCTTGGAGACAATTCTAATGAAATACCAAGATGCGTTTTCATGGAAAATAAGAAAATATGCTATATTTGTGGTCTGTTTATTGTTTTCTGCAGCATGATAAAGGTACCACAAATTTTGTATTGCTTTTTGATACTCGCTACTTCTGATTTCAATTGGGTTTTTGGCAATTTTAATTGGGTATTTAAGCAAATACGCAGCTTATCTGGAGCTCTGAATACATATCAGGCTGACAACACAAACACTCCCGATCTTTGAACAGCTGAGCTAAAAATTCAACTAATTCCCCCCAGTCTAAATTATAAGATATGTTAAAGATAAAGCTTCTAAATTCAGTTAGCTAGGTGCGTCAACATAATTATATGATGTTATCGAGTGTATGGGTCTATACGAGAAGCGACATAGTACAGAAAGGCGAGGGTACTGTCACACGTCTCTGAATCATCTCCTTTCTACAACGACCTTCTCTCTGTAACATCTATGTGATAGTTATAGTCCATAAAATTAATTATGTGAGCTATATATTGTTTATTTAACCAAGTGAACTGATTATCGTGAAATAATGCACGAGTCATTGGGTCCTTCCGCTAAACAAACGAGTGAGCGTAGCGAAACAAGTTTGTTTAGCGGTAGGACCCAATCAACGTAATGTATATGTAATTATGAGTCATGTACAGAACTAACAATAATCCAATGTAGTTTTAGTTTTATCTTAACCCTTAGAATGCGGGAAACGTAAATAGTCGTTTGCTGTTTTTTAAATTTTATCTTCTTTCTTAATAAAACATGGTTTGACAGCACTTTAGAATCATTTCCATTGCAAATGATTCTAAAGCGCTGTCAAAATATATTTTTGATAAGAAAAATGGAAAATTAAAAAAAAGCAGACGGCAAAATGAATTAACCCTTAGACCGCTACTCACAACAATTGTCGTCTGCTGTTGTTTTTATATCTTGCCTTATTTCTCAATAAAAACATGGTTTAAAGCACTTCAGAATCATTTCAAATGGAAATGATTCTGAAATGCTGTCAAAGCATGTTGTAAATTATTCTAAAGTGCTTTCAAAGCATGTTTTTGATGATAAAAACGGAAAATAGAAAATAAACAGCAGACGACCAAAAAAATAAGATAGCGGTCTAAGGGTTAAGCATTGTAAGGGTTAAGGGTTGCAAAGACTATGAACTGCCATACCAGGGGGCTGTTTCACTAACTTTGTACGACTAAAATGTTCGTAAGTGCAAAATTATCATAGACTGTCAATTTCACATTAACAATGTTTTCTTGTAAACAATTGTTGGGTTTACATTTGCCTATGCAGCCTATGCTGAATAAATGTAAATCCATCAATTGAAATTTCCAGACGATCCTTAATTTGCACAAACGGACCAAAATAGCAGGGGGCCGTTTCACTAAACTTTGTACGACTAAAATGATTGTAAGTGCAAATTTAGTATCGTCTGTAAATTTCAATTGATGGATTTACATGTATTGAGCATAGGCTGCATATGCAGCCTATGCTCAATAAATGTAAATCCAATAATTGTTTACAAGAAAACATTGTTAAAGTGAACTTTACAGACCATCATAATTTTTCACTTAAGAACATTTTAGTCGTACAAAGTTTATCCAGGTGTACATTACGCACATTGACCACCGTATTCATGCATTGTCCAGAATATGGCACAATGACCTTGTACTTGAAGTGTCTGACAAGATAATCGTCAAATGATCACGCGATTACACAAGAAACATTCCCTGGACAAACACAGAAACATGATTGGAATCAGACAACAGATAAGTTAAATTGTTTTTCACAGGTGGAGTGTTTGAAACCAGGCCTTACATGATTATGCCCAGTAAAAGATTATGCCCAGTAAAAAACCGAGATCAGCCTATTTAATGACAAACTTGATTTTACATCCATTACACAGCAAGGAATGGGAATGCCTAGCTGAAAGTTTTCCGCTTTATAGGCAACAGGTTGCACTATATCGCTACACCACGCTACACCACACTACACCACGCACCACACGCTACACCACACTACTCCACGCTACACAGTAAAATATAGAATCAAAGGACTGAACGTCCTGAAATTCTTCGCAGTATATGTTTGTGGATGACAAATAAACTAATTAATCTAGAGTGGAAAGCTTTTCGCGTTAAATAAGCACGGGAATTTCACAACATCAACAAGTTCAAAATAGATTTTTGGAAAACAATTTGGAAATTCACAGTAACAAATTTTCAGAAACCTTACGATCATGACAGTTCCGCACATATGATAACAAGATTACCTCTATAGACAAACGACATGATGTCGTGATCTGCCAAACAGTACTCAAATAAACAATCGGTGAAAAACGTCTGCGTGCTCGTTCTGGGCCGAATTGACAAGGGGGCGAAAACGTTGAGTTAAAAATAGATTTTTGGAAAACCCTAAATGGTAAATAGACATTTCTATTCTGAGAAACCGAAGATTGCCATGGAGTTGCGAATCGCGAATAATCGAGTATGGCAGTTAATCGTCGCACCCTTAAACTATGGAAACATTTGCAATAACATAAATTTAGCACAAAAAAAAGCAAACAAACATTGATCACACTGAAAAGGCGATCAAGCTAAGTTGTTAGAACTGTTTTGTATGGCGTAAAACCTGTGTTTTTAACCCGTAAAATATGTGCTGCAACCGACATAAGCTAATTGCATAAAAGCTGTAAGACGTCAAATGTGGATGTTCGATACAATTCTTCTCTAGTGCTCGAATTATAACAGTGCAGGGCATTGACGTTCATACTTTAAGTAAACAAAGAACGCTTCAAACGCACATTTTGAAAGACTACTCTGTCATAACGCTTATATAATGCAGTGTAACGATTATGTACTCAGTACTATCAAGTACCAAACCAGAATGCAGCAGTTTGGCTTCTGGAAATCAAAATATCTCCGGGATTGCGAAGCAACCAAAATCTGTAAGGGGTCCAGGGGCAACCCCTAGACCCCTTACAGATTTTGGTTGCTTCACCGTTGAAAGTCGAACCCCTTTTCAACAAGATGGCTCTAATTTGCTCACTTGACTCCATGAACACCAGAGGAGAATGTGACATTGAGTTTATGTGTTTTAAAAAAATTGTGCTATTTTTAGATGGCCCTCATTTTACCAAATCTGAAAATGCTTCACCCAAGGATCTTAACTTACTATGAAGTTTGGCTAGCATCGGTCATGTGGTTCCTGAGAAAAAGACGTTCAAAATCTCGAATAAATGGACCTTTTGGAGGCCATCATGGACGACATAATCATCCGATTCCGACAAATATTGCACCAGAGCAATCGCCTCATCGATACCTTCAATTTGATATATGACATGAGCATATTTGGTCAAAAATAAAATTTGACCCCACGGGCCACGCCCATTTTTGACCCCGGGGTCACCATTTTAACACCTTTTAAAGAGCATTCTACATCGATCATTGCTACCAAGTTTCGTCGAAATCCGGCTGGCGGTTCATGAGAAGAAGATTTTTTAAGGATTTGTGCTATTTTTAGATGGCGGCCATCTTGGATTAGCGACGACCTCTGTTTTAACAAATCTGAAAAGGCTTCACCCATGGACCATAACTGTGAAGTTTGGCCACCATGGGCCAAGCGGTTCGTGTGAAGAAGAATTTTGAAATGTCTAATAAAAGAACGACCTTTTGACCTTTCGGCGGCCATCTTGGATGATATGACCATCCAATTTCGACAAAACATGCACAAGAGCGATTGTCTCTTTGATACCTTCGATTTGATATAGACATGACCATATTCGGTCAAAAATAAAATTTGACCCCAATTTGACCCCACGGGCCACGCCCATTTTTGACCCCGGGGTCACCATTTTAAAAACTTTGAAAGAGCATTGTACATCGATCATTCCTACAAAGTTTCGTCGAAATCCGGCTGGCGGTTCATGAGAAGATTTTTTAAGAATTTGTGCTATTTTTAGACGCCGCCCATCTTGGATTAGCAACGACCTCCGTTTTAACAAATCTGAAAAGGCTTCACCCATGGACCATAACTTTTAAGTTTGGCTACCATGGGCCAAGCGGTTCATGTGAAGAAGAATTTAGAAATCTCTAATAAAAGAACGACCTTTTGACCTTTCGGCGGCCGTCTTGGATGACATAACCATCCAATTTCGACAAAACATGCACCAGAGTGATTTGATATATGACATGACCATATTCGGTCCAAAATAAAATTTGACCCCAATTTGACCCCATGGGCCACGCCCATTTTTGACCCCGGGGTCACCATTTTAACAACTTTGAAAGAGCATTGTACATCGATCATTCCTACCAAGTTTTGTCGAAATCCGGTTGACGGTTCTTGAGAAGAAGATTTTTGAAGAATTTATGCTATTTTTTGACGGCAGCCATCTTGGATTACGTAATGACGTCATTTTAACAATTTTGTAATCCCCCTACCTAAGGATCATGACCATGAAGTTTTGTGACTATAGGCCCAATGGTTACTGAGGAGAAGACGTTTGAAAATGTTCGTGGACGGACAACCGACGGACGGACGACAGACGACGGGACACATTGCGGTAACAGCTCATGTGAGCTAAAAATGCTGGTGACGCCCACGAATGATCAGATCTACATTGTCCCCTGATCTGCTAAAACTGGCATAAAACCCAGAGTTCTCTCCATAAATATCAGATCTACAGAAGCTCCAGATAAGTTTTGTATCTAAAGAGTAGTATACACCTAGATTTAAAATTCAATGCATATTTTACTTTTACAAAATGTATTATTGATTTTCTTATTAAATAGGGAACAAATAATAAAACAAATTAAAAAATTCACTTATTTCAGCTGCATTTTTGCAGTTCAAGTATATTTTCAACTTTATTACTGTATTTTCATTACTCAATTTGAAAATCATTGCGTATTTTCACATTGCTGTGACTCCCACTTGTTTTGATAATCAATGCGTATTCTGCTAAAATAAGTGCGTAAAATACGCCAATATGCACCTTATCTGGAGCTCTGTACAATTAAAGCTGCTCCAGGTATGGAAGGTGTTGGAGCCAATTCCCACCCTTAAATATAAACCGAACGAATGAATGACTGAATCAAAGCTGCTATTAGCATTATTGCTGCTATTTAACACCATCACACATGTCATTATCTCGTTTGTTAGCAGAACACTCGCAATCCATTATAACTGTAGATAAAGCGACGCGATTGTGTGATGTTGGTGTGATATTGTGAATGAAACGTGAATGAATTGAAAGGCACACCATATGCGTATCCTGCGATGTATCAGCTTGTCCAAATTATCTGAAGCTGCGGAACTTTCATAAGGGAAACTACTTCAAAATGACAAAATCATGAACAGTTCATGATCATAATCCCCTCGCTGGCAGCCTTGAAGATAAAATGAATGTAAGTGCTCACTGACATTGACCTTGGGTGTTCCGATATGGGTTGTATGCAAAAACAAAGTACCATCCCTACACGCATTGTAGCCAGACACTATTAAAATTGATGAACCAGTTATCGAGAAAACAAAAGTGTAAATTTCTCTGCTAAATTTTACTTTTCATATTTATTTTTTAATTTTTACAGATAGTAATATTTGGTGGGCTAAATTGATCTGATCACATTCAAATACTACAAGTTACATAAGGAATACAAATACTACAAGTTACATAAGGAATACAAATACTACAAGTTACATAAGGAATACAAATACTACAAGTTACATAAGAAATACTTAGGTACAATACAAATATGATTACATTACTACAAGGTTAAGTTATGGCTACAATTACATAAGGAATACAAATATTCAAGGCATAAATAAGTAATAGCATAACAATGTTTATCATTTCTTATTCAAACACTTGCAATTTATTTTTTATTTTCCATTTTTTGTCATCAAAAAAATAGCTTGGCAGAACTTTAGTTTAAACAGTATTTATTTCAATGGCAGAACTTTAGAATCATTTCCAACAGAAATGATTCTAAAATGTGGCCAAACAATGTTTTTACTGAGAGAAAAGACAAACTGCTGAGAATAAAACAAGACAGATATTAAAAATTTCCTAAACATGTATTATACCATTATAATGTCTTTCCAGGCCATGATCCATAGTCTGTGATTCCAATAACAGCTGTCCAAACACGAATTTACACGTTTGTATAGATGTTAACCCTTACACCGCTACTCACAACAATTATTGTTCTCTGCTGTTGCTTTTATATCTTGCCTTATTTCTCAATAAAAACATTGGAATGATTCTGAAGTGCCGTCAAACCATGTTGTAAATTATTCTAAAGTGCTGTCAAAGCATGTTTTTGATGATAAAAATGGAAAATAGAAAATAAACAGCAGACGACAACAAAAATAAGATAGCGGTCTAAGGGTTAATAATATGCCTGACAGTGCAGGCCATATCAATGTACACTCGATTTTAACAAATACATGTTTAATCACTCCAGGAGAAACTGTAATCTGCTGTATACGTGATTATAACCATATGACCATTGTCAGTATAAGTGATATTACTGACCGTGGGGTGATAATGTTACAGTATAGGGCTATAACCATGACCATTGTCAGTATAAGTGATATTATTGATCGTGGGGCTGATAATGTTACAGTACAGGGCTTTTACCATACCATTTACAAGTTACAGCTGATATGTTACAGTAATTAGTACAGGGCTACATAACCATGACATTATCAGTATAAGTGATATACTGACTGTGAGGCTGATAATGTAGACAGTCAGGGCTATAACCATGACCATTAATCAGTATGGATATTACTGACTACCGTGGTGATAATGTTACAGTACAGGGCTATAACCATGACCATTATCAGTATAAGTGATATTACTGACTGTGTGGCTGATAATGTTACAGTACAGGGCTATAACCATGACCATTATCAGTATAAGTGATATTACTGACCGTGTGGGTGATAATGTTACAGTAGGGCTATAACACTGACAATTGTATAAGTGTTATTATGACTTGTGGGATTACTGTACATGACCATGTCAGTATAAGTGATATTACTGACTGTGTGGCTGATAATGTTACAGTACAGGGCTATAACCATGACCATTATCAGTATAAGTGATATTACTGACCGTGGGGTGATAATGTTACAATTGTATAGGGCTGGAACCATGCTATAACCATGACCATCAGTATAAGTGATATTTACTGGACCGTGGGGTATAATGTTACAGTATAGGCTATAACCATGACCATTGTCAGTATAAGTGATATTACTGACCGTGGGGTGATAATGTTACAGTATAGGGCTATAACCATGACCATTGTCAGTATAAGTGATATTACTGACTGTGGGGCTGATAATGTTACAGTATAGGCAATAACATGAGCATTGTTCAGTATAAGTGATATTACTGACTGTGGGGCTGAAATGTTCCAGTAAAGGGCTATAACCATGAGCATTGTCAAGTATTAGTGATATTACTGACCGCGGGGGTGATAAATGGTACCCGTACAGGAAATAACCATGACCATTGTCAGTATAAGTGATATTACTGACTGTGTGGCTGATAATGTTACAGTATAGGGCTATAACCATGACCATTATCAGTATAAGTGATATTACTGACCGTGGGGCTGATAATGTTACAGTACAGGGCTATAACCATGACCATTATCAGTATAAGTGATATTACTGACCGTGGGGCTGATAATGTTACAGTATAGGGCTATAACCATGACCATGCTATAACCATGACCATTATCAGTATAAGTGATATTACTGACCGTGGGGCTGATAATGTTACAGTATAGGGCTATAACCATGACCATTGTCAGTATAAGTGATATTACTGACCGTGGGCTGATAATGTTACAGTACAGGGCTATAACCATGACCATTGTCAGTATAAGTGATATTACTGACCGTGGGGCTGATAATGTTACAGTACAGGGCTATAACCATGACCATTGTCAGTATAAGTGATATTACTGACCGTGGGTGATAATGTTACAGTATAGGGCTATAACCATGACCATTGTCAGTATAAGTGATATTACTGACCGTGGGGTGATAATGTTACAGTATAGGGCTATAACCATGACCATTGTCAGTATAAGTGATATTACTGACCGTGGGGCTGATAATGTTACAGTTGTATACAGGGGCTATAACCATGACCATTGTCAGTATAAGTGATATTACTGACCGTGGGCTGATAATGTTACAGTATAGGGCTATAACCATGACCATTATCAGTATAAGTGATATTACTGACCATGGGGTGATAATGTTACAGTATAGGGCTATAACTATGACCATTGTCAGTATAAGTGATATTACTGACCGTGGGGCTGATAATGTTACAGTACAGGGCTATAACCATGACCATTATCAGTATAAGTGATATTACTGACCGTGGGGCTGATGTTACAGTACAGGGCTATAACCATGACCATTGTCAGTATAAGTGATATTACTGACTGTGTGGCTGATAATTTTACAGTATAGGGCTATAACCATGACCATTATCAGTATAAGTGATATTACTGACCGTGGGGTGATAATGTTACAGTATAGGGCTATAACCATGACCATTATCAGTATAAGTGATATTACTGACCGTGGGCTGATAATCTTACAGTACAGGGCTATAACATGACCATTGTCAGTATAAGTGATATTACTGACCGTGGGGCTGATAATGTTACAGTACAGGGCTATAACCATGACCATTGTCAGTATAAGTGATATTACTGACTGTGTGGCTGATAATGTTACAGTACAGGGCTATAACCATGACCATTGTCAGTATAAGTGATATTACTGACCGTGGGGTGATAATGTTACAGTATAGGGCTATAACCATGACCATTGTCAGTATAAGTGATATTACTGACTGTGTGGTGATATGTTTACAGTAGGGCTATTAAAAAAAAAAAAAAAATAAAAAAAAAAAAAAAAAAAACCATGACCATTGTCAAAAAAGTATAAAGTGATAAAAAAATACTGACGGTGGGCTGATAATGTTACAGTACAGGGCTATAACCATGACCATTGTCAGTATAAGTGATATTACTGACTGTGTGGCTGATAATGTTACAGTACAGGGCTATAACCATGACCATTATCAGTATAAGTGATATTACTGACTGTGTGGGTCTGATAATGTTTTAACTGTACAGTGGGGCTATAACCATGACCATTATCAGTATAAGTGATATTACTGACCGTGGGGTGATAATGTTACAGTACAGGGCTATAACCATGACCATTATCAGTATAAGTGATATTACTGACCGTGGGGTGATAATGTTACAGTATAGGGCTATAACCATGACCATTGTCAGTATAAGTGATATTACTGACTGTGTGGCTGATAATGTTACAGTACAGGGCTATAACCATGACCATTGTCAGTATAAGTGATATTACTGACCGTGGGGCTGATAATGTTACAGTATAGGGCTATAACCATGACCATTATCAGTAATAAGATGATATTACATGACCGTGGGGGCTGATAATGTTACAGTATAGGGCTATAACCATGACCATTAGAAGGATAAGTGATATTACTGAACCGTGGGGTGATAATGTTTACAGTATAGGGCTATAACCATGGACCATTGTCAGTAGAAGTGATTACTGACTGTGTGGCTAGATAATGTTTACAGTACAGGGCTTATAACCATGACCATTGTCAGTATAAGTGATATTACTGACCGTGGGGCTGATAATGTTACAGTATAGGGCTATAACATGACCATTTAACAGTATAAGTGATATTAATGACCGTGGGGTGATATGTTACAGTATTAGGGCTATAACCATAAGACCATTGTCAGTATAAGTGATATTTACTTGACTGTGTGGCTGTAATGTTACAGTACAGGGCTATAACCATGACCATTATCAGTATAAGTGATATTACTGACCGTGGGGTGATAATGTTACAGTATAGGGCTATAACCATGACCATTGTCAGTATAAGTGATATTACTGACTGTGTGGCTGATAATGTTACAGTATAGGGCTATAACCATGACCATTGTCAGTATAAGTGATATTACTGACCGTGGGGTGATAATGTTACAGTATAGGGCTATAACCATGACCATTGTCAGTATAAGGTGATATTTCTGGACGTGGGGCCTGATAATGTTACAGTATAGGGCTATAATACCATGACCATTATCAGTATAAGTGATATTACTGACCGTGGGTGATAATGTTTTACAGTTTAAGGGCTATAACCATGACCATTGTCAGTATAAGTGATATTACTGATCGTGGGGCTGATAATGTTACAGTATAGGGCTATAACCATGACCATTATCAGTATAAGTGATATTACTGACCGTGGGGTGATAATGTTACAGTATAGGGCTATAACCATGACCATTGTCAGTATAAGTGATATTACTGACCGTGGGGTGATAATGTTACAGTATAGGGCTATAACCATGACCATTGTCAGTATAAGTGATATTACTTGGACCTTGGGGTGATAATGTTACAGTTATAGGGCTATAACCATGACCATTGTCAGTAATAAGTGATATACTGACCGAAGGGGGGCTGATAATGTTTACAGTACAGGGCTATAACCCATGACCTTATCAGGTATAAGTGATATTACTGACCGTGGGGCTGATAATGTTACAGTACAGGGCTAAAACATGACCAATTATCAGTACAAGTGATATTACTGACCGTGGGGCTGATAATGTTACAGTACAGGGCTATAACCATGACCATTATCAGTATAAGTGATATTACTGACCGTGGGGCTGATAATGTTACAGTACAGGGCTATAAAACCTGACCCATTATCAGTATAAAAGTGATATTACTGACCGTGGGCCTGATAATGTTTACAGGTTACAGGGCTATAACCATGACCAATTATCAGTATAAGTGAATATTTTACTGACCGTGGGGCTGATAATGTTACAGTACAGGGCTATAACCATGACCATTATCAGTATAAGTGATATTACTGACCGTGGGGCTGATAATGTTACAGTACAGGGCTATAACCATGACCATTATCAGTATAAGTGATATTACTGACTGTGTGGCTGATAATGTTACAGTACAGGGCTATAACCATGACCATTATCAGTATAAGTGATATTACTGACCATGGGGCTGATAATGTTACAGTATAGGGCTATAACCATGACCATTATCAGTATAAGTGATATTACTGACCGTGGGGTGATAATGTTACAGTACAGGGCTATAACCATGACCATTGTCAGTATAAGTGATATTACTGACTGTGTGGCTGATAATATTACAGTACCGGGCTTATAACCATGACAATGTCAGGGTATAATGTTACGTATAGGGCTAGCCATTACCATAATCAGTATAGTGAGTATGGGGGACTGACGTGGGGCTGATAATGTACAGTACAGGCTATAACCATGACATGTCAGTATAAAGTGATATTACTGACTGTGTGGCTGATATATACAGTATATGGGCCTATAACATGATCCGATTGTCAGTATAAGTGATATTACTGACTGTGGGGCCTGGGGTGATAATGTTACAGTACAGGGCTATTCCTACCCTGTTACCATTGTCAGTATAGTGATATTACTGACTGGGTGTGTGATAATGTCCGTAATTACAGTATAGGGCTATAACCCAAACCATGACCATTATCAGTTTAAGTGATATTACTGACCTGTGGGGTGATAATGTTACAGTACAGGGCTATAACCATGATCATTGTCATGTTATAAGTGATAGTTACTGACGTGGGGCTGATTATGTTACAGATAGTATATCAATGCATGGGTCAGGGATAAGTGATATTTATGACGTTGCGGATAATGTCATACTGGCTATACATGACCATGTCAAGTATTAGTGTTATACCGAACCTGGGGCCTGATAATGTTACGAGTACAGGGCTATATACATGACCATGTCTGTATTCAGTGGGGATAGACGTTGCTGAATTATGGGTACCTGTCAGCCTAATACATGAAACCATCCAGGGGTAGTGATTATACTGACGTGACTGATAATGTACTGTACGGGCTATAACCATGACCTATTATCAGTATAAGTGATATACGACACCGTGGGGCTGATTAATGTTACAGTACAGGGCTATAACCATGACCATTGTCAGTATAAGTGATATTACTGACCGTGGGGCTGATAATGTTACAGTACAGGGTTAGAAGTACATGTACTATTGTCATATCACAGATAAATTTCTTACATTTTGATTGGTCAGCGTGACGGGTAATAGGGTGAATACAGATTCAGATGGGCAATATTAATCATATTAACTTTGTAGAATCACAATAACTACTATCATAATTCAGTAACCCAAATCACAAATCACTGCCACAAAGTTAAATTACGTGATACAGTCTCCAGATAAGAAATTAGTAATCGAGTATTGTTACTCTATCATTTCTGAAGCAATTTCAAATTTTAATTGGATAAAATAAAATCACACTACTGTTTACACAGCAATGATTGAATAGTTTGAATAGTTTGCTTCGAAATGAAAACATATCTTGGCATTTCATTAGAATTCTAACGAAATACCAAAATGCGTTTTCATAGAAAATAAGAAAAATATGCTATATTTGTGGTCTGTTTTTTGTTTTCTGCAGCGTGATAAAGGTACCATAATTTTTTGTATTGCTTTTTGATACTCGCTACTTCTGATTTCAATTGGGTTTTTGGCAATTTTAATTGGGTATTTAAGTAAATACGCAGCTTATCTGGAGCTTTTTTTTTGTTCTCACACCTGTGTGTATTTAAGTGTCGCGGTCTAGTTCCCATTTCGACTGGACACACTGGTTCAGGTGGCTCCGCAAATGTGTAGCAGAGGGTAACATAGTACAGGAACCAGTCTTGTTTCTATTCCGGTGGCAGAATATGGCTTCTGCTGTGGATCGTTACGTTTGGTTGGGGGTAAATATAGAAAGAAATAACAATGTGATCAAATCCAAATTCGCGAAAAGGGGCTGTTTATTTATGAGCCCCTGTCTGAATTCCTTAGCCGCGCTGTCAAAGACAGTGTGGTCATTAAAAGCGTTTTTGCTAAAAGAGCATTTGATGGTAAAGAGAAAGTTGAATGCCAGCTGGACATGCCATTGGACGAACTGGAGAAGAACGGATTCAAATGTCTCTCCATATCACTATATCCGGCGGAGAGGACCACCCCAGACCCAGATGCTACCCAGAACGCATCTACCCCGCTGATGGGGATGGCGAAAATTTATCGTCATTTGACAGAAAAGAGGTATCTTTTAATAAGGTGGCAGTCCTCGGGCGATTTGGTTAGTTTCGAATTTTTCCTATGGGCCTTCTAGTAAATACATAAACAAGAGGGCCATGATGGCCCTAATTCGCTCACCTGACTCCATGAACACCAGAGGAGAATGTGACATTGAGTTCATGTGTTTTAAAAAAATTGTGCTATTTTTAGATGGCGGACATCTTGGATTAAGCGATGACTCTCATTTTACAAAATCTGAAAATGCTTCACCCAGCATCGGCCATGTGGTTCCTGAGAAAAAGACGTTAAAAATCTTGAATAAATGGACCTTTTGGTGGCCATTGCATCAGGATGACATAAATTTCCGAAAATTGCCGAGTAGTGATCGCCTCATTGATACCTTCAATTTGATATATGACATGACCATATTCAGTCAAAAATAAAATTTGACCCCAATTTGACCCCACGGGCCACGCCCATTTTTGACCCCGGGGTCACCATTTTAACAACTTTGAAAAAGAGCAATGTACATCGATCATTCCTACCAAGTTTCATCGAAATCCGGCTAGCGGTTCATGAGAAGAAGATTTTTAAGAATTTATGCTATTTTTAGACGGTGGCCATCTTGGATTAGTGATGACCTCCATTTTAACAAATCTGAAAAGGCTTCACCCATGGACCATAACTTTTAAGTTTGGCTACCATGGGCCAAGCGGTTCATGTGAAGAAGAATTTTGAAATCTCTAATAATAAAAGAACGACCTTTTGACCTTTCGGCGGCCATCTTGGATGACATAACAATCCGATTTCGACAGAAAATGCACCAGAGTGATCGCCTCATTGATACCTTCAATTTGATATATGACATGACCATATTCGGTCAAAAATAAAATTTGACCCCAATTTGACCCCACGGGCCACGCCCATTTTTGACGGGCCCGGGGTCACCATTTTAACAACTTTGAAAGAGCAATGTACATCAATCATTCCTACCAAGTTTCGTCGAAATCCGGCAAGCGGTTCATGAGAAGATTTTTTAAGAATTTATGCTATTTTTAGACGGCGGCCATCTTGGATTAGCGATGACCTCCATTTTAACAAATCTGAAAAGGCTTCACCCATGGACCATAACTTTAAGTTTGGCTACCATGGGCCAAGCGGTTCATGTGAAGAAGAATTTTGAAATCTCTAATAAAAGAACGACCTTTTGACCTTTTGGCGGCCATCTTGGATGACATAACAATCTGATTTCGTTTACAAAAAATGCACCAGAGTGATCACCTCATTGATACCTTCAATTTGATATATGAAATGACCATATTCAGTCAAAAATAAAATTTGACCCCAATTTGACCCCACGGGCCACGCCCATTTTTAACCCCAGGGTCACCATTTTAACAACTTTGAAAGAGCAATGTACATCGATCATTCCTACCAAGTTTTGTCGAAATCCAGTTGGCGGTTCTTGAGAAGAAGTTTTTTATTTTTTAAGAATTTGTACTATTTTTAGACGGCGGCCATCTTGGATTATGTAATGACGTCATTTTAACAATTTTGTAATCCCCCTACCTAAGGACCATGACCATGAAGTTTGGTGACCATAGGCCCAATGGTTACCGAGGAGAAGACGTTTGAAAATGTCACGGACGACGACGACGACGGACGACGACGGACACATTGCGGTAACAATAGCTCACATGAGCTTCGCTCAGGTGAGCTAAAAACACATGTCTGTGGCTTATGAAAATGTTCTACAATTAATTAGCCAACATCATATGATGTTTTCCACTGCATAAAACACTTTTTTGCAAAAATATGTGATTTTGCTTGCATCTGTGTCATGCTGGCATGATTTCAGTTGCAGAAGAGTGCGAAACTGCTGCTCGGAATTTTCGTCCGAAATATTGGCAGCCATTTTATCTGTCAGAAAGGCAGGTCTGCTGCTTGAAAACAAAACGGTCGGTACCAGTACAGACTATGATCAGTGTGACAAGGTGGGATTGCAGAATTGGTACAATTAGCAAGTATTAGTGCAGTGTCCACATGGGATATTTGAAATACATGTTGTGAAATGTGTGGCCGCGGCCAAATAAATGCAGATTTGGGCACATTTTGTGTAAACATAGCAGAGTGCTGACAGCCTGTGCATTATGTCTGAGTTTGCGTTTGTTGTTAATATAGCTCTTGTACCTATCAGGTAGTCAGTGCATGCATCAAACAGATTATGTGATTATTTGAAGTTAAAATATTCCTAAATTTGTTTCGGCTGGTGTCGCGGGCCCGAAAAGTCCATAAATTGCCTAAAATGTGTGAGGACTGCCACCTAATATAAAAACCTACTGAACCTAAATTTGTGTGTGTCCTAATTACGTGTGTCATATTTTTAATTCACTAGCTGTCCCCCACCCCATAATAGTTGTGGGCATGCAGGCGGGGAGTGGGGTAGGGTGGAGTACCCCCCACCCCTACATTGGAAAAGTCGCGGGAATACTAGACGAGGCCTTCCGGCCTTCGTCCAGTATTCCCGTGACTTTTCTACCCCCCCCCAAACAAAAAATGGTGATGGTGTCTTATGAGGGACCACCCTCGGAAGGAAATGTTTCATGGATTCTGATTGTTCTAGGGATGCAGAACAAAAAAAATAATCCAATATTTACATCATTTCCTGAAAGTTGTTTCCATGTGTTATCAAATTCTGGACCAGTGATTGTTGTGATACTTCACATGTGCATTGATAACGGTTTAATAGTCAAGGTCACCAGGCGAAACAACTACCGTATTTTTTTATTTAATGTGTTGTTTCTGTGCAATATTAACTTGAATACTTTAAAATAGAATGCACTCGTTGATATCAATCATAAGAAATACTAATCGAGAGTGGTGGTCGTACACCCAGAGAGAGTCAAGGTCGTGATAATATTTTTATAGTCTCCAAATAACAGGATGATCTGGGGCCTATTTCATCAACATTGCAAAGTATACTTTAGTAGCAAAGTATACTTTGAGGGAGAAATTTTCAATTTTATGATAAATTTATTAATTTTTATTATACTGAATTTATTACATTATCACAGCCATTTAATGGCTGTGATAATGTAATAAATTCAGTATAATAATTCTGTATACTTTGAGGGAGAAATCATTTATTTTTCCTGAAATGCATTATTTCATATAGAACCAACAAATGCATATATGTCGTGATTAAAAGTATGCAGAATTATTATACTGAATTTATTACATTATCACAGCCATTAAATGGCTGTGATAATGTAATAAATTCAGTATAATAAAAATTAATAAATTTTTAAAAAAATTGAAAATTTCTCCCTTAAAGTATACTTTGCTACTAAAGTATACTTTGCAATGTTGATGAAATAGGCTACAGATATATACTGGTCGGACAGATGGTTGCAAATGTTTGTATAATATATTCAGACATATTGATATTTGTCAAGTTTATCAGACACGGCTTGGAAAGAGTAGGTAAACCTCGGAATTCCCACCTGTTTCCTAGCCTAGCTTGATAAACTTATCAGAAGAACTAGCCTGGTATTCTTTATATATATATATATGAGTAATACATTACTGTTCTGTTCACATTTATGGTGATTTTTAGTTGGTTTATATCTTTGTTTAAAATTGCGTCAGTTTTTTTTGTTGATTTTTTTTCCTCCTCCTCTGGACATATTTGTTGGAAAAATCTGAGAAATAAAAAAAAATAATCCGGCCTTACTGGATACACTAGATCTGTAGCGGATTTCACCAACATATTGCAAATATACTTATCTAGCAATACTTATCTAGCAAAGTATACTTTGAGGGAGTAATCATTTATTTTTCCCGAAATGCATTATTTCATATAGAACTAACAACTGCATATATTTGATGATTAAAAGTATGCAGAATTATTATACGGAATTTATTACATTATCACAGCCAAAACGTCTGTGATAATGTAATAAAAACAGTATAATACAAATTAATAAATTTATCCTTAAATTGAAAATTTATCCCTCAATGTGTTTAGCATGAAAATAATACTTTGCAATTTTGGTGAAATAGGCTACTGATCACAGGTGGAAGACTCGGACCTATGACACCAAAAAGAATGCCCATTAAAAAAATCCCATTACCCCACCCACTTGGTCTTGTACTGTACTGTGGGTGGGGTAATGGGATTTTTTTTAATGGGCATATTTTTTGGTATCACAAGTACCGTTATGAGTCTTCCACCTGTGGATCTGATCTGTTGCCAGGTACCAGGGCCAAAAGATCACTTACAAGGTTCAAGATAAGTCCTGCAAAACAGTGAGAAGTGCAATAAATATATAGAAACTTTGAAAAGAAATGTTCCGCTATATATAGTGAAAATCTTCTCCCGCAACGTAAAATAGGGAGACGTGGCACCATGTAGGGAGACAAAATCCCTGTAAGCACGTCCAGAGCAACAGATAAGGTGCACATTGGCGTATTTCACGCTTATTTTAGCAGAATACGCATTGATTATCAAAAGTGAGAGTACAAAATACTCACGGCAATGTGAAAACACGCATTGGTTTTCAAATTGAGTAGTGAAAATACTGTAATAAAGTTGAAAATTTACTTAGTTGAGCTGCAAAAAGCACAGTGCTTGCTTTTTGCAAGCTCAAATAAGTGAATTTTTAAATTGGTTTTATTTTTTATCATCTGTTCCCTACTTAATAAGGAAGAAAATCAATAATACATTTGTAAAAGTAAAATATGCATTGAATTTGAAATATGGTATAATACTCTTTAGATACAAAACTTATCTGGAGCTCTGCCTGCCACTTGATCCCTGACTTAGCCCAATCCCGTTTTATGACAAGCAGGGAACACAGTACTGGTTGTCTAGATTCTTCAAATCAGAAACTACTCTGCATTCGATCGATGACACACTGGGAAAGTGCAATAAATAGAGGATCTTACATGAGTGCAAGTGCGTGTTTGTTTGTTTATTTATTGGGGTTTAACGGCCTATCAACAGCTGAGGTCCTGTAAGGCCGGGTAAACGGATTCGATCCCATTTTAACCTGCTGCATTGGGGGGGGGGGGCAAAATCAGAACGGAATTTTTACATCGAACAAAAATATATTCAGCTCTGAAATTAGAATCAACTGACCTGGTGCCAGGTCCATACCACATCAAGTCACTTGGCCCCTCCCTTCCCCTAAAATAGGATTACGAATAATCGTAATACTCACAGAAGGGGTATAACCAGATTCAACTGTCACATACAAAACGCTACAGACGTATGTGAGGGCCAAACCGGTAGCCTATTTCATCAACATTGCAAAGTATACTTTACTAGCAAAGCATACTTTGAGGGAGAAATCATTTATTTTTCCTGAAATGCATTATTTCATATAGAACTAACAAATGCATATATTTCATGATTAACTGAAGTATGCAGAATTATTATACTGAATTTATTACATTATCACAGCCAAATAATAAATTTATCATAAAATTGAAAATTTCTCCCTCAAAGTATACTTTGCTACTAAAGTATACTTTGCAATGTTGATGAAATAGGCTACAAGTCTCCAGTCGGAATTCCGGTAAGGATGAACCCCGATTGTTAAATTACCCATCGCATGAACCCACCTGCCACCCACCCGAGTGCATGTGACTTTGGTGACAGTCACTGGTATGGACCACCTGGCACCAGTAGCCTATTTCATCAACATTGCAAAGTATACTTTAGTAGCAAAGTATACTCTGAGGGAGAAATTGTCAATTTTATGATAAATTTATTAATTTTTATTATACTGAATTTATTACATTATCACAGCCATTCATTATGGCTGTGATAATGTAATAAATTCAGTATAATAATTCTGCATACTTTTAATCATGAAATACATGCATTTGTTAGTTCTATTTGAAATAATGCATTTCAGGAAAAATAAATGATTACTCCCTCAAAGTATACTTTGCTAGAAAAGTATACTTTGCAATTTTGATGAAATCGGCTACAGGTCAGGTTTTTCTAATTTCAGGGCTGAATATATTTTTTCTCGATGTAAATATTCCTTTCTGATTTTGGGATTTTCCCCCAATGCAGCAGGTTAAAACAGGATCAAACACGTTTGCCCCGGCTTTACATGACCTTAGCTGTTGATAGGCCGTCAAACACCATTAAACAAACAAACTTACACAAGTAATGATTAAATATGATATTTATTAAACAAGTTTACTGATTTCATAAGAAACGAGGCTATGCCGAGTTTCTTATGAAATCGGTCAACAAGTTTAATAAATATATTAAATAAAGACAAATGGTAGATTATATTTATAGCATAAGCACAATACTATACATTGAAGCTGTACTGGTCATCTATCATGTGTTCTGCAGCAGCCTAATTTGCATATTTATCACACTAGTGTGATATGATTTTCATTACACTGTGTTGATACACTGCAAGCGACCATTGTATGTAATAAATGATGAATATGGTGGCCATCTTAGGCAACAGGTTTTCAAATTTCATAATTACTAAATCAACACAAATGTTGTATTCTGTTTATTGCATAAACACATCATGATGCTCTGAAGCTAACACGTCTCATTTACATGTTTATTACACTAGTGTATTATGTGTATGTTTAATACACTGTGTTATTACAGAAACTATGATTATGTCTGTTTAAAACCCGTACAATGCTGAATTAAATAGTGTCATCCGCTGTTTATTTTCTGTTTTCCATTTTTATCATTAAAAACATGATTTTACAGCACTTTAGAATCATTTCCATTGGAAATGATTCTAAAGTGCTGTCAAACCATGTTTTTATTGAGAAAGAAGACAAAATATAAAACAAAAGCAGACGACAATTTACGTTTCCCGCATGCTAAGGATTAACAAGGTAATATAAGTGCCAGTGTAACGGACTGATTGAAAGGCGTTTTACACCAACGAGAAATACAGCAGTTAAATGAGACAAACCATGTGATTTTGTACCTTAGAAGACTTGTGATTTTTCATGAAAAATATTTACAGAAACTATGATATTTTCTGTAAATGACGTAGAAAGTTGACGAAATTTTCACAATGCGGAATTATTTTTTGTTATAACTATGATATTTTCTGTAAATTATACGTAGAATGTTGACGAAATTTTCACAGCAGACGCAAAATTCTATTCCGTGTTTGCTCTGAAGATTTCGTCAACTTTCAACGTTATTTACAGAAAACATGGTAAATATATGTCACGAGATATGGCACAACTTACACAATCATATGGCTCAACTGAAATGACTGAAAATGCCATGGTGACATGTTCTTACAACGCAAGGCCACTTAATTGGCCCCAGGTGTAAATCCTGAATGAAGGAGTGAGTAAGAAAGTAACAGATGGACAGGGCCAGTCTGTTCAAACAGACACTGAAAGAAACCAGGGCATCATTACCACTACTGTCTGTTCCATGTTTTGCTGCCAACAAACTTTTGGCTATTAAACACATTAAATCTAAAAAATATTTAAAAGTAAGTACTTTTTCATCAATAACAAAAAAGTCACCCTCCTCAAAAAAAAGAATTAGATGAAATTCCATGGGGAGTCAATTTCCAAAATTTTCATTTTTTGATCCTTCAGGATAAAAAAAAAAAAAAAATGGAAATTGACTCCGAAACCTGGCGAGATAGCTTGAAAATGATGTAATTAAGAAAAAAAAAGTTAGATTTTGAAAATCGGCCCACAAATAAAAAATAATATTTTTAAAAAATCTATTTTTAGCCCCCATGTTAAATTCCCAAAGGAAAATCGAAATTTTTCGCAATAAAATCAATATTTGATGGAATTTCATCAAATAATTTTTTTTGGGGAGGGTGACTTTTTTGCTATTGATAAAAAAGTAATCACTTTTAAACATTTTCTAGATTTAATGTGTTTAATAGCCAAAAGTTTGTCGGCAGAAAAACGTTGAACAGACAGTAAGCTAATCCCCTTGCTGGCAGCCTTGATAACAAAATAAAAAAATAAAAACATTTTTGCCTTACAAAGTTCTCGGTGATCTTATCCTTGGGCGGTCGGACGTGGGTCGTATGCAAAACAAAGCACCATCCCTAGAAACACATTTTGGCCAAATATTATCAAAATCAGTGAAACAGAAAAATGAAAGGTGTTACTAAGGCTACAAAAAATTATTGTTTAGATTCTCATCCCCGCCCGCCCCTAATAAAACGGCACACCCTATCGGTTTTTTATTTAAAAAAAAAATTTAAATTAAAAAACATTTGGTAAAATTTACGAGAATGATGCGGCCCGCGTATTATACCGCTCCCACAGCTTTTTATCTGAGTGCTTTACGTAGCGCAATACAGCAACCCCGCAACCAGCCCCCTCCAGATTAGCAATACTTCAATATGAACATGTTATTACAAAACACTATTGCACGCAACTGCGCCTTGCCGTTCAATTAACACCTAGTTTTAGAATTGCCTGAAAATAAAAAATAAAAGTGTCCCCCCACCCGCCCCACGCCCCACCCGCCCCCCACCCACCTAAACATTAATTTGTTGTCACCTAACGCACGTACGTACATGGACTACCGCTATATTAACTACCGCTATATTAACTACCGCTATATTAACTACGCTATATTAACGCTATATTAACTACCGCTATATTAACTACGCTATATTAACTACCGCGCTATATTAACTACCGCTATATTAACTACCGCTATTAACTACCGCTATATTAACTACCGCTATATTAACTACCGCTAATATTAACTACCGCTATATTAACTACGCTATATTAACTACCGCCGCTATATTAACTACCGCTATATTAACTACCGCTATATCGCTATATTAAGTACCGCTATATTAACTACCGCTAGCTATATTAACTACCGCTATATTAACTACCGCTAGCTATATTAACTACCGCTATATTAACTACCGCTATATTAACTACCGCTATATTAACTACGCTATATTAACTACCGCTATATTGACTACCGCTATTAACTACCGCTATATTAACTACCGCTATTAACTACCGCTATTAACTACCGCTATATTAACTACCGCTATATTAACTACCGCCCGCTATATTAACTACCGCTATATTAACTACCGCTATTAACTACCGCTATATTAACTACCGCGCTATATTAACTACCGCTATTAACTACCGCTATATTAACTACCGCTATATTAACTACCGCTATATTAACTACCGCTATTAACTACCGCTATATTAACTACCGCTATATTAACTACCGCTATATCGCTATATTAACTACCGCTATATTAACTACCGCTATATTAACTACCGCTAGCTATATTAACTACCGCTATATTAACTACCGCCCGCTATATTAACTACCGCTATTAACTACCGCCATATTAACTACCGCTATATTAACTACCGCTATATTAACTACCGCTATTAACTACCGCTATATTAACTACCGCTATATTAACTACCGCTATATCGCTATATTAACTACCGCTATATTAACTACCGCTATATTAACTACCGCTAGCTATATTAACTACCGCTATATTAACTACCGCTATTAACTACCGCTATATTAACTACCGCTATATTAACTACCGCTATTAACTACCGCTATATTAACTACCGCTATATTAACTACCGCTATACTAACTACCGCTATTAACTACCGCTATATTAACTACTAACTACCACTATTAACTACCGCTATATTAACTACCGCTATATTAACTACCGCTATTAACTACCGCTATATTAACTACCACTATATCGCTATATTAACTACCGCTATATTAACTACCGCTAGCTATATTAACTACCGCTATATTAACTACCGCTAGCTATATTAACTACCGCTATATTAACTACCGCTATATTAACTACGCTATATTAACTACCGCTATATTAACTACCGCTATTAACTACCGCTATATTAACTACCGCTATATTAACTACCGCTATATTAACTACCGCTATACTACTACCGCTATTAACTACGCTATATTAAACTACTAACTACCGCTATTAACTACCGCTATATTAACTACCGCTATATTAACTACCGCTATATCGCTATATTAACTACCGCTATATTAACTACCGCTAGCTATATTAACTACCGCTATATTAACTACCGCTAGCTATATTAACTACCGCTATATTAACTACCGCTATATTAACTACGCTATATTAACTACCGCTATATTAACTACCGCTATTAACTACCGCTATATTAACTACCGCTATATTAACTACCGCTATATTAACTACCGCTATTAACTACCGCTATATTAACTACCGCTATATTAACTACCGCTAGCTATATTAACTACCGCTATATTAACTACCGCTAGCTATATTAACTACCGCTATATTAACTACCGCTATATTAACTACCGCTAGCTATATTAACTACCGCTATTAACTACCGCTATATTAACTACCGCTATATTAACTACCGCTAGCTATATTAACTACCGCTATATTAACTACCGCTAGCTATATTAACTACCGCTATTAACTACCGCTATTAACTACCGCTATATTAACTACCGCTGCTATATTAACTACCGCTATATTAACTACCACTATTAACTACCGCTATATTAACTACCGCTATATTAACTACCGCTTACCGCTATATTAACTACCGCTATATTAACTACCGCTATTAACTACCGCTATATTAACTACCGCTATTAACTACCGCTATATTAACTACCGCTATATTAACTACCGCTATATTAACTACCGCTAGCTATATTAACTACCGCTATATTAACTACCGCTAGCTATATTAACCGCTATATTAACTACCGCTATATTAACTACCGCTATATTAACTACCGCTAGCTATATTAACTACCGCTATATTAACTACCGCTAGCTATATTAACCGCTATATTAACTACCGCTATATTAACTACGCTATATTAACTACCGCTATATTAACTACCGCTATATTAACTACCATTATATTAACCGCTATATTAACTACCGCTATATTAACTACATATTAACTACCGCTATATTAACTACCGCTATATTAACCAATTGACAAACATCCAGTATGGTTGGATTAACAGTTGAAATATAAATATACACGCTCTCAATCGATCAAGACAGAACCCACCTGCACACTGCATTAGAAATATAGCGCAAAAATGAACACCGAATCTAAACCAGATCATGATTAGATGCCAGGCGTCAAAAGATCACCCAACCCAATACATGTTTAGTTGATTTTCATGACAAACCAGCCCAACTGCAGCCCAGAAACAACATTACGTAAGTAGTGAAGTTTATCTAACCACTGGTTAGTTTGTTTGTTTGTTTGGCGGGGTTTAACGGCCTATCAACAGCTAGGTCATTTAAGGCCGGGTCAATGGGTTTAGTACTAAATCCCATATATTACCTGTACAAGTACATGTACATGTTCAAGTACATGTACATGTTCAAGTACATGTACATATTCAAGTACATGTACAAATGGGGGGAAAATTCAAAAATCAGAACTGCATATTTACAATAAAAAAACTATTTATTCAGCCCCGAAATCAGAATAATCCTGATCTGATGCCAGGTCCTCGCCACACCAGAATCACTTGGCCCTCTCCAAAAAAGCAGTAGGATCAGTAATAATCTTACTACTTTTATAATGGGAAATAACCCAATTCAACTCCCAGGTAACAAAAGAGCCAAAGACAAAAACTTACCGGAGGGCCAAACCAGGCAAATAGTGATTCCTATAAGGAGGAACCACTACTGTTAATTTACGCCGTCTCGTTCGCCCGACCACCACCCACTATTGGCGACATGAAATCGTGAAAATAAAAACACATTCAAGGAAAATAAGAACATTTGATACGCAAAAACGACTCTCCCTGATGCTAAGATTACCCGATATAAGGTAGTTAGACTGATGAACTAAACCATTTACGTTGTCGATATGTTCTAATTATATATACTCTTCAAAAACATACAATTTGCGGAGTTAACAAGCAAGGTGTTGCCTCCTAATGAATACAGTCTACTAATTCATTAAGCCTTACACCGCTATCTTATTTTTTTTGTCGTCTGCTGTTTATTTTCTGTTTTCCATTTTTACCATCAAAAACATGCTTTGACAACACTTTAGAATAATTTACAACATGCTTTGACGACACTTTAGAATCATTTCCATTGGAAATGATTCTAAAGTGCTGTCCAACCATGTTTTTATTGAGAAATAAGGCAAGATATAAAAGCAACAGTAGACGACAATTGTTGTGTGTAGCGGTCTAAGGGTTAAATGGCATTTTCTGCCACGGCTTTCACAGGTCTTATAATTAGCCGCTAATGGTGAATGATCAGATCAGTGCACTCAGATGTCAACCAGAGTGCAAAAGTCACATTTTACACCTACTGTCTGTTCCACATTTTGCTGCCGACAAACTTTTGGTCATTAAACACATTAAATCTAAAAAATATTTAAAAGTAAGTACTTTTTCATCAATAACAAAAGTCACCCTCCCCAAAAAATGTTATTTTATGAAATTCCATCAAATATTGATTTTATTGCGAAAAAACAATCGGAGCAAAAAACAAAAGATTTTGGAAATCGACTCCGAAACCTGGTGAGATAGCTTGAAAATTGGTCCACAAATAAAAAAAATATATTTGAAAAGAAATCTATTTTTAGCCCCAATGTTAAAATCGTTTTTTCGCAATAAAATCAATATTCTAATGCACCGAAAATAGAAAGCATGCATCTGATTGGTCAATTGAAATCAGAGCCTATAAAATATGACAAATCACAGCATATAAAATCTCCGTTTTACCAGCCTGTGTTTTACAACTTGACAGATTTATGTAACCCTACGCGCTTTTGTAAACAATGGCCAGCGACGTACGGGGAATGCAAATATTTCCAAATTAATTTCGGTACATTTTCGGTTATCCATTTTGCCATATGGACATGTACAACCCAAAGCGGAAAAGAGAATCTGCCAACGAGTGACAAACGTGGCTTCAGTGTGGTGGCCCTTCAACAAATTCCCAAAAATATTACCCCACCCGCCCAAAATGCAGAAGAATTTAATAAAGTGCTCAAATGCAAACTCAATATGCCAGTATAGTACCAGCCTATAACTTTACGAATTCCAATGTGCACACACATGACTATACATAACAAACTGTATTGCAGATGGGTATTCACCTGAATTAGGCGTAAATCCAGGGAAATCCCAGGCCTGTTGCCACAACAAGTTGTTGCCGACATTTCGTTTGTAAAATCACACGAACCCAATGCAGAATTGTTGGCATTGCTTTAAATGAATAAAAGCATATAACTGTTGCAACTACATATACAAAGCAATACAATTAGTTAAAATAAACATTACAGTTGAATAAATGTATAGATGTCTTAGAAAAAGTCCCATTAATCTCTACTTGAAATGGGAATATTCTTCGGCGGAATTACATTTCATATAAATTCGTTTGTGTGAGGCGGTTATAAATCGATGACGACAACAGCCTGCTGACGTAATGAAAAATATCACTGTTCGTGATATGCTACGACGTTGCAGAAAGCGGGGAGAACACTAGGTGCATTAGAATGGGGATAACCATGCTTTGTTTTTCGTTTTCGATTTGGAGCGGTATGTGTGAGGTTTTATGGTCTGTGAATCAGTTTTACGGCTCCGCTAACGCGTCGCCGTAAAACTGATTCACAGACCATAAAACCTCCCACATACCACTCCAAATCGAAAAACAAAGCATGGTTATCCCCTAATTTGATGGAATTTCATCAAATCATTTTTTTTTGGGGAGGGTGACTTTTTTGTTATTGATAAAAAAAGTACTTACTTTTAAATATTTTTTAGATTTAATGTGTTTAATAGCCAAAAGTTTGTCGGCAGCAAAATGTGGAACAGACAGTACTTCAAGGTACTGTCACCCTTTCACCCCTAAATAACTGGAATTGATTTGCATATGCTACTTTTGCCAATAATCCAATTGTCACAAAATGATTTTCAGACTAGTCTATTCATGAAACAGGGGTGTTTTTTTTTTGTCTTAAAAGAAGGAAAATTACTTGCAAAAAGTGAAGATCTTGATGAGCCAGCCGGCTCATCTGGATCTACACTGTTTGCAAACACTGCTATGGAGGGCGGTAGGTTAACGATTTCAACATTACTGGCCTCTACCGTAATGTTTGCAAACAATGTAGGTCCAGACAAACAGTGCAGGTCCAGACAAACAGTGTAGGTCCAGACAAACAGTGCAGGTCCAGATAAACAGTGTAGGTCCAGACAAACAGTGCAGGTCCAGACAAACAGTGCAGGTCCAGACAAACAGTGTAGGTCCAGACAAACCAGACAAACAGTGTAGGTCCAGACAAACAGTGTAGGTCCAGACAAACAGTGCAGGTCCAGACAAACCAGACAAACAGTGTAGGTCCAGACAAACAGTGTAGGTCCAGACAAACAGTGCAGGTCCAGACAAACAGTGCAGGTCCAGACAAACAGTGTAGGTCCAGACGAACAGTGTAGGTCCAGACGAACAGTGTAGGTCCAGACAAACAGTGTAGGTCCAGACAAACAGTGCAGGTCCAGACAAACAGTGCAGGTCCAGACAAACAGTGTAGGTCCAGACAAACAGTGTAGGTCCAGACGAACAGTGTAGGTCCAGACGAACAGTGTAGTCCAGACAAACAGTGTAGGTCCAGACAAACAGTGTAGGTCTAGACGAACAGGCTATGGATCATCATAATCTGCATTATTTGTGGATTTTTTTGTATAAAATTTCTCTTTTTCCGATTAATGAAATAGTCTGAAAAATAACACCAAGTCTGTGACCTTGAGACTAGTGGAGGTCGTACGTAGGTCACAGCATAACAATGGACCATCAGAAGAATGCAATATAAAGAAGTTTCATGAAAGGAAACAGAAATTAGAAGAAATTAATGTAATGATAAGTTTGAAGAATAAACTGTGACCTTGACCTTGGGACAGCGACAGTCAGAGTGTCATATATTTGCCACAACATGGTACGAGACAATCAAAAGAATGAAATGCAAAATATATATATGTTCCAGGAGAGGAAAAAAAAATTAAGTTTTTGTATGAACTAAGTCTGTGACCTTGACCTTGGGTCGAAGGGTAATGAATTTGACACAGCATGCTAGAGGACATCAGCAAATGTGAAATATCAAGAAGTTCCACTTATTCCGATTGTAAAAATAGGTAACTCGGTATAAGCCTTGGCTTAGTGATTGGGAATAGCATTTGGGTCGGAGGGCCATGAATTTGACACAGCAAGCTAGACGACATTGATCAGCACGCGTGAAATATCAAGAAATGCCGTTTATTAGTATAGTAACAGATTACTCAGTAGAATTGATTGATTGATCGATTGATTGGTGTCTAACGGCTTAAAGGTCTTTTAAAGCCGGGTTCGATCCCATTGGAGAAAAAAAATATTAGCCCTGAAATTAGAATAACCAGTAGCCGATTTCACCAACATTGCAAAGTACATGTGTACACTTGTCTAGCAAAGTATACTTTGAGGGAGTAATCATGTATTTTTCCTGAAATGCATTATTTCATATAGAACTAACGACTGCATATATTTGATGATTAAAAGTATGCAGAATTATTATACTGAAGTTATTACATTACATTACATTATGTAATAAATTCAGTATAATAAAAATTAATTTATCCTAAAATTGAAGATTTCTCCCTCAAAGTATACTTTGCTAGAAAAGTATACTTTACAATGTTGGTGAAATAGGCTACTGCTCCACACCACACCAGTCATTTGTCCCCTTCCCCTAAAAGTAACAGGATTACGAATAATCGTAATACTCACATAAGGGGTATAACCAGATTCAACTGTCACATACAAAATGTCAACGACGTACCGTGAGGGCCAAACCAGGTATCCGGTCGGGATTCCGGTAAGGATGAACCCCGATCGTTAAATTACCCATCGCATGCTCCCACCTGCCGTCCACTACTCGGTAGATCGGTAGATGCATCCATTTACTGACTGGCACTAGCGTCATGAATTTGACACAGCAAATTTAACACTGATCAGCAAGGGAGAAATATCATGAAATTCCGCTTATTCCGATTGCCAAAGATTACTCCATAGAAGCATCTGTTCAGTGATTTGTGTGGCAGAGAATACTTCATGGAGTAGACATAGCCACTAAAATGCCAATACCCTTCCTGCAGCATGCCGTAATTTAGCGAACAGATACCGTCTACTTAGACACTGGCTTATGGTTTTACCAACTGATAAATGCAGCTCAAAGAAAATATAGTAGTTGTAGTACTGGCGTTTAGCAATAATATAGTTGCTGTGAAAGGTGGGAATTCTGAGGATATATAATTTTACTGATGAGATATTTTTTTAATTTTCTTGTCACACACATATGTTGAAACCACCATTTGAACCATCTCGTCGAGATGGTTCAAATGAGTGGTCACAACATATAGTTTCGTTGAGAAATAAGGAAAATAAATATTTCATAATTCTGAGGATTATCATTTTACGAATAGAATTTCTGATTAATTTCTTTATTTATGCTCCGATGACCATGTGACAACTTATTCTTATATTGATAAATATTAGAAAAATAAATAATAATATTAACCCTTAGACCGCTACACACAACAATTGTCGTCTGCTGTTTCTTTTATATCTTGCCTTATTTCTCAACAAAAACATGGTTTGACAGCACTTCAGAATCATTTCCAACGGAAATGATTTTGAAGTGCTGTCAAAGCATGTTGTAAATTATTCGAAAGTGCTGTCAAAGCATGTTTTTGATGATAAAAATGGAAAATAGAACTTAGACAACAACAACATTAAGATAGCAGTCTAAGGGTTAATAAAATATTTCATAATTCTGACGATTGTCAGTTTGCGGCTCAGAACTTTTAACTATTTTCTATATTTCTCGTCAGATGTAATGTGTCGTCAAGATGATTAAAAGGAGTGGTCACCATACACAACATATATTTTTATTGAGAAATAAGAAAAATCAAACAATTGCAGCAAAGCAATTGTACAACTCAGTATTCAAGGTGCATGATCACGTGGTTACAACAACAACAACAATGGCTGAAAGTGTTGAAAGTGCGCCCACTCCAAGTAAGTATTATTTGATATTTTCCTTAATAGGCAACGTATTTTGATGAAATATGGTGCAGCAAACGTGTCTTCATGAGCTGCATTTGGTGGTCCCGGGAGTTCGGCACATACTTATGTTGTTTTTAAGTGTCCGGAAATCGATTCTTCGCAAAAACAACAGATTTAGTTTCGGCCAAAGTACCGAGACAACCAAATTCAGCTTGACAAGACGTGTTTGATGTGCCATATTTCATCAAAATCCATTACATAATAATGACAAAATAAAAGAATACGTACTTTGAATAGGAGGGCTTCTGGAAGTTTTGGTACTTGTTGTTGTTGTTGTAACCACATGATCATACAACTTGGTATTTAGTAACAGACAATTGGAGATATATACTCATGAAATGTGGAAATCAGCTGGTATTTAAACAGATAATTGAAGATAATCGTGAAATGTGGAAATCAGCTGGAATTTAGAAACAGATAATTAGATAATCGTGAAATGTAGAAATCAGCTTGTATTTAGAAACAGATAATTGAAGATAATCATGAAATGTGGAAGTCAGCTGGTATTTAGAAACAGATAATTGAAGATAATCGTGAAATGTAGAAATCAGCTGGTATTTAGAAACAGATAATTGAAGATAATGGTGAAATGAAGAAATATGCTGGCATTTAGTAACAGACAATTAAAGATAATTGTGAAATATAGAATGGTATTTAGATTAGAAATAGATAATTGCAGATATCGTGAAATCTAGAAAGCAGCTGATATTTAGTTGAAATAAATCATTTAAGATATTGGTGTACGAAAGGAGATAACATTCATGGACGTCTTGGAATTAAAGTTAATCATCTTGCAAATGTGCAGTTACTGGAGCAGTAAATTTGTTGATGCTTTTACCTATAATCGAAGCACGACCAATGTACGCAAATAGCGAAGGTTATCGAGACAAGCTGTCTAAAATGATAATGTTTGTGACGTGTAAGCGTAAAATGGCACCAGCAGTGCATATTTCTGCATGAATGTGAATGAAAATAAAATAAAGATTGGTGGATGTATTGCAGGTTTTTCTGGTAAAGTGTTCAGGAAGTGCTTTATTGACACATGATCTGTATCTGATATCTAGGTATAGAATGATAAGATGCTTCGATGCATAACCAAAGAAAAACAGACTAATGTCTGTTTTTCTTTGCATATACATCGGAGCATCTTATCGTGTTGTGTTATAAATGATACAGTGTTCCAGAAATACATAATTTTGTCATTCTGCGCTGTATTTAGAATTCCGGTTCGTTGCACGAATAGTTCCAGTCCGGATATGTTTTTGCGGAATTAAGTTGGTTCTGCAATTTAACTTGGTCCTTGCCACAATGCGGATATTTTTAGATAATTGTAAGCAGATTATGGAATAATACATTATTATTATATGTAAGTATACTTCGCTTCGTTATATTTTCACATTATTGGCATTCCAGCAAAAATGTCAAATGAATCTCTGTATGTTGCAATTAATGTTATTATTTATTTATTTGCCTATGGAAACATATCAGTTGTATACTAAATATTGTTGTCTGCTAAATTTTTATATTTTTCATATTTCTTGATAAAAAGCATGTTTTTGCAATACATGAGAATCGCCTCCATTGGAGATGTTTGTCGTGTACTGTGAAAACATGTTTTTTTTTGTAAAAAAAATGATCTTAATTATAGATTTGCATCAAATCTTGGGACCCAACTGTACATACATGAGTTGCCTGAACAAAAGTGGGATTAGCCAAAAACAAATTAGATGACTGAAAAACAACTAGCGCACCAAATGTTAGTGTTAATGCAATCAATCGTTACAAATTTAATTATATTTATAAATTAACCCTTAGACCACTACACACAACAATTGTCATCTGCTGTTGCTTTTATATATAGCCTTTTTTCTCAATAAAAACATGTTTTGACAATGGAAATAATTTTAAAGTGCTGTCAAAGCATGTAGGAAATAATTTTAAAGTGCTGTCAAAGCATGTTTTTGGGGATAAAAATGGAAAATCGAAAATAAACAGCAGACGACAAAAAATACTATAGCGGTGCAAGGGTTAATTGTGGTAATACTGTATGATCATTTCATAATTTGTTTTCTCAAAACTTGTCCTTACTGGTATAGCGAAAATGCATAGCAAAATGATCTCCCCTGTTTATCAAAGTTTCTGATAATATATACTTTAAAGTACCTTTTTGGAATTTGATCACATGAAATAGTTTGTTTGTTTATTGGTGTTTAACGGCCTAGTAACAGCTACGGTCATGTAAGGCAGGGCAAACAGGTTCGATCCCGTGTTAACCTGCTGCATTGGGGGGAAAATTCAAAATCAGAACAGAATATTTACATAGAGAAAAAAATATATTCAGCCCTGAAATTAGAATAACCTGACCTGGTGCCAGGTCCATACCACACCAAATCATTTGGCCCCTTCCCCTAAAATAGGATTACGAATAATCGTAATACTCACATAAGGGGTATAACTAGATTCAACTGTCGCATACAAAATGCCAAAGACGTACGTCCAGTCGGAATTCTGGTAAGGATGAACCCGATCGTTATTTTTTGTTTTTTTTTAACATTGAATATCTGAGACATCATCTGAGACACAGTGCCTTTAATCCGTTAGAGACGGGATACAAATATAGTTTTATGAAATTTGAGAGAGAAAAAATCCCTATTTTCTTTATTTCATCTTGAAAGTATATGTTGTTACCACTCATTTGAACCGTCTCGACGAGACGGTTCAAATGAGTGGTAACAACATATACATGTACTTTTATAGAGAAACAAAAAAATTTATCGTATCCTTACACTGAAATGGGTGAACAGATATCTCTAAAACATGTTTTTACTGCTCAATTAGGGAGATTGCTCTGAGGATGCTGCTGGAATATTACTGTGTTGGCATTTGAATCATCTCCCTTATCGCATCCCCCTCATGCATCGATATCGAGTTAAAAAACATCAACATTTTCCATTACATAATGTCACAAATTGTCACAAATATAACATCATAATGCAGAATTCAATTGAATAATGAAGAAAATAATATTCACAGTACCGTACATGCAGAAGTCTTGAAATTGAATTTTTTACATGACTACTGTGATTTTTGTTTGGCAATTATCGATAACATCTACGATATTCAAAATAAATATCAGTGAAGTCTCACCGTCAAGGTCACCCGATTGACAGAGCATGGTTAGCCACCAATGTGATGAAGCTACTCATGAAGTTTGGTAAAGATCCAACCAACTTATCAGGAGATAATTGTAACAATTTGACGTAAATCGATGTATCACTGGATGTGACCTATATTTCTGAAGAAGTGGTTCAAGGTCACCTTATTGACAGCATGGTTAGCCACCGATGTGAGGAAGCTACTGATGAAGTGTGGTAAAGATCCGAACATATCAGGAGATAGCGACATTTTGATGTATAGTGGAACCCCTCTAAACCGGACACCAAAGCACTCTTATTTTTGATAGGTACCTTGAACATTTATCTCATATGTTAATGTCTGTTCATGATTGCAAAGCACGCCAATACATTTCAGAATGGTCAAATGCCTGATTTACAGTGGGTGTACGGTTTAGAGGGGTTTCGCTGTATGTCTAAAATTGTTGACGCCTACGACGATGACGCTTCGAATTATGACCGCTACGTCTCACTTTCCACTGAGGTGTATGAAACAAAAGTGGCGCTGCAATAAGGGATATACTAGCAGAGCTTCTCCCATTTATAATGACTACACTAGACATATAGAAATGTTCATAAACACAAAATTGCATTCCAGAAGTAAGAGATAGTTTTATTGAATCTACATATCTTCCAGCGCCTTCGTGAATACTGCACTTCATTTAATGCCGAAATCGTGTAACGATTTTGCTGACGACAAAGTATAAATATTTTTCTCTGTTTTTGCTTACAAGCTCCAGATAAGCGAAGTATCTAGATTTCAAATTCAATGCATATTTTACTTTTACAAATGTATTATTGATTTTCTTCCTTATTAAATAGGGGACAAATGATAAAAAAAAATAAAACAATATAAAAATTCACTTATTTGAGCAGCAAAAAGTTTGCAGCTCAACTAAGTAAATTTTCAACTTTATTACAGTATTTTCACTACTCAATTTGAAAATCAATGTGTCTTTTCATACTGCTGTGAATATTTTGTACTCCCACTTTTGATAATCAATGCGTATTCTGCTAAAATAAGTGTGTAAAATACGCCAATATGCACCTTATCTGGAGCACTGCATGTACATTGTACATGTCATTGTATTACCAGCAATTTAACCATCTTGTCGATGGAGTGGTTCAAATGAGTAGTCACGGCATATACTGTGATTGACAATGATCAAGATAGCACATACTTAACACTTTCAACACCAAGTAACTTAATAGGATGTTCCATGCCAATGTTTCACGCTATTTCATTAATTTTGTTCATTCAAATTATCCCATTCTTCTAAAAGGGTAATCTGTACGACGTTTAAAATTATTAACAAACAGTGGAGATCCTGATCAGACGGCTCGTTACGAGACGGCTCATCTGGATCTGCACTGTTTGCAAACATTGTCTCTATAGAGGTCTGTGGTGTTGAAAGGGTTAACACATTTAAACTTTGGAGCCACCATTTTGTTGAAACATACTTCTTTTTCTCTGCACAGAATGTATAATATTATGTCGTTACCACCATTTGAACCGTCTCATTCACACGGTTCAAATGAGTGGTAACAACATATACTTTTGTTGGTAAATGACCAAGATCGAACAAATTGTCATTTGTTTTTTTTTGTACGTATAAATGTGCATTTCCAAAGTAATTTGGCAGCTAACTGATATTTCTCTGATGCTAATTATAATAAATACAGAGCTCCAGATAAGCTGAGTATTTGCACAAATACCCAATTAAAATTGCCAAAAACCTAATTGAAATCAGCGAGTATCAAAAAGCAATTAAAAAATTGTGGTACCTTTATCATGCTGCAGAAAACAACAAACAGATCACAAATATAGCATATTTTTCTCATTTTCAATGAAAACACATCTTGGTATTTCATCAGAATTGTCTCCAAGGAGACTGTGATTCTAATGAAATGCCAAGACATGTTTTCATTTCAAAGCTAACTATTCAATAATTGCTGTCTGTTGATGTGTAAACAGTAGTGTGATTTTATTTTACCCAATTAAAATTTTGAAATACACAATTGCTTCAGAAATGATGGAGTGACAATACTCAATTACAACTTATCTGGAGCCCTGTAAGTAGCATCAGTGAAATATCAGTTAGCAGATTACCGGTACGTTTGGAACGTACATAATACGTACAAAAGTTATACTACAGTGTCGTCATGCTGAATACCGGACGATATGCACATACTTAACACAATTCACACTGCCAAGGGGAGATAAGTGATGGGACATTTTTCAAAATCAATAGGCTTCTTCATCTTGCCGTGATAAACATGCAGGGGTTGAAACAATCCTTTTTGATCATAGAAGAAATGAAATAAAGATAAATATTATTTATCGGGAGATAAACTTCGTCAAGTTTTTTCTTCAACAATGTTTTAGCAGCGTTTAGTTTAGCAGTCGAATTTGCTCAGAGGCTTGCACGCTTCTTATTTTCTATAAGCGTTGAGTGACAAAGATTTTGTTTTATTTATACTGGCTATGTTTGCATGCGCTGTGCGCTGCCTTAGTTACTAAATTCAATGGTTTCGGACCCGGCGCCGGCCGTTTCGTCCCAAGCCGTTATGTTTGGCGTCTGAAATGTGCGTTAACCCAACTGTCGACGAGACGATATAATTTTATGTGGGCGCGTATGAATGATAATACACACACTAGTCTATACTCGCAGTCATATTATTTGTTAGCCCGGCCGCGTACAGCCAACAAATAATCCGTGAATTAAATTTGCCCGATATGGACCGTGTTCAGAATCGCTAGCGATTCTACCCGTAACCGTGTACATAGACAATGCCTGAATGTTACTTCCGGCAAACTGACGTAAACTGTAAACAACAAATGGTCGCTGAATTAATACCATTTGTTGGCCATTATCGATGGAATTAATTGGCAATTTCTTTAGAAAAAAAAATCCTGACCAAATTTCAAACCCTGACATGTATACCGAATTTGGTTACAATCCGTCAAGTAGAACCCTAGTTATTGCGTGGACAAGCTGTGTCCGCCCGCCCGCCCCGAGGTGAATACATAATACGTCCCGTTTTTTCAAACGGGCATATAAGAATTAATTGTCATTGTCAGCGTTAACCGATGATATTTTCCTATGTATCTTTCAGTGCCATGATGACTACCGGGCAATGATGAATTACACCACATTTGACCTCGACATCAACTTGCCGATCAGCATTCTCAATACAACTGCCAACGAAACATGGAACGCGTCCATTGCCCCGGAATTATCTGCGCCACATGGCAACGATGCCACGTACAAAAAACTTGCGATGCTCTTATTAAAATGGAGCCTACCGATTATCGTCGTACTTGGAACGATCGGAAACACTTTCAACTTCATACTGATGCTACAACGTGAGATGCGGCAGACGTCCACGTACTTCTACCTAGCCGTGCTCGCCGTCGCCGACACGGCCGTTTTGTTTATCAGCGCCATGAAGACCTGGATTCGAAGCATGTCCGGATTTGAACTGCTACACATGTCAAACGCAAGCTGCAAGTTGCTGATGTTCGTCATGTATTTTAGTCTGCATTACTCTGCGTGGTTGATTGTTGCCGTTACCGTCGAGAGGTTTCTAGTCGTCTGGTTCCCACTGAAGGCGGCGTCAATATGTAGCACCATGCGCGCGAAAATGTCAACTCTTGGTATCGGAACTGTGCTCTTTATTCTGAATTTGCACCTATTCTGGACGGCCGAACTCATAGAAGAACCTTCGGGCGAGAAGAAGTGTGCGATGCCGGACGAAAATGTGTTTTATACGAACGTATTACCCGGCATACACTTGACAATATACTGCCTCCTGCCGTGTTTATTTCTACTTGTATTTAACCTGTTGATTATCATAAGTCTAGTGCGACACCGACAGGCGATCATAGCGACCACAATGACCAGAGATGACCGCCGAAGTCGCTACAATCATCGCAAACTCGCCATCACGCTACTGTGTATATCGTTCGTATGGATTATAACGACGACACCAAGTGCTTTATACACAACCATAGACAAAGAACAGAACAATACGACACTGCTGATAAAGGTCATCTGTTACATACTACTGTACATAAATCATTCCATAAACTTTCTACTGTATTGCGTGACAGGGAAGAACTTCCGACAGGAGTTTTGGAAGCTCGTGTGTCGGCAGTGTCACCGCCGGAAGAGACTGAAACCTCGGCTGACGTTCCGCGCGAGTCACAGTGGCAGTGGAGGACCGGAAACAACGTTCTTGCCGCTAATGGACAATATGTACGTGAACCCTGGAAGTAAGGCATCTCGTTCAAGCTAAAACGCAAATCATTCTTTCACCCATTTCATTCGTAGGACGAGCGAAAATACTGTGGTGCGATGGTGCCGAATATTATGGACTGGTCTTATAAATAGGTTTCCGAACTTGGAAGATCACAAGCAACATTTTGACATTATGTAACTTAACCCTTTCACCACCGAGTAACTGGAATGCATTTTTATATGTTAATTTTCCACCCAATCCAATCGTTACAAAATGATCTCCAGACTACCGGTAGTCCATCTATGAAAAGGGGGGTGTCTTTGCTCTCAAAATTATGAAATTTACTTGCAAAAAGTGCAGATCCTGATGAGACGGCTCGTCACGAGCCGGCTCATCTGGATCTACACTGTTTGCCAGTACCACTTATACAGGTATGTGATGTTGAAAGGGTTAACCCTTACAATGCTGAATTAATTTGTGTCGTCTGCTGAATATTTTTTATTTTTCCATTTTTCTCATCAAAAACTTGGTTCGACAGCACTTTAGAATCATTTCCAATGGAAATGATCCTAAAATGCTGCCAAACCATGTTTTTACTGAGAGAAAAGACAAAATATGATTTATCAGCAGACGACTATTTTCGGTTCCCGCATTCTAAGGGTTAAGGTAAGCAACATGATGTGATGTAAAGGGACACAGTCTGCATCAGGGAAGCCCCAGCTGTTTTTCTCAGGGAAGTGACTATAAGTGATTGTCCCAAGTTCGGTAACCTGGTTTATTATAGAAGCCTCAAAACAGAACTTTTTTTGTTGTTAACTCATTACATGCGGAATACCGGTATGAATGTTTTTTTAATATTATATTTAATTTCTTTTATTTCTCACTGAAAATATATGTTGCGACCACTCAATATCCTTCTCAGTTTTAAAATTACAATATCCTGATATGGTGTCAGATATCCTTACCAACACAGAGAACAACATTGTTGTTGCGCTTCCAACAAACTGGGGACATACGACAGCCGTTATTTTAATCCATTTCTTTCGGAATACACCTTTACGGGTATGAAATTTTTTAATATTTTATTTTTGTTATATCTCAATGAAAGTACATGTTGTGACCAGTCATTTGAACCGTCTCGATGAGACGGTTCAAATGGTGGTCGCGACATATACTTCTGAGCACATAGAAGGAAAATATATAGGATTTTCCGCAAACATAATGGCGTATTCTCAGCATGAAAAGAGTTAATACTACATTTAATATACCAGATTGACTGTTTTACATGCCAATATCACAGCATGTTTCGCCTTTCATCGGTATAACTCTATATATATGAACAAGGCTTCTAACCTTGGTCGGACACGACCTCGTATCATAACACATTCCGCAATTTTATTAACGCTAATGTGAATACATTGGTGGACAATGCACAAATTAAGTCATGTTCATTTGAGAATTATTGTTATCTGGCTAAAATAGCATAGTTAGAACATAATTATGCAAAGAATGTCGAATTACATCTGCTTTTCCTAGGTCGGACACAACCTCATGTCATAACAAATGAAACAATGGTTTAAGGCTCTAACGTCGATATTGTAGTAGCAAGTTCATATGATCAATATCCTGCAGAAATACAAAGAATGCATAGGAAATTACAATTTTAAACATGTTATTTTGTTTTGATATGAGGTCGTGTCTGACCAAAGTTAGAAGCCTTGTTCATATATATAGAGTTATACCGATGAAAGCCGAAACACACCGAATGCATGTGGCCAATATGGCATATTTGGACACTCCTGGCTGTGAGAAACCATATATTAATGTGTGTTTCCCCGAATAAATTGAGTCCAAATTTTTAGGGTTATTACGGTCTAAAGTCACATTGGGTGCACCACAGTATTTATTTGGTCCTATTTACGTCATCTCACTTGAAATACATGGTTATATCCAGGCAGTCGTTTCTAACAATTTACCCATGCCGAGAAAATACATTTTTTTTTGCTGGCTGAAAAATATAAGATTTATTTGTGGCTGTGACTGGAGAAATGGGCTTATCAGAGCTCCAGTTAAGGTGCGTAATTTGGAGGTCAATTTCTTATTTCTCCATCAAAAATGACAAATTGGGAGTGCTTTAGAATCGTCTCAATGAGACGATTCTAAAGGACTCCCAACTTGCCATTTTTTATGAAGAAATAACAAAATTTCACCCCAAGTTGGTCAAATTACGCACCTTAACTAGAGCTCTGCTTATGTGATTTGCGGCCAGTGTACTCCTGATCAAATAGCACACTTCTGTAGCCCGATAACCACCTATATTGCTTCTTAGAAGCATGATGGGTGATTCATTGATGGAATGGCGAACAGTGCAGATCCTGATCAGACTGTGTGGATGCTGCACAGGCTGATCTGGATCTACACTGGTCTAAAAACCCATACGCCCCATTTCACCAGCCACATTTAAGCACCAAAGAGCATGTGCAGCGAAACCTCTGGAAGGTTCACCAGGATGTCCGGCTTAGAGAGGTTTCACTGTAAATCAGGCATTTGATCATTCTGAGCCATAGTTGTGTGATATGCAATCAAGAACAGACATTATCACCTAAGATAAATGACCAAGAAACTCATGAAAAATAAGATCATAGGTGTTTCCTTGGTGTCCAGTTTAGAGAGGTTCCACTGTATATGCTGTGATCACTCATTTGTTCAGTTTCGCTGTGTCTAATCAGGGCCTACACTATTTGCTCTTGTGTTTGGCTAACACACCTAAACTGTACCATGCTGCATGGGTGCAACAGCTGATCAACTGATCGACCACAAGTCATTAAGCCCCATTTTGTCTTTAAATTTTATTTATTTTACAACGATTACAAACAAGCGCAAGAGCACTTATATAAATGCTTTCGTTGGCACAGATGAAGGCGTAATGGTGGTCATTAATATGGGAGGAAAACGGAGTACCCGGAGGAAACCCATTTGTCCGATCTGGCGACCACCATACCACCTCACATACTGCCCTGGCCTAGGATCGAACAGGGCCGCATTGGTGACAAGCGCGCTTGTTCCCGATTACGCTGAGCGGACAATTATATGTCTTCAGTGGTTAATTATGCAAACAAGGGCATAGTTATCACTAAGTTAATCCCCTCACTGGTAGCCATGATACATTCATAGGTTGTATAGAATTACCATTACACAAACAAGTGTTGTGTTTCACAAATTGTGCTTCCTGGTATAGTCATAGTGGGTATGCGTGGCCAATTATCTCCCCTGCTCATCACAATAGTCTCTGATAGTATATAGTAGAATAAAACACAAACTCCATTAATTGTGATCAAATAAAATGGCTCATATACTTAATTTTCAGTCAATAAAGCGGAAAACAACATTATTAAATAGCGCTCATCTGCACATATACATCACCAATTTGTGTGTTTCCAATAGTAGGACAAATACATGCATCAGTAAACTTTCATAATGGTCAGTGTAAGTCTAGAACAATGCAAACTGCATTTAATGCAGGCTAAAGTGTGTAAGACTGAATGTTTGTCCTACTCTGTCAGATTTAGGCATTCTATTTATAGCAGATTCCTTGCTAGGTAGAGGAGCGCTTAGCGCTTATAGCGCTCATCTACCTAGCAAGGAATCTGCTATAAATAGAATGCCTAAATTTAAGATACATTCTTTAAATGACGTCGAAAGTTGACAAAATTTTCATTGCAAATGCGGATATATAATTCCACATATTTGCAATGAAAATTTTGTTAACTTTCGACGTCATTTACAGTTTCTGTAGATATATTTCATGAAAAATCGCACATGTTCCTAGGTACAAAATCAATAGGGTGTCATTTCTGTAGTGGGCGTCTACTTATTAGAAGCTCTATGAATCAGAGCTCCAGATAAGCTGCGTATTTGCTTAAATACCCAATTAAAATTGCCAAAACCCCAATTGAAATCAGAAGTAACGAGTATCAAAAAGCAATAACAATTTTATGGTACCTTTATCATGCTGCAGAAAACAATAAACAGACCAGAAATATAGCATATTTCTCTTATTTTCCATGAAAACACATCTTGGTATTTAATTAGAATTGTCTCCAAGGAGACAATTCTAATGAAATGCCAAGACATGTTTTCATTTTGAAGCAAACTATTCAATAATTGCTGTCTGTTGATGTGTAAACAGTAGTGCGATTTCATTTTACCCAATTAAAATTTTGAAATACCCAATTGCTTCAGAAATGATGGAGTGACAATACTCAATTATTAATTCCTTATCTGGAAACCTGATGAATCTTCAAATAATCCAGCTAAACTGTTATCAAGCAGAGATGAGATTTTCAAATCTTGTCGGTCAATAAAACTTAATCAACATCACAGGCCCGTAGCGGTGTGTAAAATAATGCCACGGCAGCCTTTTTAGCGGGAAAAATTCCACTTAGACCCTCATGTTCAACGCATGAAGCTGACGAAAAAAACAGGCCAAAATAATGCCACGGCAGCGCCGTGCTGCCGTGGTAGCCGCTACGGCCCTGCATCAGGAACTAACAAGAGCTGTAGGAGAACAGCATAGCTCGACTTCGAGGGTTGTCGAGGGTTGTCGTAGCGGGGTAACAATTTTGTTTCTAACTCCGTAGCACTGACAATATACAAATTAAACAATTCATGTGATTTTGAAAATTACGATATTTTCCGACGTCAAAAGTTGACAAAATGTTCAGAGCAAATACGGAAAATGCGGAATATAATAGAATTTCACATTTGCGATGAAAATTTCATCAACTTTCGACCTAAATACCGCGTTTGCTCTGAACATTTTGTCAACTTTCGAATACATTTACAGAAAATGTTGCCGTTTCTGTAAAGATTTTTCCCGAAAAATCGCACATCTTCTTAGGTACAAAATCACATGGCTTGTCTCACTCAAACTGAGAATGACTAAATACAGTGGAACCTCTCCAAACCGGACACCCTTGGAGGTCCCCAGCGTATCCAGTTTAGAGAGGTTCCACTGTAATTTGGGTTTACGAGCATTCACAACGAGACGTTTCAAATGAGTGGTTACAACATATACTTTGGAGAAGAAATAAGAAAAGACGTGAATATTTTTATTTAGGTACGGGTGTATTCCACGTGTTATGGGTTAACCTAAAAAAAATCACCCCTATTAAAGAAACAGGAATGTACTGTGCTATGTTAATTTTCTGACCAATCCAATCTTCACAAAATGATTTTCAGACTATTCCATTCATATAAAGGTGATGTTTTTTTCGCTAATGCGGTAAATATGAAAATTATTTGCAAACAGTGCAAATCCTGATGAGAAGGCTCATCATGAGCCAGCTCATGAAGATCTACACTATTTACAAACACCGCTATAGATGTCTGTAGTGTTGAAAGGGTTAAATTACAATATCCATCCCGGTTTTGAATTTACAATATCCTGATCTGGTGTCAGATATCCTTACCAACACAGAGAACTGTTGTTGCGCTTTCACAAACTGGGGACATACGACATTTTATATCTTGCCTTATTTCTCAATAAAAACATGGTTTGACAGCACTTCAGAATCATTTCCAAAGAAAATAAACAGCAGACGACAAAGAAATATAGCAGACAATTAAATGGTTAAAGAAAAACAAGAAAACAAACCGTGCAATAACGCCTACTTTGTCATGATAACAATTGTCACGTGCTATTGTTATACGAGCCGTCAAACTGCACAAAATCAATCGCACTAGCCGCGTAGGCTTCCTGTTCAAGTCCGATAATCCCGGCAAAGGAGCCATGCGTTGGCAGAATAATATACGGTAACCGTATTCAATTCCGGCCAGATACGATGCCATCGATTCTCAAGCTTACAATTTATTTGTTTTCCATGCAAGTATATAGACCACTTATTTTTAACCATTTCATCACTACAGACCGACGACCTCTTTAGTAGTGTTATCATATCAGGGTCGTGGGTTCGAGCCTGACTAGCGGCGTGCGTTGTGTCCTTGAGCAAGACACTTTATCCACACTGCTCCAGTTCACCCAGCTGTAAATGAGTACCGATAATTCGTAGTTGCTCTGTAAATACGAATTACCGGCTTCTCTCATTCATTCATTCTCCCATTCTTGGGAGACGGCATGCAAGGTCCTAGAGCCAGTGCCGCCGTTAAATATAAGCTAAAAAAAAAAATCATATCAGGACCTGCACTTTTTAAGATTTTCACATCTAAAAAAACAAAAAAAACACACCCTCTTTTAAATGGACTAGTCTGAAAATCATTTTGTGACAATTGGGTTTGTCCTTAACCCATTACAGACGGGATACAATTATAGTGGTATGAACCTTTTGAGAGAAAAAATCCCTATTTTCTTTATTTCTTTACGAAAGTACATGCTGTTACCACTCATTTGAACCGTCTCGGCGAGACGGTTCAAATGAGTGGTAACAGCATATACTTTCGGTGATAAATAAGAGAAATACTTAGTTGATAGAGTGGTCATAACAAATATCTCCAAATTGCGATACCTGTTAAAGAGAATCCCATATGAGGCACAAAATACAAAATCAATTCTTCAAGCTATTGGCATGCGTTCATTTCTACAGAGGAAGAGCAGAGTGACAGGCTAACGGAATACCGCCCGCGTGGGCCCATGTGCCTCTAAATATGTAAGGAAATAGAAGTTATAACATATTTCTCTGATAATAAGTTTAATGACGGACGGACGGACGGACAACCTGACTCCAGTATACCCCCCACAACTCGTTGGGGGAGGGGGGGGGGGGGGGGGGGGAGAGGATTACTAAGTGTGCGAGCCAAACTGCTGGATTTCGAGTACAAGAATGAGAACGTGCGAATGAACCCCCTTTTCAGGATGCAAGTATGACTACCGGTATTGGAAATTATAGCTCTAAAATGCATTAGAACGCCGGAAATTGCATGTATAAATAAAAAAAATTCCGAACCCCCCAACTAATGAGAGGGGATACCCCTCTCATGCTCTTCCTGCCTTCGGCAATAGAAACCCCATGGAAACTTCCTGGCAACGCCTATGCATCAGTCCGACATTGTTCCTAAATCAAGGTGATCACGTGGTTACAACAACAACAAGAACAACAACGTCGCCCACTCCAAAGTAAGTATTATTTGATATTTTTCTTAATGTGCAACGGATTTTGATGAAATATGTCGCAGCGAACGCGTCTTCATGATATGCATTTGGTGGGCCAGGGAGTTTGGAACAGACTTATTTCGTTTTTGCAAAGAATCAATGTCCGTGTCGGAGACACGAAAATCGATTCTTCGCAAAAACAACAGAAGTTTGGGCGAACATACAGAGACCACCAAATGCAGATTAACAAGATGCGTTTGATGTGCCATATTTCATCAAAATCCGTTACGTAATAAGGACAATATAAAAGAATACGTACTTTCAATCGGATTGATTCTAGAAGTTTCAGTACTTGTTGTTGTTGTTAGTACCACGTGATCATACACCTTGTAAATGCTACTAAGCTTAGATTTGTTTATTATCGTTTACTGGTTGTACAAGTCTTTAGGGCCTTTTTATCAGGTATCGGCTAATAAGGCCTTTTTATCAGGTGTCCGTTTCCAGGAAACAGACACCATACATGTGTGTGCTGTATCAGTATTTGAAACAAGCCAGCTGCTGACAACAAGGGGCCTTGTGATGTTTACAACCACTGGCCCCTATTTATGATTACGGTAACTTTTGGACAACATAGTCCATATTCGTACCTAAAACCGGGCAGTTTGATTGGAAGAATTAAGCACAGCTTGTGATAGAGCATGTTCTGCTATAACAAATGTTTTGGAATTTTATCAAATAAAATGTGCATATGGTTCGTTTGCTCACAGCACGGCTCAGCTTCAACAAATCAAGCTTACTAGATTTGAGTATGAGAATCGAGTACATGCTCGGAATATTTGTAAGAGAAAAGCACTTGATTCTCCTCATTGTTCATATTCACATTCATGTTCAACCCATTGTAGACGGGATACTATTAACTAAGTATGCAATTTAAAATAAAACAACAATATTTTTTTCATTTTTTTCTTGAAAGCATACATTGTCACCCACTCATTTGAACCGTCTCACTGAGCGAGACAGTTCAAATGAGTGGTGACAACATATACATCTATTCAGAAATAAACAAACTTATCAGATTTTTTCAACGACAAAAAGGCTACTTCATTTGAACCGTCTCACTGAGCGAGACAGTTCAAATGAGTGGTGACAACATATACATCTATTCAGAAATAAACAAACTTATCAGATTTTTTCAACGACAAAAAGGCTACTTCAGCGACTGAATTGTGAACGGTGTAGACCCTGATTAGATGTGCAGTCTGATCTGGGTCTATGATGGTCGTAATTGTGGTATATAAGGTCCCATTACCCACACATAAGTATACAAAGAGCTACTTGAATATCTTTGTGTCTGTGCTAATTGCCAACTTTATTAAATTACGACATACCGGGTAATATGTTTTATTACTAACTGAAAGATATTTACCTATTGCATCCCGAATACAGTCGACAATCATTACCTTAGTTCTGAGTACACAACTCTTAATTACATTTCATTACATTTCATTACATTTCATTACATTTCATTACATTTCATTACATTTCATTACATTGCATTACATTGCATTACATAAGAGTTATGACGGAGTAGTCTTTCCAAATTTGCGTTTAAAGCATTCTATGTTAATACTGTCTACTTCGTGATGAGTGACCTAAGAATTTTGCTAATACAAACTTTATTAGGTAAGTTTATGATAATATTTTTGTCTCGTATTGTAGAATTGTCTCCCAATAACAATATAGCGAAGTATGAACGTGAACGACTTGCAGATTTTTTCTAGATTGTAGTGTAGCAACAATATAGTGCAACCTGTTAAAGCGAAAAAAGTGCAATTATCGTTACCACAAAGTCTCTTATAGTCAAACTACTGATAGCTCAAACTCAAATTCTTTGTCTCAAGTACATGTTTTCCTATATAATAACTCACATTATCTAAAAATAATTGTGAACTCAAAAGTAATTTTCCGGAGTCCCCTGGACTTTTGAGTAAACGAGTGTAGACTGTACACATTTAAAGGTATGAATTTTTATGTTTTATTTTTATTTTTTATTTCTCAGTGAAAGTATGTGTTGTGACGGTTCAAATGGTGATCGTGACATACTTCTAAGCACATACAGTGAAACCTCTCTAAGCCGGACACCCTGGGAGGTCCCCAGGGTGTCCGGCTTAGAGAGGTTTCACCGTAAATCAGGCATTTGATCATTCTGAGCCATAGTTGTGTGCTATGTGATCATGAACAGACATTATCACCGGAGATAAATGACACGTGTTTTCTTGGTGTCCGGTTTAGAGAGGTTCCACTGTATAAAGAAAATATCTAGGATTTAAATCCACAGCAAAATGGCCATAATATCCATCGAAAACAGGAAAACAAGGAAGTTTGATGTTTTATACGCTTTTGCGATGTGAAAACAACATAATTATTTACTATAACATAATAACATAATATGGACCACTATTAGAGCAGTCAACAACAAGAAATGCGTCTGTCGAACGCGGATGCCACCTGCAGCATATTTGAGAAACTGTGACAAAGTGGTTAACCGAAAAGTGTGACGGACAGACGGACGGACGTTCTTACAGTACTATACTTATGTGGCTTATCACATGTTAAATATTAGCCACATAAAACGATTTTTAGCCACATAAAAGGATTTTTTAGGCTAATTGTAACCAACCCTATCCTTTACCAAGTCCATAACCCTGTGGGGCTAGCCACATAAGTACCCTAATGTGTGCCCGGACAGACGGACAGACGGACAGTCAAAAAACAATATGCCACCCGGCTCTTCGAGACCGGTGGCATAAAAACAAAATGCTGTTGTAAAAATTTAGATGACAGTTCTGTGGAAATGGCCAATATATGCTGGTGTTATTTTCAGGCACATCTAAAATGAGACCATAATGCTCACAGAAGCCGGTAATTTCTAAAATTAATGGTTTAAAAAAATGGGAAAATTATCAGTAAATAATAGCGAGCGAACCATAATTCTCCATAAATTGCACATTAATGTTCAGGGGGCCGTTTCACTAAACTTCTTACGACTAAAATGTTCGTAAGTGCAAATTTAGGATCGTCTGGAAATATCAATTGATGGATTTACATGTATTGAGCTTAGGTTGCATATGCAGCCTTTGCTCAATAAATGTAAATCCAATAATTGTTTACAAGAAAACGTTGTTAATGTGAAATTCATAATTTTGCACTTACAAACATTTTAGTCATACAAAGTTTAGTGAAACGGCCCCCAGATCTTTATATTGCTGCCCACCATATTTATTCTGATAATAGTTCCCACTTTAATCGTACCCCCACACTCATATGTGACTGTGACTGGACAAATGCTTATGGCCTTTGCGACCAGTGTATATCAGCTTTATAGGAATACATTGCTATGGGAATTAGACATATATTTAATTAGAGACAGGACTTAGACTCAACTTTTATTTCAGAGAATGCTTCCTCTGGTACTTTTTTTCATTAACCAAGGTTTTTCAGTGTCGAAAAAGGAGCCTAACTCACTGAATCTGCTAAGTAGCTTGCTATCCTATATATGTGTCTGTGACTGGAGAAAAGGGGCTTACGGGATTTGTGACCAGTGTAGCTCCTGATCAAATAACAAACTTTTGCAGCCTGATAACGATCTATATTGTTTGTTAGAATCATGACGGGTGTTTCATTGATGGAATGGCGAACAGTGCAGATCCTGATCAGACTGTGCGGATGCACAGGCTGATCTGGATCTACACTGGTCGCAAAGCCCCATAATCCCCATTTCTGTAGCAACAATGATGTGTGCCCTCATAATTTTTAATGCAAAAAAATACTTTAACACAAATTTCTAAGTCATTTGGTCCTGACCTTGGGCACAGTGGCCTTATGTGGCCACAGAATGAAAATATGGATGATGATAGTAGGTGCCCATAAACATTAACGTAAATCTCGGACGGGCCAATGCAAAAAAAAATCTCGGATGCGGGAATTAGACAGCAAAAACAAATCTGGGGTGGTGGGGTGAATATTTGAATATTAACCCTTTCAGACCATATACAAAGCCATTATTTGCAAACACTGTATTATATTTTCCATGAAAACACACCTTGGTATTTCATTAGGAGAAAATTCTAATGAAATGCCAAGACATGTTTTCATTTTGAAGCAAACTATTCAATAATTGCAGTCTGTTGATGTGTAAACAGTAGTGTGATTTTATTTTACCCAATTTTACCCAATTAAAATTTTGAAATACCCAATTGCTTCAGAAATGATGGAGTGACAATACTCAATTACTGATTCCTTATCTGGATCATGTATATTAAAGCACACTAGTGTATTTTTTCCTATTTTCCAGTTAAACGCATGTGTTTTAAGTTATACTCGTGTCCATTACTTTCCGTCAAATAATAACTTTGGGGAAAAGAACATTAGGAGTGCATTATATCATTATAAGTCAGATACAATTACTGCAGTACACACATTTGGCAAATATTTTCCACTATTTTCTCTATATTCTCTATTACATGTAATAATGTTGAATGTTTATAATACGTAGCCACTATTGTAGAGCACAGGTTGAAGTAACGGACCGCGGTCTATACATACATTAAATATACCGTATTTCGCTGTGTATTGCGCGCACTGGCGTACAACGCGCATCTATATTTTGGGGAAAAAAAATAGTGCAGCAAATTTTCACAAAATAAATCCGTGGAAATTCCGTCACGAGTATAAGAAAATTGCTTTCCGAGTTCACATCCACAATGCTGAACTTGTGCTGTTAGGCTCTCTCGATGCTGCTAATCGGTGACAAAAAGCTTTGCTAATCGAGGTATAAATTAGACTTTATAAAAATTATGGTCTAAAATTATGTTGTATTTATTGGTATTTACTGATTAATATGCTTATTAAAAATTCACGATGCATGTAATAAATTTATTGAACCTACTTAAAGAAATTTGTTGTGTATAATTCCACCATATTAACCATTTGTGTATAACATAATTATTACCCATAATCGCCAGCCAACACACAACAGCCATGTGTCAAACTGCTTCCCCAAGGTGATATTCAAATAACACTACTATAGTGACCTGCACATGAGAAACGGGCCATAAACAATTCTGCCCAGCCAAATATTGACACTGGACACACAGTCAATATACGTAGGTACAGATAGTGTGTATTCACTGTTTATTGATTAGGTTGAAAAATAGACATAGCAGTCGTTGATATTATACGGTACTACTACTACCTGAATACACGACAGTCCAGCATAGCCCCATATCGGTGTATGTGCAGGCGAATCAGGGGCTATGCTGGTCGCACATGTCATAAGGTCTTGATGCGTGAATGCGTGGGATCTGAAAGTGTGCAACGCTTGATTTAGCATCTAAAATCTTACATCAAGCGCTTATGGGATTGAGATAATCGGTCCTCATTAATTATTCACAGAATGGCAGACGTGTGACGTCACTTCGAAAACTAAACCAAACGCCCAATGTGGATAAATGTGGCTTCAAGGATGGAGAAATGGGGCTTATTATTCGGCACATTTGATGCGTATTTTTACTACGCTTAGTGTATTCCTACTGGTGTATTTCAACGTCATAGCGGACACCTGTCAAAAATTGTTATTTCCGTTTCCGGGCTTGTTTTGTTTCATAAAAAATGCGTAAAACTGGCAGAAATCAGTTGGAAATTTTTGTGAAATTTATGTACCTATAATGCGCAGGGTGACTTCTCGATTAACAAGAGCTGTAGGAGAACAGCATAGCTCGACTACGAGGGTTGTCGATGTACACATAGCTTGACAAACAAGGTGGCTGCGGCCTGCATAAAAACCTTAACCAAGGTTGACAAAAAAACCTTAACCAAGGGAAACTAGAAATGGACGCTTGTCGACAAGCGCATGTGTATCCCCCTCCCCAGATACACAAGTAGTTTGAAAAAAGGGTGTTCGAGTTATGCTCCGGAGACAAAATCAGTGACGGAAAAACAAAGGGAGATAACTAAAGAATTAGTGATGCAAGAGTTGTCATTCTTGCGGGACACACCTTTAGGGTCGTGGTCTATGCATGTGTGAAGTTTCATGAAAATATTCCAAAGGGTGTTCGAGTTATGCTCCAGACACGAAATCAGTGCACGAAACAACAAAGGGAGATAACTAAGAAATTAACGACGCAAGAGTTGTCATTCTTACGTGCGACACACCTTTGGGTCGTCTTCTATGCATGTGTGAAGTTTAATAAACTAGAAAATGTGTTCATAGAACACGGATGTCCCACATATCGCTTTGATAATAAATGAGGCCAAATTGCAAGTCAAAATTTTCTTTTACCCGAGCGTTAAAGTTTTTGAAGCACCAAGTATGTGACCTTCACCCTGGGCTTGGCGGGGGCAGGACAAACGTGGATTTGGCACAGGGCGGTAGAGGACCATTAGAGCAATGCATATATGAAATATGAAGCTGATCCGTAAAAGAAAACAGAAATTATAAGATATTTACCTGAGCGTTAAAGTTTTTGAAGCACTAAGTATATGATGTTAACCCTGGGCTTGGCGGGGGCGGGACGAACGTGGATTTGGCACAGGGCGGTAGAGGACCATTAGAGCAACGCATATATGAAATATGAAGTTGATCCGTGAATGGAAAGAAAAATTATAAGATATTTACCTGAGCATTAAAGTTTTTGAAGCACCAAGTATGTGACCTTGACCCTGGGATTGGCGGGGGCAGGACGAACGTGGATTTGGCACAGGGCGGTAGAGGACCATTAGAGCAATGCGTATATGAAATATGAAGATGATCCATGAAAGAAAACAAAATTATAAGATATTTACCCGAGCGTTAAAGTTTTTGAAGCACTAAGTATGTGACCTTGACCCTGGGCTTGGCGGGGGCAGGACGAACGTGGATTTGGCACAGGGCGGTAGACGACCATTAGAGCAACGCGTATATGAAATATGAAGTTGATCCGTGAATGGAAATAAAAATTATAAGATATTTACCTGAGCGTTAAAGTTTTTGAAGCACCAAGTATGTGACCTTGACCCTGGGATTGATGGGGCAGGACGAACGTGGATTTGGCACAGGGCGGTAGAGGACCATTAGAGCAATGCGTATATGAAATATGAAGATGATCCATGATCCATGATCCATGAAAGAAAACAGAAAGTATAAGATATTTACCCAAGCGTTAATGTTTTTGAAGCACTAAGTATGTGACCTTGACCCTGGGCTTGACGGGGGCAGAAGAACGAACGTGGATTTGGCACAGGGCGGTAGAGGACCATTAGAGCAATGCGTATATGCGTGTTCGAGTTATGCTTTGGATACAAAATCAGAGCACGAAACAACAAAGGGAGATAAGTAAACAAGAATTCCGCGGAATCAGATGCCTCGCCTTGTCCCGCCTTGACCTCGAGCCTGGGCCCGAAAGCAATTTTCACTGGCCCCCGAACATATTATACAATTATTGACTAGTGAACCATAGAATATCAGATTATATTCTATGGCTCACTAGTCAATAATTGTTTTATTATATGATAATAGTCTGTATATAGCACTTACGACCTTATGCTACTAGCACAAAAATTTTAAAAGAATTTGAAAAAAAAAAATGAAAAAAAAAAATGGAAAAAAAGTTTAAAAATTAAAAATAATAATGCTTGCTACTGGAGCCCAGAATTTTTTTTAATAGTCCTATATTTATCTACATATATCTGCACAGGTCCACATAATGCCACAATATTTTCAACACAGTTTACGGAAATGTAATATAATCATTTACCTGTATAAATTACCTGTAAGTGGTCAGTGGTCAGTTGCACATGCTAGCACATGCACAGGTGAATAGTCTGTATATAGCACTTACGACCTTCTGCTACTGGACAAAAATGGAAAAAAAAAGTTTAAAAATAATAATGCTTGCTACTGGAGCCCAGATTTTTTTTCCAGTCAAATTAAAAAATAATTTGAAAAAAAAAATTACAAAAAAAAATGAAAAAAAAAAAAAAAAAAATATTACAAAAAAAAGTTTAAAAATAATAATGCTTGCTATTGGAGACCAGATTTTTTTTTAATTGTCCTATATTTATCTACATATATCTGCAGAGGTCCACATAATGCCACAATATTTTCAACACAGTACCCAATGTAGTGATTTACCTGTATAAATTACCTGGTCAGCAGTGGTCAAGCAGCGGTCAAGCATGGACAAAATCTGCACATGCTAGCCCATGCTTAGCACATGGTTCTCCCAGTTTCTATTGTTCTCTCTACAGGTAAGGTGTACAGAGCACATGAGAAAAGGTATACAGAGCAGACGAGAAAACAGGTCTTCATGCATTATTGTCCAGTTTGTAGAGTGCGCAAAACAAAAAAGGGAGATAACTGAAAAATTAGCTACGCAAGAGTTGTCATTCTTGTGCGCGACACACCTCCGGGTCGTGGTCTATGCATGTGTGAAGTTTCATGAAAATATTCCAAAGGGTGGTCGAGTTATGCTCCGGACAGGAAATCAGTGAGCGAAAACAAAAAAGGGAGATAACTCAAAAATTAGCTATGCAAGAGTTGTCATTCTTGTGCACGACACACCTTCGGTTCGTGGTCTAATTGAATGTGTTAAGTTTCATAAAAATATTCCAAAGGGTGGTCGAGTTATGGTCAATCAGTGCGCGAAACAAAAAAGGGAGATAACTCAAAAATTAGCTATGCAAGAGTTGTCATTCTTGTGCGCGACACACCTTCGGGTCGTGGTCTATGCATGTGTGAAGTTTCATGAAAATATTCGAAAGGGTGGTGGAGTTATGCTCCGGACACGAAATCAGTGCGAGAAACAAAAAAGGGAGATAACTCAAAAAATTAGCTATGCAAGAGTTGTCATTCTTGTGCGCGACACACCTTCGGGTCGTGGTCTATGCATGTGTGAAGTTTCATGAAAATATTCCAAAGGGTGTTCGAGTTATGATCCGGACAAGAAGTGTCTGCGGCGGACGCGACGCACGCGGACGCGGACGCGGCGCGCTGTCAAATCCATAGTATCCCCCGACGGTAGTCTGGGGGATACAATTAAGTAAGTAATTCAAGGTTAAATGTAGGTCAATGTCAAATATAGGTCAGGGGTTATTGATGTACATCACTAGATGAAGTTTTCCAAGTATGGCTGCTGTAAGCCCAGGAGTATTCCATATACAAGCTTGACTAAAAACCTTAACCAAGGGGAAATAACTAAGTAATCCAATGATAAAAGTAGGTCAAGGTCAAATATAGGTCAGGGATTATTGATGTACATCACTAGGAGATGAAGTTGTCTAAGTATGGTTGATGTAGGCCCAGGAGTATTCCATATACAAGCTTGACTATAAACATTAACCAAGTAATTCAAGGTTAAATGTAGGTGAAGGTAAAATATAGGTCAGGGGTTATTGATGTACATCCCTATGAGAAAAAGTTATCCAAGTATGGTGTATGTATGCACAATAGTATTCCATCTACAAGCTTGAGTAAAAACCTTAACCAAGGTTGACTAAAAACCTTAACCAAGGTTGACTAAAAATCTTAATCAAGGAGAATTAAGTAAGTAATTCAAGGTTAAATGTAGGTCAAGGTCAAATATAGGTCAGGGGTTGTTGATGTACATCACTAGGAGATGAAGTTGTCCAAGTATGGTTGGTGTAGGGCCAGGAGTATTCCATCTACAAGCTTGACTAAAAACCTTAACCAAGGTGAATTAACTAAGTAATTCAAGAGGAAATGTAGGTCAAGGTCAAATATAGATCAGGGGTTATTGATGTACATCGCTATGAGAAAAGGTTGTCCAAGTATGGTGTCTGTATGCACAATAGTATTCCATGTACAAGCTTGACTAAAAACCTTAACCAAGGCATGACGGTGACGCCGACGCCGACGCCGACGCCGACGCCGGGGTGACAACATAAGCTCTAACTATTCTTCGAATAGTCGAGCTAAAAATGCGGGTGAAAAAGTGCACGCAATACACAGCGAAATACGGTACCTAAAAATCATTAATAAGTGAAAAAAAAAGTAAGTTAAAACAAAATATAATGAGGGAGTAAAGAATATTTTTTTTTTATTTTTTTTCACTCTTTTTAATGCTTTTAGGTATATTTAATGTATTTATAGACCTCGGTCAGTTACTTCAACATGTGTTGTAGAGCAGTCTACCGGTATAACAGAACAGATAACTTTGCAGCCAGTTATTTAGAACTAGTTCGGTATTTTGAACTTTGATACCCTAAAAGTTATATTTGGAATGTTAACTCTTACTACGCTGAATTAAATGTTTTCGTCTGCTGGAAATGTTTTATTTTCAATATTTCTCGACAAAAACCTGGTTTTCACAGCACATGCAAATCGTCTCCAGTGGAGACGATTCTCATGTGCTGTCAAAACAAGTTTTTTTGTGAAGAATTAAAGCAAAAATGAAAAACAGCAGACGGCAGTTTCCGTCAACAGTGTAGGAAGGGGTAAACACTTCCGAATTGCACACTGGAAATGCATTATATGTTGCTGCGACTCGAGAAATGGGGTCGAATGGCATTTGTGTCCAGTTTGTGTCCAAACATGGATGTGTATTGCACGCCTGGCTTCTGATCGGGAAGTATATCATTTATCAGAATAGAGAACGGTGCATGCCCTGGTCAGTCTGTTGATGAAATGATGAAATGTCATTGATGAAATGGCGAACAGTGCAGATCCAGATCAGACTGTGCGAATGCACAGTCTGATCTGGATCTGCACTGGTCGCAAAGGCCATGAGCCCCATTTCTCCAGTCACAATGCGTCAGGAAGGAGGCATTTTTTTGTGAGTGATGATGATAGCTATGATCAATGACGGAAAAGATAGGAGCCAAAGTCTGGAACAACAATCAAGTCCAGCGCGAGTCTATTCGAAACAAGAGTGCCGAAGGTCACATTATAAGCCTGTCAAGGCATAACCAGTAAACAAGGGGGATAACTCCACAGAACAGGAAATCAGTAATACTGATGAATGTACCCGTAATAAAATTTAACGCAAATTTTAATAAAAACAAGAAATGCGTCTGTCGAACGCGGATGCCACCTGCAGCATATTTGAGAAACTGTGACAAAGTGGTTAACCGAAAAGTGTGACGGACGGACAGACAAACAGACGGACAGACGGACAGACGGACGGTCCAAAAACAATATGCCACCCGGCTCTTCGAGACCGGTGGCATAAAAATAACGCAGTCATTTGACCTCATGATGGGCTATAGAGTGAAAATACGGAAAATGATAAAACAAGAATATGAGACTTAGAAAATCAGACTTAGGGTTGCAAATATACTAGGTACCTGAAAACTTAAAGGTACATGCCCACTCAGTAGGCACAAAATGTTCTTTATATCAGAGACATCATCTGAGACATATTCTGGCAAAATAAACATTCATTCACCATTACCCCATGTATTGATTGGCATTATTATACATTTTATATCAGAAAGTAAATTTCCACACTGATATCAGGGGCGATAACCGTGTTTCCTTAAAATGTTAACGGACATTACTATTTATACTCTGTATTTATTTTTTGATGTGCAATGATCATACTTCATAATCTGTCGCAAAATATTGTTTTTTTTCAGGTGACACATTTAATTAGATTAATTAATTAAAAAATGTCATGCCTCATTCGCATATGAAAACAGCCGGATACCACTGCGAGTCACTATCAGTAACTTTTTCAAACGAGAGCATAATTTCAGCATAAGTGCAGTGATACACGGAATAAGTGCAATAAAACTGTAGGCAGTTAGTGCAGTCAGTAATGCGCACCTCACCTCACTAATGTGGCCAGGATTCGATCCTCGATCGGGGCAGTATATGAGATGGGTGGTGAGATGAGTTTCCTTCGGGTGGTCCCGTTTTCTACGAAATTAAGGGCCACCTTAACCCTTAGACAGCTACACACAACAATTGTTGTCTGCTGTTGCTTTATATCTAGCCTTATTTCTCAATAAAAACATGGTTTAACAGCACTTTAGAATAATTTCCAATGGAAATGATTCTAAAGTGCTGTCAAAGCATGTCGGAAATGATTCTAAAGTGTTGTCAAAGCATGTTTGGTGATAAAAATGGAAAATAAACAGAAGACGACAAAAACTAATATAGCGGTGTAAGGGTTAATGCCTCAATCTGTGCCAATGACAGCATTTGTAGAAGTGTTCCAGTGTTTTTAATAGTTGCAAAATAAAGCATAACCTTTTCTCCCCTAACTGGAATGAATATAGATACATTTATTTTGCAACCAATCCAACAATCACAAAGTGATTTTCAGACTAGTCCATTTGTGAAAAGCGGGTGTTTTTGTTCTAAAAAATATGAAAATTACTTACAAAATTATTTTCCCTATATGTTTAATGTATTTTAAAAGCGATGTCAATCAATTTAAACGCTGATTTCAATCTGCAATTAAATACTATAATCAGCTAAAACATGGATACACTATGTGCTTCGTTATTCCTAATTCTGACAGGTACGGTAGTCGACAAATATACCAAGTTTGTGAGATGCGATCACTTGAAAGATGCGATCACTCAAAAAAAATGTATGGGTACAGGCCTGTGGGCTTTCAAGCCATCGCGGTTTCACTGTACCTCCATGTACATTGTTCGTTAAGACAATACACCGGTGCCTTGTTCGAATGTCATGTAACAAAGATGTAACTGTGTCTACTGTATGTTTCATGAAATCTACCCAAATTTTACGGCCATATGAAAATGTAAAAACAATATTTTTTCGATAATATTATATTTTATAAAAATTTAACAGTGAGAATTCTTTATTTTTTTTTCATGAAATTTGGTCCAATATTGATTTTATTGTGAAAACAAAATTTCCCCTTTTAAATCCCCATAGTGTATGGATGGGGATTTAACATGGGAAATGTTTCTAATTTCAGAAATAGTGGACCGATTTTCAAAATTGTATTTTTGTTTTCTTAGATCATTTCGAAGCTATAATTGAATATTATCTGTTTCATGACACAGATATAGTACAAGACTGAAGAAGTGTCCATATAAATCTCCAAGATTTCTGGTTCCATTGTATGTAATGGCTTCTCAGAATTACGCAATCAGTGTCAGCTAAAAGCTTGTTCCCATAAAGCAGTCTGATCCATCTTTTCATTGACCTACATGATAAAAAATCCTTACAACTTGCTGAAACAAAATTGAAAATGAAAAAAAATAAATGTCTATATTCCTAACAAGGAATATAGACATTTACAGACATCGTTATCAGCTTCAGTAATTTTGTTCGTTCATTTTCATTTATGGAATGGCGAACAGTGCAGATCCTGATCAGACTGTGCGGATGCACAGACTGATCTGGATCTACACTGGACGCAATACCCATAAGCCCCATTTCTCCGGTCCCAGCCACATATTAGATAAAATTCTTGCCAAAGTATGGTCAATATACAAATTGAAATGGCAGTGTTTTTGTCGGGCTCCGCTATTATCAAAATGCAAAAGTCGTGTACCGACACTGATACACAACAATGGTTACGTGACTTTTTCCACAACTGGCCGCCATAAAACCATTAGCGGCAGGAGACGTTGAGCTACGACTGACGCTAATTGGGACAGAAAATAATTCATTGTTGGAGACTGGATTATAGATAAGGATGGGAGTTCAAATAGGCAACAAACTGAACAACATTCTGAAATATACAGGGTTCCCACTCTTTTGGGAAGACCAAATATTCCATGACTTTTCCATGACTTTCAAGGACCTGTTTTCGAAATTAAAGGACCAATATTTGCATGGATGATGCTGATGAAAAGGTGTTTTACGGCTTATCGACTCATAACTTCAGCCATTTCAAGCATGGAATACACTTGTGTTGGGGAGAGAATTCAGTACCGTATTTACCGTAAATTTCCGGACACCCTTTATTTTCGGACAAGGTCATTTTGTAGAAAATTAATTATTTTCATGTACTCTTAATTTTCGGACAAGCTAACATTTGATAATATTCTCAAATCGTAAATTTTCGGACACGAAAATAGGCAAGTGCGCCCATAAAATTTGTTGTTGTTGTAGCTCAAATTGACATTTCCTGTTTCGCGCTTACTTTCCGCGGCACCGTATAGGCCAGAATGGTATAATAAAAACATTTTTAATTAAAGTTGTTTACTATGTTACGTTATGTTATAGTACAGCGCGACCCCGTTAGTACACGGAAGTCCGGCGACATACAACCTTCCGTGTTGCTTATCCGAACCGTGCTATATCCGCCTGTTTTCTTCACTAGACTAATCCTAAATTGTAACATTTCATCGATCGATAACGCCTAGGGCGTGTGTCGGCTTCCCTGTGGCGATACACACTTACACAGAAGCTGCTATACTGTGTATATAGCAAGAAAAGTGATATACTAGCTGTGACCCTGATTAGATTAATTTATTCGAATTTGAAAGCATAATCCCACCGCATGAACTCTGAATTTTGTGCCAACTTTTCAACACCATTTACGGAAAATATTTTGGAAATCAATATCGGCGAAATATGGCGACAGATCTGCATATAATCCAGATCTTTTTTTAATCCATTCCTTTCGGAATACACATTTACGGGTATGAAATTATTAAAAAAAAATAATTATTTTTGTTATTTCTCAATGAAAGTATACGATGTGACCACTCATTTGAACCGTCTCGACGAGACGGATTAAATGGTGGTCGCGGCATATACTTCTGAGTGCATAGAAGGAAAATATTTGTCCGCAAACATAAGCGTATCCTGAGCATGAAATGGGTTACTGCATGATTTTCCCGTGATGCGATGATGAAAGTCGCACGTTCGTCGGCGACGTCTGTGGGACATCAAAAGGCGTGTTGACCAATCAGTAACATTTCAAAACATAAAGGCATTCGATGACGCAATGACCCAATGACCGATATCCTGTTCCATCAGCTGCAACGTCACGTGACAAGCTCGTGCGTTGAAAACTGTGTTTACTCATATGGTGAGCACAGGTGGAAGACTCGGACTCATGACACCAAAATAAATTCCTATTTAAAAAATCCCATTATCCCACCCACCTGGTATCGTACTGTACAGGACGTTAATAATAGAACGGGATCAAGTGGATATTTTTGTAATGGTCATTTTCTTTGTGTCACACGTCCGACTATTCCACCTGTGGGTTTGAGTACGCACAGAGTTTTCACCCTTTCAACACCACAGACCTGTATAGACATGCTTTGCCCGACGTGTTATAATATTGCGCCAGTTCATGAGGTAATCAGGCTTATCACGTGAGATTTTCGACGAAGATGAATCTGATAATAGTGTACATTTTCTGTAAACGATATCGAATGTTGACGAATATTAAATTAGTAATTATTACGCATTTGCTCTGAAAATGTTATCAACTTTCCGATATATTTGCAGAAAAAAGTCAAATCATTCTCGGCGAAAATCTCAGTTATATAATGAAGTTGATTATCTCATGCACTGGCTCAATTATGACTTTTTCGAAACAAGGCCAGTTGTCCCGTACACATTTGTGTACATGCGCTGGGGGCGTGGGCAGTGCTGTAACAATTTAGTTAATCTGGGTTGAGTTAATCTGCGCCACTGATACGCGATCTCCGATTGGTCAGCCTTTACACCTAATTAATATTCCACCAATGGTGAGCGCGAACGCATGCCGGAACAATTAAATCGAGCACATAACAATTAGCACTGCTTTGTTACTGGGACCAATAATTGATGTTATTCCCAGTTTGCTCAGATTAATTTACGAAATGTGCAAACGTGATCATCTGCACAATCACATCGGTGAGATAAAAGGAGGCTATGCGTCCATAAAAAAAAAAAAAATCAAAAAAAAATCGTCCATTTTGGCAAAATAAAACCTAAATTTTCGGACACCACTTTTTAAGAATTAATTAATATTCCTAATTATTCGGACACTGACAAAAGTAATTAATTAAAAGTGTCTGGAAATATACGGTAAATACGGTAATTCACAAAATCGTTTGGCTCGTAATCATGAAATTGCACTGAACTTTCCTCAAGAACACCAATAATTGCACTGGAATCCAAATTCCATGACTTTCAATGACCTTTTCAGAAAAAGAGGCAAATTCCATGACTTTCCAGGCCTGGAATCCATTTTTCCAAATTCCAGGACTTTCCAGGAATTTAAGGACCAGTGTGAATATAGTCATGGAAGATATGACAATTTGTTATCAGTCAGTTAGCTGCACGTTTCCCGCTTATTATAGGCAACAGGTTGCACTATATCGCTACACCACGGTCAACGGTAAAAATGTGCGTAATAGCATTTACACTTTGCGCACTAAAATATAGAAAAAATCTGCAGGCAGTTGACGTTCATACTTCGCTATGTTGTTAATGAGAGACAATTCTACAATGTGAGACAAAAATATTATCACAAACTCACCTAATAAAGTGTGTATAAGCAAAGTTAAAGGTTACTCTTCATGAAGGAGAAAGTAAACAAAGAACGCTTCATACGCGAATTTGGAAAGACTACTCTACTCCGTCATAACTCTTATGTAATGCAATTTCTTACATTTCAGCCAGTAGTTTACACAAATCGAACGGTGAATAACACCACTGGGCATGCAGCAGTAGTTTACACCACTCTCGTGTTTACCATATTTAATATTTAATCAGATGAGCTGATTATCTTGAAATAATGCCCTCGTGATTGGGTCATACCACTAAACAAACTCGGTTCGCTACGCTCACTCGTTTGTTGCGATGAGATTTCAAATGGGCAACAAACGGAACATGACGAAATGTGGCTGTGATTGAAGAAATGGCGCTGATGGCCCTCGGGACCAGTGTAGCTCCTGATCAAATAGAACACTCCCGTAGTTTGATAACAATATATATTGCTTGATAGAAGCACGACGGGCGTTTCATTGATGAAATGTAGAACAGTGCAGATCCTGATCCTTATGGGCATTGCGACCAGTGTAGATCCAGATCAGCCTGTGTGCATGATCTGGATCTACACTGGTCGCAATGCCCATAAGCCGTATTCCTCCAGTCACAGCCACAAATATAGAGAATAGCAAATTGATTTCAATTCACAGCCACAAATATAGAGAATACCAAATTGATTTCAAATTTATCAAGCAAGGCATGCATTACAAAGGAATTCTACCGAGAAATTTGTACTGTTTCCAAGCCAATTTGTCAGTAGCTGATTTCATCCAACTTATCTAGCAAAGTAATGAGGGAGTAATCATTTATTTTTCCCAAAATGCATTATTTCATATAGAACTAACCACTGCATATATTTGATGATTAAAAGTATGCAGAATTATTATATTGAATTTATTACATTATCACAGCCAAAATGGCTGTGATAATGTAATAAATTCAGTATAATAAAAATTAATAAATTTATCTTTAAATTGAAAATTTCTCCCTCAAAGTATACTTTGCTAGATGTCAGCAATGGACTTTGCAATGTTGGTGAAATAGGCTACTGGTCTGTAGCTCCACAAGTATAAGTTATTGTTCACACTTTTTCAGGAATTAAATGCGAGGCAGCACTAGCGACCGCAGCATTTAGTTCCTGAAAAATCCAATATGTGAACAATAACGTACTTATAGTTCAGCCAAGTGTACAATGCAATGTCCTATCAGAGTATTGATTTTCCATTTACTGTTGAACAGTTAATATGTGGTAATATGTAACCTATTGGGGTTAGATCTATATATGAAATTAGTGTAGCCTGGTACTGGGCAGTGATTGGTGTAGAAAGTAGGGTGACCTATAAGTGACAGTATGAAAACACAGAAGAACCTAAACTCACATAGTGAACATCTCATTCTAAAGTTGTCAAATCATGAAATAAAATAAAATCAGCAGATGACAAATTTAATTCAGCATTATAAGCACCTAAATAACTGGAACGGACTGTAATATGTCTTATGACCAATTCAATTGCCAAACTGATTTTCAGACTAGTCCATTTATGAAGGAGGGTGGTGGCGGGGGGTATTTTTGTTCTAAAAAATATGAAAATTATTTGTAATCGTGCAGATGCTGATGAGATGGCTAGTTACGAGCCGGCTCATCTGGAGCTACACTGTTTGCGAACACTGTTATAGAGGTCTGTAGCGCTTAAAATGTTAATAATGATATTTCTTTCATATCAACTGCAAATTAATGGATTCCATTTCCATATTACCCATTTAAATCCACAAAGAAAATGATAGTGGTGATATTTATTATAGGAATGAATGGCCTTTTTGTGGAATATATCGGGGTATAAACTTGGAAAAGTCGTGGGAATACTGGACGAAGGCCATTCATTCCTTATAATTCCAGCATTTGAAATAAATTCATCAAGAAAATGTGTTTATTTTCCGTTTTCTTAAGAATTATTTTAACTGCGCCTCACGGTTACGGAAAGTAGTTTGGCATGGGAGTTTACTGGGATATAAATTTTGGACAGAGACTTGCTATGTGTAAATATTTTTGTGCTGGAATTATCAGATAAAATTAGCTCAAGTCATTATTTTCCCATCATGGATAAATTAGCTCAAGTCATTATTTTCCTTTCGCACACCACTACAATTACATCAAATCTTTATTCTAGTTTTTTATCAAGGCCTCTCAAATTATTGTTGTTTTTTTTTTGATTCCAGGAAAAGAAATAGCTTCCATTCTGATAAAACAAGGTGATGATCACGTGATCGGCAAGATCAGAATTGTCCTGCTGTGATTCTCGAGTAGCAAGGTACGTGCTACAAACATGAGCCGCGACCGACAAACACATCCATACGGCATTGCAACATGCGACTTAAATCTTGTTAACTCTTTGAACCCGAAATCCCGCTATATCGGTTTATGCAAAAAGTGCAGATTCAGATGAGCCGGCTCGTAATGAGCCGTCTCATCAGGATCTGCACTTTTTTAAAGTAATTTTAATATTTTTGAGCACAAAAACACCCGCTTTTCATAAATGGACGAATCTGAAAATCATTTTGTGACCATTGGATTGGTCGGAACATTAGCATATCATAGTCCATTCCAGTTCCTTAGGGTTGAAAGGGTTAAAGGTACATACCCACTCAGTATGCACAAACTGTTCTTTGTAGGAATTAAATAGGTGTGTCACTATTCCACCAGTTCTAAAAATTACAAGTGCCCACTATACAAATATAATCATTTAATAATATTTATTTTACTGATAGTTACTCGCGGTGGTATCAGGCTATTTTCATATGCAACTGAGGCATGATATTTTTTAATTATTTATACTAATTTAAATGCGTCACCTGAAAAAAATAATATTTTCGACAGATTACAAAGTATTATCATTGCACACCAAAAAATAAATACAGATAATAAATAGTAATGTCTGTTAACATTTTACGGAAACACGGTTATCGCCCCTGATATCAGTGTGGAAATTTACGTCTGATATAAAATGTATAATAATGCCAATCAATACGTGGAGTAATGATGAATTAATGTTTATTTTGCCAGAAAAAGTCATATCTACAGAATATACAAATCGGTTTCGGAGGAGTTGTGTACACAAACTCTGTACCGTATATAGAATTGTATAGAAAAATGTAGAAAAAATGGCTAAGTTAAAAAGGTGATATTTTTGTTCAAAAACTATTTTTTCGGCATAAAAACACCAAGGTGCGTATCTTCAATATGTGTAGAAGATGTGTGTATAGTTTCAGATCGATCGACTGAACGGTTTCGGAGGAGTTGTGTACATGAACTACGCACTTTTTCTGTCAGCTGACGGCGGGAAAACATAATACGTGGAGAATTCTGGGGTGCGTTTCACTAAACTTCGTACGACTAAAATGTCCGTAAGTGTAAATTTAGGATCGTCTGTAAATTTCAATTAATGGATTTACATTTATTGAGCATAGCCTATGCTCAATAAATGCAAATCCAATAATTGTTTACAAGAAAACATTGTTAATGTGAAATTTACAGACGATCATAATTTTGCACTTACGAACATTTTAGTCGTAAGAAGTTTAGTGAAACGGGCCCCAGCATCCCCTGTGGGGCTCCGTAATAACCTACTGAGTAGGCATGTACCTTTAATTGGCATAGGAAATTGTTATATAGCCAGTGCATTAAATGTTATTCACGACTCTTGGGTATTATAACTAGAGAATAAATATTTATTTACGACCATAGGACATTGCATCCAATGAATAAAATCTAGTATCATATTCAGAACTCCAGATAAGCTTTGTGTCTAAAGAGTATTGTACCCCTGATTTCAAATTAAACGCTTATCATATGTTTTACACATGGATTATTGATGTTCTTTGTTATTAAATAGGGAACAATTGATCAAAACAAATTTAAATATTCACTTATTTCAGTGTATTATTACTTATTCACTTATTTATACTGTAATATAGTTGGACATTTAATTAGTTGAGCTGCAAAAAGCAAACAGTTTGCTTTTTGCAGCTCAATTAAGTACATTTTCAACTTTATTACATTATTTCCAATACTCAATTTGAAAATCAATGCGTATTTTTACATTGCTGTGAGATTTTTTCTACTCCCACTGTTGATAATCAATGCGTGTACAGCTAAAATAAGTGTGTAAAATATGCCAATATGCACCTTATCTGGAGCACTGCATGTAAATTCAATTTTTTCACGGTTATAGAACATTGAAACCAGTGAAACTGAGTAGTCAGCTGATTATGTTTATATTCCAATAATTATTCTCAATAAAACATATCTTATCAGCAATAAAAATAATTATCTCCAGCGGAGAGTATTATTTGTTTTCCACCCTTTAACACGGTCACCACTACAGACCTCAGTGTTTGGTTGGTAAACTTTGTAGATCCAGATAAGCCGGCTCGTATCGAGCCGTCTCATCTGGATCTGCACTGTTTTCAAGTAATTTTCATGTTTTGATATAAAAAAACATACCCCTTCGTATAAATGGACTAGTCTGAAAATTCATTTTGTTACTTTTGGATTGATCCTTAAAGTAACATTCCAGTTATTTAGCGTTTAAAGTGTTAATTGCTAAACAACTATTGCATTTTGTAAATAAATAGAACACTATTTGTACCCGTCGAGAACATTTTTGAACTCTTTGTGGTTTGTTTGAGGGTACAGATTTGTCTGGATGTGGTACATAACGACTAATGGGCACCCTCAATCAATTACAAGTATTCCAACACATGTTCTACATACATGAATTAATAATGTTCCAGTCATTGATTGAATTATTAGCGGACAGCATGATTAACGAGAAAATGTACGTACGTGGCCTGTTAGCACACAGATGCCGTCGGTGGTAAATGACGGAACAAACATATTTTTGCACCCACAATTATCAGGAACCTCAAATCCTGATTTCAGGATATACAGGGATTCCGCTGGCGATCGCCACTTTCGCAATTGGCGATAAAAAATTACAATTTTTGAGAAAAAAGTCCTTTTAATTTTCCTATTGGTTATTCCTTTTTTTTTAAAGTTTTTTTTAAGTTTTTTTTAAGTTATTTTCCCCAGCGGAATACCTGGATATATCCTGAAAATTCCCACCCCTGGCAAAGTTGTGAAGGTCAAAAGGTCAAGGTCATATTCATGGAGGCACGGATGTGTGGCATTTGTGCACATGCTTAACTCTTTGCATGCTAGCGGTGAAAATATCCGCCAAACGAATTAGGAGTATGTTTTATTTCTTTGTAAATATGTCTTGAAATTTCATTAGAATTGAGTCCTCAGCAGGACTCAATTCTAATGAAATTCCAAGACATGTTCATGATATTTACGGGGAGAAATACAAGAAAATATGATGATTTTTTTGTCCGCTATTTTTGAACTATTTATAGCCCACAAGTTTCCCAGCATGAAAAGAGTTAAGAGAATGATATATTGAAGTAATCTTTCAAGAGATAAAATAGTTATGACTGATTAGTTTAAACATATTTTATTTGCATCACTGATTGGAGAAAAGCCGATAAACTTCTTAACTTCTACATACATAGTTAAGCATATTTTTGAAGGTCAAGGTCATTTTCAGGGCAGCATGGATGTGTGGCATTTGTACAAATGCATGAGATAGTGATATATTGAAACAATTTTCAAGAGATAGAAAAGTTATGACAGATTGGAGAAACTCTGGCAAATTTCTTGACTAAACATGCCATATATTTAAGCAAATTTGTGAAGGTGAAAAGGTCAAGGTCATATTCAGGGTGGCATGGATGTGTGGCATTTGTACACATGTATAATATATTGAAATCATTCAATGGATAGGAAAGTTTGGCAAAAATTTCTTAACCAATACTGCTATATATATATAGGATGTGTAGCAGCATTTCTACACATGCATAAGATATTGAAATCGCTCAACGGATATAAAAGTTATGATAGATTGGAGAAATGCACCAAACTGCTATATAAGTTGTGAAGGTCAAAAGGTCAAGGTCATATGCAGGGCGGCATGGAGGTGTGGCATTTGATGTTGAAATCCTTCAAAGGATAGGAAAGTTATGAGAGATTGGAGAAACTCCAGCAAACAACTCAATGGAGAACGACGACATGATTGACTATTTCAACACTACAGAACTCTTTTGTTATGTTTGCAAACAGTGTAGATCCAGATGAGCCGGCTAATATTTTTTTAAAGAAAAAAACACCCCCTTTTTATAAATGGACTAGTCTGAAAATCATTTTGTGATGATTTGATTGGTCGGATTCAATTGGTCAGTCAATTCCAGTTACTTAGGCCATTTATTTTTTATTGTTGGTTTACAGATTTTTTTTCTGCGAGATCGGGTCGGTCGGTCGGAAAAAAATAAAAATAAAAAAAAGGTTTTTCAAATTGTTTTATTTTTTTTGGCACAGGGTTGGGTCGGTCGATAAAAGCCCATGGTGCCCGCTAACCCCAAAGGTCAAGGTCACTGAATTAGAAATTTCCGTGTTTGGAAAAGTAACGCTTAGTTTATGCTTTAATATTCCATACATGCATTTGTAACAACATCCCGCATCATTCTACAGAAAGCCCATCATTCTACAGAAAGCCCATGGTGCCCGCTAACCACAAAGGTCAAGGTCACTGACTTAGAAATTTCCGTGTTTGGAATTATTAACGCTCAGTTTATGCTTTAATATTCCATATATGCATTTGTAACAACATCCCGCATCATTCTACAGAAAGCCCATGGTGCCCGCTATCCCCAAAGGTTATTACAAGCTCCTTATATACTATCAAACTGCGCCAGGCGGGACATTGCTCCGCGGAGCTCTTGTTTTTTTATTTGTTGGTTTACAGATTTTTTTTCCATGAGATCAGGTCGGAAAAAAATAAAAATAAAAAAAAGGTTTTTCAATTTTTTTATATTTTTTGGCACAGGGTTGGGTCGGTCGGTAAAAAAAGAAGAAGAAAAAATTACTTTTTTTAGGCACATGGTTGGGTCGGTTTGTCGGTCGGTAAAAAAACAAAAAGGCCAGTGATTGTGATACAGTGAAACTTGTGTTAACCGGCATCGTCTTGGACCAAGAGTTTGTTTGTTAATGTAGGGTGTCGATTCAGCAAGGTTCTTTATATTCTACATAGCAACTCAGTTTAATATTCACATACTGTTGAATGTTGATCATTGTGAATGGGTTGCATAATGCGTACATATTAATACAGTATCTGGTTTAGGTTTAGTAAGTAAAATAAAAATAATTAAATAAAATGAATCAAGAGTATATGTATTTATTTACCAAGTCGTGTGACAATTCGTTGATGTCACCATACTTGGCACTTGATACACACTGAGCACTATTGTTTCACATTTACGCTCCTGGTAAAAATGTTGTGGTATGACATTAATATCGGCTATTGATAACCTAACAATCACGTGGTTTCCGAATATTGCCGAACGATGTGACGTAATTTGTGACGTATTTTATACAGCTTATTAACTTCCAATATCTTTGTATAACTACCTCGGATTTTGATGATAAAATACTCATCAAATACTCTAGTGTATGAGCATTGTGGTCACACAGTTGGCTTTCTGTACAGTTTTCTGATTCAACGGGAGACTCAACTTCAGGTTTATTTCCAATTTTGCAAGTAAAAATTCAGGTCATGTAGAGCACACGAATAACTTTGAAATTGGAAATAAACCTGAAGTTGTACTTCATGTACGGGAGTTCAAATTGTTTTTGAATTTATTTTTTTTTCCATCGGCGGTAAAAAAATCTAAAAAAAAATCGGAAATTTAAAATTTAATTTTTTTCCACATTGCCAAAACATCGGGTCGGCGGATCTGTAAACCAACAAAAAAAAATAAATGGCCTAATATGTGTTAAAGGGTTAAAGACTTCTTTGATGAACAGTCTAATCTTCAGCAGTTTGTTTGTTTGTTTGTTGGTGTTTAACGGCCTATCGCTTAAGGCTGGGCCAACGGGTTCGATCCCGTATTCAACCTGCTGCAGTGGGAGGGAAATCCCAAAATCAGAACGGAATATTTACATAAAAAAAATAAAATATTCAGCCCTGAAATAAGAATAACCTGACCTGGTACCAGGTCCATACCACACCAAAGCAACCTGGCCCCTTCCCCTAAAAGTAATAGGATTACAAATAATCATATTACTCATATAAGTGGTATAACCAGATTCAACTCTCACATACAAGAAAGCCAAAGACATACATGATTGCCAATCCAGGTCTCTGGTCGGGATTCCGGTAAGAATGAATCCCGATCATTGAATTACCTATCTCATGCTCCCACCTGCCACCCACCTAATATTCTGCAATTCGGGCTGCACTTGCCATAGGCTCACATTTGTTAGCCATCTTGCATCATCGGATACAATCTCGGGGCTCATTAATCAATCTTATAGCTTAAGAGGCTGCAACAATTTTAATATGAACCCTTTACAACGCATTAATCTACTTTTATCTCACACCACCGAAAATGATTAATCAGGATGGTTGAATTGAAATTGATTTCAAATAGTTTGTATGCTGATCTAATATGTTCAGATCAAATCATGATCACTTGTTCGCAGGACCTATGTTGCTTGCAAACAGGGATCTATGTTGTATGGAAACATGGATCTATGTTGTTTGCAAACAGGTATATATGGTGTTTGCAAACAGGGATATATGCTGTTTGCAAACAGGGATCTATGTTGTTTGGAAACAGGGAGCTATGTTGTTTGCAAACAGGGGTATATGTTCAAACAGGGATATATGTTGTTTGCAAACAGAGATATACGTTGATTGCAAACAGGGATCAACTTTGTTTGCAAACAGGGATCTATGTTGTTTGCAAACAGGGACCTATGTTGATTGCAAACAAGGATGTACGTCGATTTCAAACAGTGATCTCTGTTGATTACAAACAGTGATCTATGTTGATTGCAAACAGTGATCTATGTTGATTGCAAACAGTGATCTATGTTGTTTGCAAACAGTGATCTATGTTGTTTGCTGTGATCTATGTTGTTTGCTGTGACCAATGTTGTTTGCAAACAGTGATCTATGTTGTTTGCAAACAGTGATCTATGTTGTATGGAAACATGGATCTATGTTGTTTGCAAACAGGTATATATGCTGTTTGCAAACAGGGATCTATGTTGTTTGGAAACAGGGAGCTATGTTGTTTGCAAACAGGGAGCTATGTTGTTTGCAAACAGGGATACACGTTGATTGCAAACAGGGATCTATGTTGTTTGCAAACATGGATATATTTTGTTTGCAAACAGGGGTATATGTTCAAACAGGGATATATGTTGTTTGCAAACAGAGATATACGTTGATTGCAAACAGGGATCAACTTTGTTTGCAAACAGGGATCTATGTTGTTTGCAAACAGGGACCTATGTTGATTGCAAACAAGGATGTACGTCAATTTCAAACAGTGATCTATGTTGTTTGCTGTGATCTATGTTGATTGCAAACAGTGATCTATGTTGATTGCAAACAGTGACAATGGTTTGATTTGCCAAAAACGATGATCTATGTTGAATTGCAAACAGAGATCTATGTAATTGCGAGATCTATGTTTGATGCAAACAGTGATCTTAGGTTGATTGCAAACAGTGATATATGTTGTTTGCAAACAGTGATCTATGTTGTTTGCTGTGATCTATGTTGTTTGCTGTGATCTATGTTATTTGCTGTGATCAATGTTGTTTGCAAACGTGATCTAGTATTTGCCAAACAGAGATCTATGTTGTTTGCAAACAGTGATCTATGTTGATTGCAAACAGTGATCTATGTTGTTTGCAAACAGTGATCTATGTTGTTTGCGAACAGTGATCTATGTTGATTGCAAACAGTGATCTATGTTGATTGCAAACAGTGATCTATGTTCTTTGCAAACAGGGACCTACAACAATGGCTGAAAGTGTTGAAAGTGCACCCACTCCAAAGTAACTATTATTTTATATTTTCCTTAATAGGCAACTGATTTTGATGAAATATGGCACAGCAAACACGTCTTCATGAGCTGCATTTGGTGGTCCCGGGAGTTTGGCACATCCATATGTCGTTTTTGTGAAGAATCAATTTCCATGTCTGCAGACATGGAAATCGATTCTTGGCAAAAACGGCAGAAGTTTGGACCAAAGAACAGAGACCACCAAATGCAGATTAACAAGATGCATTTGATGCACCATATTTCATAAAAATCCGTAACATAATAAGCACAACACAAAAGAATAAGTACTTTGAATCGGAGGGCTTCTGGAAGTTTCAGTACTGGTTGTTGTTGTTGTTGTTGTTGTTGTTGTAACCACGAGACCATACACCTTGCTGTAGACATATGCAAATTTTGTAATATACTATTTCCTATTTTCTTATTTCTAATCGAAAGTGAATGTTGTAATCACTCATTTGAATCGTCTTGATGAGACGGTTCAAATGAGTGGTGACATCATATACTTCTTCAGAATATAATGACACATTTGTCAAATTTCATGCTAAATAGAAGTCCATAATACAAAAACTAAGAGCTATTTGATAACAACTAACACCAGCTTGCACCATTATAAACACGCACAGGAAGTCAATAATGTAGAGAAAGTCCCATTATGTCACGATAAAGCTTTTTTAACAACACATCGTTGTTACCACACTATGGCTGAACACGCAATGAAATACATGTCTTACAAGACCCAGATCGGGGGTCAGTCCCAGAACAGGGGCCTATATCTCAAAACGGGGTTAATCCCAGAGCAGGGGCCAAAAACGTGACGTCAATCCCAGAATGGGGGCTAATCTGAAAATGGCTGGAAAAGACAGGATAAGTGAATTAAACAACATATAACCATCATGGAAACAAAAAAGGCATGCATTGTTTAATTCACATTATTAATAATCATATTAATTGTATGTTTAGTCTTGATGGCAAACACAACGTTTTCAATAGTCACCGCCATCTTTGATCGGGATGCCTGTGGCCAGAGTGTGACGGTATGTCACTAACTTACGTAATTCCAGCGCTCCAGATAAGGAATTAGTATTTGAGTATTGTCACTCCATCATTTATGAAACAATTGGGTATTTCAAAATTTGTATTGGGTAAAATAAAATTGGAGACAATTCTAATGAAATACCAAGATGTGTTTTCATGGAAAAATAAGAAAAATATGCTATATTTCTGGTTTGTTTATTGTTTTCTGCAGATTGATAAAGATACCACAAATTTTTCATTGTTTTTTGATACTCACTACTTCTGATTTCAATTTGGTTTTTGGCAATTTTAATTGGGTATTTAAGCAAATACACACGTTATCTGGAGCTCTGTAATTCCATAATCAGAATGTGCTGAATTAGCCCCCATTCTGGGATTTAACCCTTTCAACACCACAGACCTGTATAGTGGTATTGGTCTAGCTATTAATCCTCGCTACGCGGGAGACAAAAATTGTCGGCTGCTGTTTTTTTGCCTTAATTTTTTAACAAAAAACATGTTTTGGCAGCACATGATAATCCAGTGGAGACGATTCTCATGCGCTGTCAAAACAGGTTTTTATCTTAAAATATTGAAAATAAAACATTTCCAGCAGACGACACAATTTAATACAGCGTAGTAAAGGTTAAGGTTTAAAAGTTTTACGAGTCGCTACGCAAAATTGCCAAATTCTAAGTCGAAAAGGGGGAGATAATCCATGACCGGTGCTCGAATAAAAAATTGAAATAAACTTTGTGCATCTGCTCATCATAAGGAAGCTACATACCGAGTTTCAGGTCTGTAGCTTAGAATTACGGTTTAAAAGTTTTACGAGTCACAAGGCAAAATTGCCAAATTGCAAGTCAAAAAGGGGGAGATAATCCATGACTGGGGGTCGAATAAAAAATCTAAATAAACTTTAGGCATCTACTCATAATAAGGAAGCTACATACCAAGTTTCAGGTATGTAGCTATTACGGTTTAACCCTTACAATGCTGAATTAATTTGTGTCGTCTGCTGAATATCTTTTATCAAAAACTTGGTTTGGCAGCACTTTAGAATCATTTCCAATGGTAATGATGGAAATGATTCTATCTAAAATTCTGCCAAACCATGTTTTTACTGAGAGAAAAGACAAAATATGAATAATCAGCAGATGACTATTTTCGGTTCCCGCATTCTAAGGGTTAAACGTTTTACGAGTCACAAGGTTGGTGACGGACTGACGGACGGACGGACGGGACAGACGGACAAGGGTAACACTAAATGCCCCCTTCAATTTCATGGTGGGCCATAACAACTGCAGACGACAATTTATGTTTCCCGCATTCTAAGGGTTAAGAATACAAAAATAATCTCTAAGCTGATTATAGTTTCCAGAAGTTTGTCAACAGAATCACAAATTACGTTCTTTTATATCAGAGTAACATGTGATCACACATTTTAAAGGCGCTATCACTCAGAGTATCGTATATTCCATATGAAGTTTTTCTCTTTATGGAGGAAGCTATTGATGAAGTTTGGTAAAGATTGGACTAACATGTTAGAATATACAAAATTTGGACGTACGTTAGTCTAATATTAATTAATATATATTCTGCAGAGAAATTTGAATCGACAACAAATCAAACGTTGTTTAAACTTGGTCCGATTCAAATTTCTCTGCAGAATGTTCGGGCTAACTACCTAAGTAATGCTGCTAAATTTGGTATTGGTGGACTTGTGTAGTGTTAACGGCTGCAACAGGGTCATCGATCATTAACAGGAAGAAACCGCGATCGTATTGATGAAAAATAAGGTTTAACCGAGACATCATGGGCGCCACCATTAACCCAGCATAAACAATAGACCACATGATCCCATACCCTGAGAAGGCGAAATATAAAACAACATCAGACAACAAGTTCTGGTTCCCACATTTTAAGGGTTAACCCTTAGAATGCGGGAACCGAAAACAGCCAAAAATAGTCGTCTGCTGCTGTGTCATATTTTATCAATTCTCTCAGTAAAAACATGGTTTGTCAGCATTTTAGAATCATTTCCATTGGAAATGATTCTAAAGTGCTGTCAAACCGTGTTTTTTTATAAGAAAAATGGAACATAAAAATAAACAGCAGACGTCAAATTTTTATTCAGCATTGTAAGGGTTACCTACCGTATTCTTGCGATTATAAGTCGCATTTTTTTGGCTCAGATTTGTATCCCAGAAAGCCCCTGCGTCTTATAAGTACATGTAGATACATGAGCATTTTTTTCCACCGAAAATATTGACATAAATGACCAAAAAAAAATGCGTTCCTATATTTGTTGTTGTTGGCAACGAGGCAATAAACTGTGTGACCTTTGGGCTATGTTTTGAAATTGCACTGAATGGTCAACACGCTTTTTGATGTGTGCCAATCATCCTCGCATGATGGGGGCAATCAGTAACCCATTTCATGCTGAGGATACGCTTATGTTTGCGGAAAATCCTAAATATTTTCCTTCTATGCACTCAGAAGTATATGCCGCGACAGTTCAAATGAGTGGTCACAACATGTATTTTCAGTGAGAAATAACAAAAATAAAAATAAAATATTTAATAAATTTCATATCCGTAAATGTGTATTCCGAAAGGAACGGGTTAAAAAAAACACTCTGGATTATATGTCGCCATATTTCGCCGATATTGATTTCGAAAATAGTTTCCGTAAATGGTGTTGAAAAGAGATAATACATACCGCAATCAATAATTAACAATATAATACCACTTTTGGCAGCAATATGATCGCAAATATAACACGATTTATGACAATAGTCTGTTACACATTTAACACGATTTTGATATACAAATAAGGCAAAAATATCGGGAGCCAATGCACAACCGTGTACTAACTGAGAATGTGTTATAGTGAAGCGTGTACTACCGAGTTCACAGTGTAATTGAAGATATTAGAAAACGGTGAAATACGGACCAGGGAATCACGGACATAGTCGGCAAATTACGGACATAGCAAACTATGATAGGGAAAATACAGACAAAAACGTCCAAGGTACGAATAAAAAAACAGTGTGGGGGAATAAATAACAACAACAACTTGGCGAGTTTTTTTTTAATTTTTTTGTTTCATTTTGTTAGGAAAATTGGGTGCGTCTTATAATCTCATGTAGACATTTTCCCCCAGATTTTGGACTGAAAATAGGGATGCGTCTTATGCACTCTTGCGACCTATAATCGCAAGAATACGGTAATATCTTTTTGCAATCTCGGTTAATCTGCTGTCTGGTGGCCACAAGTGACATCCAAGTTGGAAAGTAAACAATGAGGGATCATAACTAGGTATCTCGTAACAGATGTGCAGTCTGATCTGGGTCTACCGTACTCTGTTCGCAAAACTCATTGTTTTTGTGCCTTTCAGTAGGAAAAACTGAAATACAGCATAGGAGTAGGACCGTATCTCTTAATAGATTTGCAAAGGGAAATAACTAACTATGATGAGAACAAAATCACAGAAATGAGGACAAAATCAACATTTGTGTCTGTGGCTTACAGTATTTGTGACTACTGTCTGTAGGAAAATCGTTTTTTCGCAATAAAATCAATATTTGATGGAATTTCATCAAATAATTTTTTTTTGTGGAGGGTGACTTTTTTTGTTATTAATGAAAAATTACTTACATTTAAATATTTTTTTAGATTTAATATGTTTAACGGCCAAATGTTCATCGGCAGCAAAATGTGGAACAGACAGTAATCTAACTCCTGATCAAACAGCACACTCCTGTAGCATGATAACGATCTATTGCTTGTTAAAAGCAGGACAGGTCTTTCATATTGACGCAATGGCGAACAGTGCAGATCCTGATAAGACTGTGTGGATGTCTGAATCTACACTGATAGCAGCACTTTCTCCAGTCCAGTCACAGCCACATATGAATTTCAATGTTCGTCAGTTTCTACTGTTAATTCCAGAAAAATTCTCAAAATTCAGCATTCACACGAAATTCAGCATTCACAGGCAAATACAGGGCTTATCTGGCGGTCCGAACACTATAAAGACCCATTTCTCGAGATCAAAGTTTGTATCTTTTTCCAGACTTCCCCTGAATTAGCTTAACATCTCTTATAACCTAAATACAGATTTCTCCCCGACCGAATTTCAAAATTTAGAAATGATTACTTAAGATTGTTTTTGATCATTCTTTATCTTCAGGGCTCAAGAAATTAAAAAGCAGACTGTTTCTTTTAACCGAGATATGCATTCTAACATGGGTTTCCTTTTATTTATTTTTCTGTTTTCAAATTTGAATACAGAAGAACATCTCTATATATATATATATATAGGAATCCCAGAACCCCAAACCAGGGAGATCGGGATTCCGTTAACTCTTTGCATGCTAGCGGCGAAAATATCCGCCAAACGAATTAGGAGTATATGTTTTATTTCTCTCTGTAAATATGTCTTGAAATTTCATTAGAATTGTGTCCTCCGGACACAATTCTAATGAAATTCCAAGACATATTCATGACATTTATAAGGAGAAATAAAAGAAAATATAATGCTATTTTTTAACTATTTATAGCCCACAAATTTCCCAGCATGCAAAGAGTTAGGGATGAAACCAATAGATAAATTCACCTCTGTATTCACCAAAAAACATCAGCGATTTTAACCCGTAGACTGGGGGGAAAAGAAAACTGTTATCGGCTGATGTTTTATATTATGTCATCTTCCTTGATAAAAACATGATCTGATATCACTTTAGAATCATTTCCATTGTAAATAGCGATCATTATTCTGCATTTTCAAGTTATATTTTGACATTTGACAGCGGTCTACGAGGAAAGTAGCTTGATTGGTTACTAGAAAATACGAAATATTAACCCTTAGACCGCGTTACTCACAACAATTGTCGTCTGCTGTTGCTTTTATATCTTGCCTTATTTCTCAATAAAAACATGGTTTGACAGCACTTCAGAATCATTTCCAATGGAAATGATTCTAAAGTGCTGTCAAAGCATGTTGTAAATTATTCTAAAGTGCTGTTAAAGCATGTTTTTGATGATAGAAATGGAAAATAGAAAATAAACAGCAGACGACAAAAAAATTAAGATAGCGGTGTAAGGGTTAATCTATTGAAGTATATGGATACAATGTTGACAAAAATTTGATTGTTTTGTTTATGTCTCCATGAACGTATATGTTCTTACCAACATATACTTTCAAACAGAATTAGAGAAAATAGCGAGAAACAATTATCTAAATTTTCATATAAAAACATGATTTGAACAGAATCATTTCCATTTTGACATCTGATAATTGTCTCGGAGGAAAGGAGAGAGTTGATCAGTTACTAGAAAATATGAAAGATTCTCTTTTCAACATTTTATTTGAAGAAACAAATAATATATTTTCATCTTTATTTATTTAATTTCACATGCTGACTGGGATTGTCTAAGAATAATAACCACAATCAGATACAAAACTTGGATAAGAGACTTTGGCTATATTGTATTGTGTTTCGTTATTTTGCCTAAAACGCGCAGGTGTAGTAATCGATAATATGCCAAAATTACGACATGTGACGGTTCGAAAATATTGTGTGGTCCCAGGAGCCTACGCGGATTCATGATTTTGTTTTATCCATTAACGAGACTGGCATTGGCCTAATACGTGTTGACTATAGCAATATAAATTATTGTGATTCTACAGTCAATATGGTGTCAAATTGCCCGTCTCAATCTATATTCACCCCATGCACAGCCAGGCAATATAACACTGTGTAGAATCACAATAATGTACTTGTCATACTGCAGACTCTTTATATTTCTCCAGAATTACATTTTAAAAGTTTATTATAACGTCGTCGAAATATGGCGGCAAACGGCACGACGTCATGACGTTACAAATATTACCTGACATCAGCCAGCTTAAACGAGTAGAAATTTGTTAATAACTTGGCAATTTGTGGACCAATTTATCAAACTCGTTAATTTTAACGCTTTCAACACTACAGACCCCTTTTCTATGGCGGTGCTTGCAAACAGTATACATTCATCTAGATGAGCTGGATCGTCATAACATTTTTTTGCGAGAAATGTTAACACACGCAAAGAGACTAAGGCCATATAGCAAGTTCTTCCTCTGTTAAGCGTCCGCGTGCGGGTGGGTTTTAAGAGTGGTTCTATGAAAAAACAAACAAACTTTGTATGCTATGTTACACTATACTGGTGAAGTAATATGAAAAATGATTTGGTACTTGTCAGTTTTAAAACCGTTCATGAATTTACACTTAATAAATTTAATAAGAATGTTTTCTCATTATTTCGCGGCAATTTAAATTTATGTTAAAAACTTCATCAACCCTTTGCACAGCAAAGGGTTGAGGAAGTTTTTAACATAACTTTACAAAGACTTGTTTGTTTTTACCGGATACGTAAGTAGGTTTTGGCTATCCAGGTGGACGCAGAGAAAAACAATGGCATAGACTAGCGCTATACCCCCTCTTGCCGTGGGGATAACTATAATTTTTACTTTTGTAAAACGAGATTTGTTGTAGTCGGCACATATCCACCAGACTGAAGGATTGTCCATAATCAGTTTTGTTTTCTTAATATATGTATATTACTTATGTGACTGAATTGTGAATGAGCTTATTTATGAGTATATTCCAAGCAACGGTTATTGCATTTGCTTCAATTCGTTCCCTCAATTTAACAAATTAACAATTTGTTCCCTCAATTTAACAATTCGTTACCACGAAATAACGAATTGTTATATCGTGGGAACGAATTGTTAATTCGAGGGAACAAATTGTTAAATTGAGGGAACGAATTGTTATTTCGTGTTAAAATAGGGATTTTTTCTCTCAAAAAATGTTAATAATACATGTACTATAACTGTATCCCGTCTGTAATATTGCTTCACAGGTATCGAAATTCACCAACATTATTATTCTATTTTCTTTATTTCTGAATGAAAGTGTTTTTATGTTGTTACCACTCATTTGAATGGAATGGAATGGTGTTTACCGGCCCATAGACATAAAAGAGTATCATTTAGGGCCAAGCATGGTACATGGTGAGACGGTTTGAACAAGTGGTGACAACATACTTTTTACGGATTACTCAAATGACTTAGAAGTTTGGGTTATTATAAAATCTGCGTTTGTTTTTACATACCTTATATCTCCACAATTGTTACTCCAATTTACTTCCAACTTCATTTTCATCATGCATGAGAAATAAGAAAAAAAAAATTCCATTTCAGTTTAAAATTGGCTAAAAGGATAATGCATTGTTGATGGTGACTATAGCACAATTTACTCTGTTGTCAACCCTAAGTAACTGGAATGGGTTTTGATATGTTAATTTTCCGACCAATCCAATTGTCACAAAATGATTTTCAGACTAACCCATTTATGAATAAGAAACGAGGCAAAGCCACGAAGGCCAGGTTTTTTCCAAGCATGGACACTTGGATAACATAATTATACCCACTTTTTGTAGACTAGATGGCCGTGGCCTGCATGTCGCACCTTGGGGCGAGGCATGGACACTAAAAAAATAGATATAGTAGATGGAAAAACTTTAACGAAAAAACTTTAACCGGACACACGGACGTACGGACGTACGGACGTACGGACGGACGGACGTAGGCCAAAATGCCGACGATATCGCGCTTTCCGCAAGCGGGTGCGACAATGATGATAAACACCCATGTGAAGTATCAAGGTAATAGGTGAAGCAGTTGCAGAGATATAGTACACAAAAAAACTTTAATAAATAAATTCAAACTAATTTAACCTTGACATTGCGCATAGGGGCCACACGGTTGGGTGTTAGAGCGAAAATATGGACGATGATAAACACCCATGTGAAGTTTCAAGGTAATGGGCGAAGCAGTTGCAGAGATATAGTATAACAAAAGAGTTTTAACCAAAAAATTTAACCAGACATACGTTAAAAAGTTAACGTTGAAAATGGCTAAGTCAATTACGTAGAAATAATAGGTGAAGGTAAAAAAATGGTCACATGTTGGATAGTTGTATGTGGTAGGCACCCCTTGGTTATGAAGCTGTGAAAGTTTGGTGGTCCTAGGTGGTACAGTACCAAAGAAATGGACCTAAACACGAAAACTTAACATTGAAAACGCGAAAACTTAACATTGAAAATGGCTAAGTCGATTGCGCAGAAAAAATGGGTCAAGTTAAAAAAAAAAGTAACATGTTGGATAGTGATATGTGGTGGGCACCCCTTGATTATGAAGCTGTGAAAGTTTGGTAGTCCTAGGTGGTACAGTACCAAAGAAATGGACTTAAACACGAAAACTTAACATTGAAAACGCGAAAACTTAACATTGATTGCGCGGAAAAAATGGGTCAAGTTAAAAAAAAAGTGACATGTTGAAATACGTAGAAATAATAGGTGAAGGTAAAAAAATGGTCACATGTTGGATAGTTGTATGTGGTGGGCACCCCTTGATTATGAAGCTGTGAAAGTTTGGTGGTCCTAGGTGGTACAGTAACAAAGAAATGGACTCAAACAAGAAAACTTAACATTGATTGTGGACGCCGCCCGCCCGCCCGCCACCCGCCCGCACACCAGCCCGCCCACCCGGCTTTCGCCAATCCAATAGCCTGGATTTTTTTTCAAAAAACCTGACGAAAAATGGGGTGTTTTTCATCTAAAAAAAACATGAAAATTACTTGCAAAAGTACAGATCCTGATGAGACAGTCTGTAGAGGTCTGTAGGATTATTGACGGTCAACTGAAAGCCCATACCAATCGGACATGATTTGACAAAACCAGGCTTATAGCTATGGCGATAAACAGATAGACTGATTTCATACCGAAGATGATAGGTGGCATAGTTACACACTTATACAGTTATATAATTCGGATATTAAAAGAACATTTTGTGCCTTATCAATGTGACCGCAGCTTTAAAAGCCAAAACAAGATCAGCTTTTGCATGGCTCAGAAACACGATAAAGTCACATGTGTCGTTTCACGGCCTAACAAAGGCTTACAACTCACGCAATAAACACATCCGACATACGCCTATAGCCATCGGCGATGAAACGGCCAGTTTAAATGCCAAGTCTTAATAAAGTTCTCAAATGAATATCATGAGGACAGCACCTACAACTGGAGATGGGTTCACATATATTATATAAATAGTGCCCTTTGTTGAGGGGAATATTGTGGTTTGTTGAGGGGAATATTGTGGATTATCTCCCGAGGTGAAAGACGAGGGAGATATTACTTTCAAGGGGAGTTAATACACAATATTCCCCATAACAAAGGGCACTATTTAATTTATTATACCGAAAATAATTTTGATGGCATATACAAGGTTAAATAATAGACATGAACATTGAAGATCGAGCATTTTGAAATTACAATGATGTCCGCTAATTCTGCGGACATATATAAACCTTTTCAGACGAAAGTTTGTGTCATCACCATGCACATATTCCGTCCAAATTTCCTAACGCTTCATTGTAGCTCAAAACATCTGCGTAGGTAAAACGTCATATAGTTATGATGTCAGTAAATGACGTAATTTGTGAGATATATGACATCACCACTGCATGGGTATTAAATAAATCCAGCTAGCTATAGTGTCTTTTCGGATAAATTCTGCCGAATGTAAGTTCAGCCTGTAATAAGTTGGAGAAACATTCCAACATAAATATTGCCCATTTTTCCTCCATTTTTATGCCACACCATCCACTCGCTTTTCTTTCAAATACTCATAGCAAAATAATATGAATATTACTGGATTTTATCCAATAAAATATTGATGCAATGTTGAATTTGTCAAGTAAATCGAAATACATTAACCCTTAGAATGCGGGAACCAAAAATAGTCGTCTGCTGATAATTCATATTTTGTCCTTTCTCTCAGTAAAAACATGGTTTGGCAGCATCTTAGAATCATTTCCATTGGAAATTATTTTAAAGTGCTGCCAAACCAAGTTTTTGATGAGAAAAATGGAAAAATAAAAAATATTCAGCAGACGACACAAATTAATTCAGCATTGTAAGGGTTACAATAAGCTAATAATAATAATAATAAAAATAAATAACTGCTTGTGGTGGGACTCGAACCCCCGACCCCGACAACGTCAATGACTTGTACCACAATTTCCTTCAACGTTACCACTACGCCACGAACATCGGCTGTTTCCGTAATAATTTATGACGTCAGTGTGACTTCTTCGGCCGCTATTTTCAATATCCCATGGCATTATCCCACGTTACAGCAATCTGACCAATGATATGCCTAGAAATTACGATGAGGTATAATAAAGTATTATAGTACATGCTACCCAGTGATTTACCGTGATTCTAGTAGCATTTTTTTTACTTAAGGAAATATCCTCCTAGACATTAGCGAGACGTAATTGTTGTCACGTTTTGATGTCATTTGCGGCGAAAAAACAATTCTTACGCTTGTTAATATCTTGTTAATTTTGACAACGTTATAATCTGGTCGAAGAGCAAATTTCACATTTTTCGAATGTATTATACAATTTATTCCACTACCATTTTGAAATACCGGATTTATTTCCCTTGACATCTGTAAATCTGACAAAGAAACGAGTGCTCTGCACTCGTTTCTTTATCGGACTTCCAGGTGTCTCGGGAAATACGGTATTTGAAAATGGTCTATACACGTGGTTGATTAATTCATAAAGTGACTATATCTGCAGATCGGCCTACATATTAAGCTAGAATATACTTCCATTGGGTAAATTTATCTGCCCAAGCATTAATCAAAGGACTAAACATCCTGAAACTATTTGCAGTATGTGTTTGTGGATGACACATAGACTAATTTAATTACACTAGAGTGTGGAAAGCGTTTTCGCGAAAAATAAGAGCGGGAATTTCACAGCAGCAACAATGAGTCAAAAATAGATTTTTGGAAAACCCAATAGATTTCTATTCTGAAACCTATTCCGAACCGAAATCGAAGATTGTATTCGTGCACCGAACCATAGAGTTACAAATAATTGACAAACTCTACCTGTGCTTATGTCAAACAATAGTCAAACCCATGTAAGTTAAATACAACGGGTTCCCATGGTGCGCGGTGTAGAGAGGTTCCAGTGTACTCAGTAAACTTAGTGGAAAATGTGGTCTGTCGATGCACTTAGGGTGAGTTTAGAAATTCTTACAAAAAGTTCCAAAAAATAAACGGACGGACAGACAGACAGACAGACAGACAGACAGACAGACAGACAGACAGACAGACAGACAGACAGACAGACAGACAGACAGACAGACAGACAGACGGATAAACAGGGCGAAACCGATAGGGCACCGCGGTATCTAATAAATAATATATATAAATAATAAATAATTTGCGACCGATCATCAACAATGATATACCTGTAATGTATGACCATCAGCCAATCAGATTGCATGATATTTATAGAGTGCATTAGAATATAGGGTTAACTGTATTGTAATTTTGAAATTTGTGGCGTATATCAGAAAATGATAGGTCGGAAAACATGTTTAATCGCTCCGCTAGCGCGTCGCCATTAAACAGATTTTCCGACCTTTCGATCATTTTCTGACATACGCCGCAAATTTCAAAATTACAATACAGTTATACAGTGCGACCCCGTTAGTACACGCTTCACTATAACACGATTTCGGTTAGTACACGGTTGTGCCTTGGCTCCCGAATTTTTTTCCTATTTGTATATCAAAATCGTTTTAAATTTGTAACACGACTATTGTCAGAAATCGTGTTAAATTTGCGATTCTTTCCCAAATTAGATCCAAAATGGACGATTTTTTTTTTTATGGACGCATAGCCTCCTTTTATCTCACCGATGTGAATGTGCAGCTGATCACGTTTGCACATTTCGTAAATTAATCCGAGCAAACTGGGAATAAGATCAGTAAGATCAGTAACAAAGCAGTGCTAATTGTTATGTGCTCGATTTCATTTTTCCGGCATGGGTTCGCGCTCACCATTGGTGGAATATTAATTAGGTGTAAAGGCTGACCAATCGGAGATCGCGTATCAGTCGCACAGATTAACTCGACCCAGATTAACTAAATTGTTACAGCACTGCCCACGCCCCCGGCGCATGTACACAAATGTGTACGTGACAACTGGCCTTGTTTCGCTATGTCATAATTGAGCCAGTGCACGAGATAATCAACTTTATTATATAACTGACATTTTCGCCGAGAATGATTGGACTTTTTTCTGCAAATATATCAGAAAGTTGATAACATTTTCAGAGCAAATGCGTAATAATTACTAATTTAATATTCGTCAACATTCGATATCGTTTACAGAAAATCATCTTCGTCGAAAATCTCACGTGATAAGCCTGATTACCTCATGAACTGGCGCAATATTATAACACGTCGGGCAAAACATGTCTATACAGGTCTGTACTCAAACCCACAGGTGGAATAGTCGGACGTATGACACAAAGAAAATGACCATTACAAAAATATCCATTACCCCACCCACTTGATCTCGTTCTATTATTAACGTCATGTACAGTACGATACCAGGTGGGTGGGATAATGGGACTTTTTTAATAGGCATTTATTTTGGTGTCATATGTCCCGAGTCTTCCACCTGTGCTCACCATATGAGTAAACACAGATTGCAACGCACGAGCTTGTCCGTGATGTTGCAGCTGATGGAACAGGATATCGGTCATTGGGTCATTGCGTCATCATTACTACACTTTTTTCTACACGCATTTACAATAATGGATTGCACGGACCTGCGTAGATCTACATTCTACATGAACATGATGAATAAATAAAACATGACGTTAACAATTCTTGGATTCAATATATTTATTACATGCGAAGATAACAGTGAAAACTTATGGCATATTATAGGCATTGGCGACGTCGTCCATTCGCAGTCACAGTGTACAGTGTACATGTATTTTTGGTTGACATTATGATGCGTCTTGGACGAGAACGGATATAGCACGGTTCGGATAAGCAACACGGAAGGTTGTATGTCGCCGGACTTCCGTGTACTAACGGGGTCGCACTGTAGGAATGAATGGCCTTTTTGTGGAATTTATCGCAGTATAAACTTGGAAAAGTCGCGGGAATACTGAATGAAGCCGGAAGGCCTCGTCCAGTATTCCCGCGACTTTTCCAAGTTTATATCCCCGATAAATTCCACAAAAAGGCCATTCATTCCTTATAATTCCAGCATTTGAAATAAATTCATCAAGAAAATGTGTTTATTTTCCGTTTTCTTAAGAATTATTTTAACTGCGCCTGACGGTTACGGAAAGTAGTTCGGCGTGGGTTTACTGGGATATAAATTTTGGACAGAGACTTGCAACGGACCAATCAAATGTTAGGGAATTGTGTAAATATTTTTGTGCTGGAATTATTTACCGGTAACCCTATGGTAAGATCTCTATTTCTGTAAAGTTCAAGACGACACAGTGAAAAGTCTGCGACGCAACCCAAGACCCAGACACGTATATCACTGAGTGTCACATAGGTATACCATATAGGTACACAAATATCAGATTTCCTATCTTGTTGCGTTCAACAAATCTGATACTTTTAATATGTACCGATATCAGTGAAAATTGAAACAATCCAGCAGTCATAGATAGTATCGTCATATATCTTCAATCAACCCTTAGACCGCTATCTTATTTTTTTTGTCGTCTGCTGTTTATTTTTTATTTTCCATTTTTATCATCAAAAACATGCTTTGACAGCACTTTAGAATAATTTACAACATGCTTTGGCAGCACTTCAGAATCATTTCCATTGGAAATGATTCTGAAGTGCCGTCAAAGCATGTTTTTATTGAGAAATAAGGCAAGATATAAAAGCAACAGCAGACAACAATTGTTGTGAGTAGTTAGTCGTCTTCTGTTTATGTTTTTTAATTTTTTATTTTTCTCAATGAAAACATGTTTTGACAGTGCATGAGAATCGTCTCTTATTATAAGTTATAGAGACAATTCTCATGCACTGCCAAAATATGTTTTTGCCAAAGAAAAATACAAATATGAAATAACAGCAGACGTAAATATTTGCTTCCCACCTTTTCCGGGTTTAACGGACAAGGCTACATCCATTAGAGACAATTCTCATGCACGGCCAAAATATATTTTTTACTCAGGAAACATGTAATAACAGCAGACGACAATTTTCAGTTCCCGCCTTTTCTGGTTTGAACAGACAACAAGGCAACAAAGTGACAGATGAGCCACTTAAGACGGGGCTATTGAAAAGTCATGAATAACTATAAATGGATCTTTCAGCTATTCTTGTGTTAACGATTATTCACACAAAAAATATTCTGAAAAGAGTTATGCGAAACAAAATTAAATGCAAATTGCCTAGAAATCTAGCCTGTCGGCACACAAATGCCCCCGTTGTGACCTTCACCTTCAAACCAGCGGTCTGGTTGTGGTGTGCGACACATCGTCTTATTGTGTGGGGGGCATTTGTGTGAAATTGTTTCAAAATCCGGTGTGACCTTGACCTTTGATATACGGACCTGGACCTTGCGCATGACCGCTGTCTCAACATGGTGAATATGCGCCAAGGAATTTTGAAATTACTCCATCCATGATAAACTTACAGCAGATCTCCAGATAAGGTGTGTATTGGCGTATTTTACGCACTTATTTTTGCTAAATACGCATTGATTATCGAAAGTGGGAGTACAAAATACTCATAGAAATGTGAAAATACGCATTGATTTTCAAATTGAGTAGTGAAAATAATGTAATAAAGTTGAAAATTTACTTAGTTGAGCTGCAAAAAGCAAACAGTGTCTGCTTTTTGTTGCTCAAATAAGCAAATGTTTAAATTAATTTTATGTTTTGATAATTTATTCCCTATTTAATAAAGAAGAAAATCAAAAATCCATTTGTAAAAATACGAATTGAGTTTGAAATTAGTCTGTACTCTTTAGACACAAAGCTTATCTGGAGCTCTGTACAGCCTGGACAAGAATTTCGGATGGTGGGAATACGAAATGGTGGGGGCATAAAAATCAAAGTACTGAAAGTACTGAAATATGTTATCTCTACAAAAACTGATCACTTGCGGAACTAGAGACTGAAAGTTGCATATTTTCTCAACCATCATCCAGAGGCAAAATGTACTGTGATGGTGCAGACCCATTCCCATACATATGTTTTCTCTAGAATAAATTACTGTTTGACACTCCCAGAAAAATATTGTACGAAACTGGTGGCTAACTGTTCACTGCTACCTAACTGTGAGAACTAAAGACAATAGCTGCGAAATGTCTTGATTCGTATTTTCCACAATTTAACTGATGAACTGAGCACAAAACTGTGAAAACAATAGAGAATAGTATATGTAGAGTTTTAGATACAAAGCAAGACAGACCAAAACGCCATACGATAAGTTGGCACAGGGCACTATTTTCTTGGTCGTACTCGCGTATAATAGCACGATCAATGGCTGCCCCCATAGGAATTTGCGTAACACAATATGCTATCTCAAGGGATAAAACATATAAAAATATTCCCACCAACCATAATTGGAATAAGAAATACTCTCCTACAGCCATATCAAACAACAGATCTGGTTGTGACTGGAGAATTTAGGCTTATGGGATTTGTGACCAGTGTAGCTCATGATCGAACAGCACACTCCTGTAGAGTGATCAGGATCCACACTGATCGCCAATCCATCAATGAAACACCTGTAATGTTTCTAAAAAGCAATATAGAACGTTATCAGGCTACAGGAGTGTGCCATTTGATTCTTTCAAAACCACAAGCCTGTATAGTGTTATTGGCAAATAGTGTAGATCCAGATGAGCCGGCTCGTAGCGAGCCGTCTCTGCACTTTTTGCAAGTAATTTTCATATTTTTGAGAACAAAAACAACCCCTTTTCATAAATCGACTAATCCTTTTGTGACGATTGGATTGGGTGCAAAATTAACATATCAAAATCGATTCCAGTTACTTAGTTACTTAGAGGTGAAATGGCTATTCAGGAGCAACACTGGTCGCAAATCCCCATTTCTCCAGTCACACCCACAAATATATTCCAGGGCTCCAGATAAGGAATTAGTAATCGAGTATTTTCACTCCATCATTTCTGAAGCAATTGGGTATTTCAAAATTTTAATTGGGTAAAATCACACTACTGTTTACACATCAACAGACAGCAATTATTGAATAGTTTGCTTCGAAATGAAAACATGGCTTGGCATTTCATTGGAATTGTCTCCTTGGAGACAATTCTAATGAAATACCAAGATGTGTTTTCATGGAAAATAAGAAAAAATATGCTATATTTGTGGTCGGTTTATTGTTTTCTGCAGCATGATAAAGGTACCACAAAATTGTTATTGCTTTTTGATACTCGCTACTTCTGATTTCAATCGGGTTTTTGGCAAATTTAATTGGGCATTTAAGCAAATACACAGCTTATCTGGAGCACTGATATTCTTTCAGATTGCTGTTGCTGCCGTGCTGTGGAGAAAATGGCCCCATTCTCGTCTCAATAGAACTCGCGGTGATGCCAGTGGGACCCGCCCCGAACAGACAGACGAACGTTGGTACCGAGCCACACGTTAACAGCAGTCACAGTAACGGAACGGCTGAGTGAAGGGACGGACATTGCAGTAGTGAGGCGGAAATGGCGTTGTGATTTTCAGCCGAAAATGATACACTATTTTGTTGACGAAAAAATGTGAATATTTTTTATGTTTCTCATTAAAGGTATATGTTGTGACCACTCATTTGAACCATCTCGTCGAGACGGTTCAAATGAGTGGTCACATTATATACTTTCAGAGTGAAACTGAATGGCTGAGCGAAGAGAAGAGGCAGCCATAGCATGCAGTAGTGAGGCGGAACTGGCATTGTGATTTTCAGCCTATTAATTTCTGATGATAAACTATTTTGTTGACGGAAACATGTGAATATTTTTTATGTTCATCCTTAAAGCCCCTATACGGCTCAAGTTGCCGAATTTGGCCTCCTATTGGGTTTTCCCACACATAAATCCAACAGGTTTCTATTTACACACACTTTGAAACTGTTTGCATTCATTTTGGTACAAAAATGAGTTTGTAGTCGATGAAAATATAAATATTTGTTGATAAACAAACAGCAGGTGCGTGTTTCAAAGCCCGATCGATTTTCCGATAGACGCTTCAACTCGCCGATTCGCGGCCGATGAATTCCAATAGCCGGAGTTTATCGACTCGCTTCCGAGCTGAAGCCGTTGGGTTACGGAAATGAAATTGTCAATATTGACATTTTGCACTGAGTGGTACACAAAACAAGTTTTTGTTGTCTTCACATTGCGATTAAGATGTAAATCTCAAGACTTTAATGATATGTATTTATTAGGCAGTATATGTTAGTTTTGTGTACTAAATCAGTTGCCAAACATGTTTTTGTGTTTGAAAAAATCGGAAAATTGTAATACTGAGCCGTTCAGGGCCTTTAAAGGTACATGTTGTGACCACGATTTGAACCGTCTCACTGAGACAAATATAGCAGTAGTGATGCAGAACGAGCAATGTGATTATAAAATGCTTTCAGCCTATTACCGGGGTACATCAAATGGATACTTTTTTGTTGATGATTGAAAAATGTGAATATTGTAGTGTTGAGACGGTCCAAAAGAGTGGTCACATCATATACTTACGTTGAGAAATAACAAAGATTATATGCCTTAGAGATAGAAGATCTCAAACGAGTTTCCATTTGATATGAGATTTATGGCACAACATGGTAATAAGAGCCTTACAGGAATGCATATGTGAAATATGAAGCATTTTAGATGAAGGAAATACGGTAGAAGTTATAACATATTTCTCTGATGTTAAGTTTAGTGATGGACGGACGGACAATCTGACTCCAGTATACCCCCCCCCCACAACTCGTTGCGGGGGGCATAAATACATGATGTCACGCCGTTCCCACACCTTGATATTACCAAACATGAGCAAATTTTAACAATTGTAGAAGTTTACTGAGTCATCGGCGCTGCTAATGACGTTTAAAATATGACACATCGTACCATTAGGGATGTTATTTGTAACGTCTTTGTTTTATTCGTTTCACATAACATTGGCGCATAATACAAATACTTAATTACAGAGATGCAGTCAGTCCATGAAATTCGCTGCAAGTGTTATTACGTGTGTCAAGTAACATGTATCAAATGGGTTACCAGAGCTCCAGATAAGCTGCATATTTGACCCAATACCCAATTAAAATTGCCAAAAACCCAATTGAAATCAGAAGTAGCGAGTATCAAAAAGCAATAACAATTTTGTGGTACCTTTACCATGGCATGCTGCAGAAAACAATAAACAGATCACCAATATAGCATATTTTTCTTATTTTTCAATGAAAACACATCTTTGTATTTCATTAGAATTAATTCTAATGAAATGCCAAGACATGTTTTCATTTTGAAACAAACTATTCAATAATTGCTGTCTGTCAGTAGTGTGATTTTATTTTACCCAATTCAAATTGTGAAATACCCAATTGCTTCAGAAATGATGGAGTGACAATACTCAATTACTAATTCCTTATCTGGAGACCTGGGTTACAGCATGTGATCACAAGGTTTTCATGTGATTAAAATGTGTATTCAACATGTGTCCAGGTGTACGATCACGTGGTTCCAACAACAACAACAAGTACTGAAACTTCCAGAAGCTGTCCGATTCAAAGTACGTATTCTTTTATTTTGTCCTTATTATGTAACAGATTTTTATGAAGTATGGTGCATCAAACGTGTCTTGTCAAGCTGCATTTGGTGGTCTCGGTACTTTGGCCGTTTTTGCGAAAAATTGATTTCCGTGTCTACTGACACGGAAATTGATTCATCGCAAAAACAACATAAGATTGTGCCAATCTCCTGGGACCACCAAATTGATGCAGCTCATGAAGACGCGTTTGCTGCACCATATTTCATCGAAATCTGTTGCCTATTAAGGAAAATATCAAATAATACTTACTTAGGAGTGGGCGCGCTTTCAACACTTTCAGTCATTGTTGTTGTTGTTGTTGTAACCACGTGATCATGCACATTGTGTGTAAGGTACAAAAATACTCCAGAACATTTCTTTTGAGAAACTATGGTGGCATAAATATGTCTTGAAATTTCATTAGAATTGAGTCCTGAGGACTCAATTATAATGAAATTCCAAGACATATTTACTATATTATTTGCCATCGAGATGTCGAGATGTTGACATAGCAACAGTCGACTTAAATATCACGACATGTTGACATAACGTGAAACTATGTCGACATGTTGAGATAAATTATGTCGACATGTAGAGATAAAATATCACATTATGTAGACATGTATTTTCTTTTGTTGTACCACAGTATACGTTTTGTTACATGTACTAATTAATCACCAAGTTTAACCCTTAGACCGCTACACACAACAATTGTCGTCTGCTGTTGCTTGTATATCTTGCCTTATTTCTCAATAAAAACATGGTTTGACAGAACTTAGAATCATTTCCAATATTGTCAAAGCATGCTGTCAAAGCATGTTTTTGATGCTAAAAATGGAAAATAGAAAAATAAACAGCAGACCACAAAAAATTAAGATAGCGGTGAAAGGGCTAATAATATGTGTATCTTATTCAAACTGTTCATACTCATTGATAATCAAACTTAGCAAAAATAAAAGTTGAAAATTTATTTATTTGAGCTGAAGTGAATTTATTTTTCAGCAGAAATAAGTAGAGAATTTTCATTTTTTGAAAGCATTTTAAAGGTAAATGCCCACTCAGTAGGCACAAAATGTACTTTTTAGGAATTAAATAAGTGTATAACTGTGTCACTATTCCACCAGTTCTAAATATTACGAGTGCCCGCTATACAGATATAATCATTTAGTGTAATATTTATTTTACTCATATCAGGCTATTTTCATATGCAAATGTGGCATGCTATTTTTTACTATTTATACTAATTAAATGTGTCACCTGAAAAAATAATATTTTCGACAGTTTATAAGTATGATCAATGCAGATAAAAAAATAAATACAGATAATAAATAGTAATGTCCGTTAACATTTTAAGGAACCACGGTTGCGCCCCGACAGTGTGGAAATTTCTGTCAGATATAAAATGTATAATAATGCCAATCGATACATGGGGTAATGGTGAATGAATGTTTATTTTGCCAGAAAATGTCTCAGATGATGTCTCTGATATAAAGAACATTTTGTGCTTAACTGAGTGGGCATGTACCTTTAAACTCCTCAATTTGAAAATCAATGAATAATTTCAAATTGTTGTGAGTACATGTATTTGGTATACTCCGCATTGGAAAACAAATATCTATTCAGTTAAAAATAAGTAAAATACACCAATATGCGCCTTATATGGAGCTCTCACACATGGTCAGAAGTAATATGTATCTTTGAGATAGTTAAAATCTATTACCTCCGTGCATGCTGGGACATTTGTGGGCTATAAATAGTTCAAAAATAGCCGACGAAAATTCACTGTATTTTCTTTTATTTCTCCCCATAAATATCACGAATATGTCTTGGAATTTCATTAGAATTGAGTCCACTGGACTCAATTCTAATGAAATTGCAGGACATATTTACAGAGAGAAACAAGAAATATATCACATGTAAATAATTGTCGTTGGTGCAACAGAAAAATTATATGTTATGCTGTTTTATTGAACAAATAAAACCAATAAAATTGCTGTCAAATAAAATGTCTCTTTGTTTTGAAGGCAAATGGGTCTATACCTTGTAATTTGTTTTGAAGGCAAATGGGTCTATACCTTGTAATTTGTTTTGAAGGCAAATGGGTCTATACCTTGTAATTTGTTTTGAAGGCAAATGGGTCTATACCTTGTAATTTGCTGCCATTTTAACCCATTGTAGTCTAAGAATAAAATACTTTTTTATTGAAAAAATCTGATTATTTTGGTCATTTCTCCATAAAAATGTATGTTGTTATATACCACTCATGTGAACTGTCTCGCCGAGATGAGTGATAACAACATATACTTTTGAGAAGAAATAAAGAAAATAGCAAACTAGAAAATGTGTTCATAGAACACGGATGCCCCACATATCGCTTTGATGGTAAAATTCAAAGTCCAAAAGGGGAGGTAATCCATGACCCGGGGAACAAATCAAAAAGTTAAATGAAGTCATGCAGAGCATGATGTTATTAGCCGATCAAATCAGGGTTCAATATATGTCCGCATCTTAGTAGTTACTGAGTCTCGGGGGGTGGGGTGGGGGGGGGTGCAGAATAATGAGCGAGTGAGTATTGGTGTTTAACGGCCTATCAACAGCTAAGGTCATTTAAGGCCGGGCCAACGGGTTGTACTATCCCGCATTAAACTGGTCCACAATGAGGAAAATTCCCAAAATCAGAACTCAATATTTCCATGCCACACCAGTCACTTTAGTAGCTCGGCCCCAAAGTAATATGATTTGCCATAAGCTTATTACTTCTTAATGGAGCATAACAGGTTAACGTTGTCACTTGTTTATCCCTTGTTTATCGATTTAAATGGTTTAAATCGACTCGAAGCTTATGTTCAACGGCCGCACAAACTCGATTGAACTGCACGCCTTCCAATGATTTGTCAATTACGTTTTTTTAATGTGCGCACTGGTCATTTAAAAAGGGGCCCATCCATGATTTTTTGCGCGATGTCGTGCGCTAGACAATCAATAATTTGCGGCATTGACAATAATTAAGGGGCATTGCCGCAATCGCGCGTGCTGGATGCATCCCTGCCATCCCTGCATGATACGTAAGCAAATCAAAGTTCGCTATGAAGGGCAATTCTTCGTTTTGATTGGTGGAAAATTTTGTGAATATTAACTAGCGTCAAATGACGCGCATACGCGATCCAATGGGATAAACCTGAGATGCTGGGGTTGCTAGTCGGAGGAGATTTTGAGCAGAGGTCGATTATAAATTAGCCGAATAAACACATTTTTAAACGCGATTATACGTGGCTGAAACTTGTTCAGTTTAATAAATAAAAGCTTTAAATTAGCCCAATAATCGGCGTATGTTGGCGTATATGGCCATTAGAGCCAACTATGGACTTCAACAACAACAACTTCCGGGTTCAATCTCTTCCGGCGTTCAGCTCATTACGTATTCAAAATTGTGTTATTTGGCTATATTTAAAGTTTTAAACGGAGATAATTGCCAAAAATGCAAACTTTATCGGTTGATGCAATTTGGAAGTGATACAGCAAAATTCGCGTTCGTAGATTACCGAATAGCGGAGAAAAGGGTTGCTACAAACTTTTTCAGAATTCGATGGATGACCAATATATTAGCCGATCTATAAATAGATCGGCTAATAATAAACTTTGTGCATCTACTCATCATAAGGACGCGAAATACCAAGTTTCAGGTCTGTAGCTCGTACAGTTTAAAAGTTTTACTAGTTACAAGCCAAAAATTGGAAGTCGAAAAGGGGGAGATTGGCGACAGTCGGTCGGTCGGGTCGGTCGGGTCGGTCGGGACGGGACGGGACGGGACGGGACGGGACGGGACGGGACGGGACGGGACAGGACAGGTTAAGTTTTATAATGTTGGTTATTGTGTATATGGCCAGTTTTGCTGCTGATCTGTAACCGCCCTCCTGAGGCCTGATAAGGATCTATACTGTTTCAGTGGTTCACTGTCTAATTGGGGAACATTACTGTCTGTTTCACAAAACTTGCCCAAATATCACAGCTATATGAACAATAAACAAGAGGGCCATGATGGCCCTAATTCGCTCACCTGACTCCATGAACACCAGAGGAGAATGTGACATTGAGTTCATGTGTTTTAAAAAACTATTTTTAGATGGCGGTCATCTTGGATTAAGCGAGGACTCTCATTTTACCAAATCTGAAAATGCTTCACCCAAGGATCTTAACTTCCTATGAAGTTTGGCCGGCATCGGCCTTGTGGTTCCTGAGAAAAAGACGTTACAAATTTGAATAAATGGACCTTTTGGTGGCCATCATGGATGACATAATCATCCGATTCTGACAAATATTGCACCAGAGCAATCGCCTCATCGATACTTTCAATTTGATATATGACATTAGCATATTCGGTCAAAAATAAAATTTGACCCCAATTTGACCCCACGGGCCACACCCATTTTTGACCCCGGGGTCACCATTTTCACAACTTTGAAAGAGCATTGTACATTGATCATATTCCTACCAAGTTTCGTCGAAATCCGGCTGGTGGTTCATGAGAAGAAGATTTTTTAAGAATTTATGCTATTTTTAGACGGCGGCCATCTTGGATTAGCGATGACCTCCTTTTTAACAAATCTGAAAAGGCGTCACACATGGACCATAACTTTTAAGTTTGGCTACCATGGACCAAGCGGTTCATGTGAAGAAGAATTTTGAAATCTCTAATAAAAAAACGACCTTTTGACATTTCGGCGGCCATCTTGAATGACATAACCATCCGATTTCGACAAAAAATGCACCAGAGTGATCGCCTCATTGATACCTTCGATTATATATGACATGACCATATTCGGTCAAAAATAAAATTTGACCCCAATTTGACCCCATGGGCCACGCCCATTTTTGACCCCGAGGTCACCATTTTAACAACTTTGAAAGAGCATTCTACATCGATCATTCCTACCAAGTTTTGTCGAAATCCGCTTGGCGGTTCTTGAGAAGAAGATTTTTGAAGAATTTGTGCTGTTTTTAGACGGCGGCCATCTTGGATTACGTAATAACGTCATTTTAACAATATTGTAATCCCCCTACCTAAGGACCATGACCATGAAGTTTGGTGACTATAGGCCCAATGGTTACCGAGGAGAAGACGTTTGAAAATGTTCACGGACGACGACGGACACATTGCGGTAACAATAGCTCACATGAGCTTCGCTGAGGTGAGCTAAAAAACATAGTTTTTCGATAATATATAATTTTACCAAAATTTGGGAATTTTTTCCCCATATTAATTTCAGAAGTGGTAGACAAATTTTCAAAATTTAACCTTTCTTTTCTTTCCCCCATGTTAAATTCCCATAGAAAAATATTTTTTGTAATAAAATAAATATTGACCAGATTTTATGTATAAGTTAGATAATGTGTTCGAGTCGAATATGGTTAGTTAACAGCGCATGGGGGAAATTTAGGGGGCCGGAAATCGTCGAGCCGCTAGGCGAGACGTATTTCGGCCGCCTTAAATCCCCCCACGCGCTGTTAACTAACCATATTCAACGAGACGACATTATCTAACTAATTTATTGCACGGATGCGTCGAAAGCCTGAGATAAAATTATATATTTTGTCGAATTTATTGTAAGTTTAAAACAAATACTATAATTACACAATTTAATTCCAGCCATTCCTCTTGGGTACCCCACTTTTGTTTACATTTCCGCAGACATGTCCTCAATACCCTGCCCTGCGGTCACGTGACCAGTTAAAAGTGACACAAATATAGCAGGCGTCTGTTATCTGGTTCACAATCTTACCGAAGCTGGATTACTACGTTTGCATGCAATCAGTGTATAACCAACACAGCATGCACACCTGCGCTGCTTTATCAGTGACTACGGTGTTCGTGGTTCTATAACAATTATATCACTCCACGAGCACAGCTCAGCATCGACTAGTAATTTTTGTGTGATTTCGATTAAAAGAACAGAACATGTACTCGTACTTTTTAAACACGGCGGAATTCATAACAATTATTGGTATGTGCTAAACGAACCCGAATGTTCTGGAAAATCCATCTACAGCATCTACAGTGGTCACACATACAGACAGTCTACCTTATAACAATTATATCACTCCACGAGCTGTTAGTGTTATTGGCATTTTCATAGCACTAATTAATAGTATTTTTGTATTTTCGTAACACAGCACCATGCAACTTCATATTCGGGGTATCGATCCGAAAGTCGCCCAGTCACGTGTAGCCTGTCAATCATGAATGGGTCATGTTATCAGGGCATGACTGGTTAACAGTTATTCACCGATATTGCTCTACTTAATTGATTGCTGACATTTACGCATGCGCAGGTTATCCTGACATGTAGAAAAGGCGTTAATCTCAAGCATATAACACACGCTAGACAGTGTATGTCCGTGAATTAACACACGGGGGAAGCGGGCCAGACAGGTCCAGACAGTGATCTCCGGCAGTTAGCACACTGCGGAGATCAAAGGATGTCGCCGTATCCGTGCAATAAGAAACAAAAAGCTCATTCTTAAATTTTGATAAAATTTAATATTATCGAAAAAATACTGTTTTTACATTGCTTATATAACCATACAATTTGGGCAGGTTTTGTGAAACAGACTGTAACCACACTGATTAGACCAAACAGTGAATGTGTTTAACTTCCCAGCAAACAGGTAAAGTAGTTTTAACCCGTACAACACTGAATTAAATTTTGTCGTCTACTGTTTAGTTTTTATTTTACATTTTTCTCTATGAAACCATGTTTTGACAGTACATGAAAATTGTCACGAATGGACACGATTCTCATGTGCTGCCAAAGCATGTTTTATGCAAATAAATCAAATAACAATGAAAATCAGCAGACGATACTATTCGGTTTCCGCCTTTTACGGGTTAAGGTTTAAAACAAGCCTTCAACCACATTAACCACTGAATTAAATTTTGTCGTCTTCCATTTGTTTTTGCTTTATATTTTGCTCTATTAAACCAAGAAACAAGTTAAAAACTAGAAAATGTGTTCATAGAACACGGATGACCCACATACCGCTTTGATAATAAACACGGCAAAATTGCAAGTCCAAAAGTGGAGATAATCCATCACCCGGGGTCAAATCAAAAATCAAAATAAACTTTGCGCATCTACTCATCATAAGGAAGCTACATACCAAGTTTCAGGGGTGTAGCTATTACGGTTTAAAAGGTTTACGACAAGTGAAAATTGGAAAATTCTAAGTGGAAAAGGGGGAGATAATCCATGACTCCGGGGTTGAATAAAAAATAAAAATAAACTCTGCGCATCTATCCATGTTTCAGGTATGTAGCTAGTACGCTTTCAAAGTTTTAAGACTTACAAGGTTGATGACTGACGGACGGACGGACGGACGGACAACGGTAACACTAAATGCCCCTAAATATTTGTTTAAAGAGAGGCTTTACATCAGGTTCTACATAGTCCGACAGCATTTTCATATTTTCAAATTCCCCCCCCCCCCCACCCCCCCCCCCCCCCCTGCCCCTTGTCTTATTGGAATAGTCTATTTATGAAAATAGTCCATTTATGAAAAGGGTTTATTTTTCTTCTAAAAAATATGAAAATTACTGCAGATCCTGATGAGACTGGCTCGTCACGAGCAGGCTCATCTGGATCTACACTGTTTGCAAATACCACTGTAGAGGTCTATAATGTTAAGTGTTGAAAGGGTTAAACTCCCAATTATCAGATTAATGGAATACCGGTAGTCCAAAAATTAGAATAGTGTCTACATGTGTGAAAGGTCTATGGAGATAATCTCTAATGTACACATGCACTGAGCGTGTGCAAGAATACTGATGCCAGCCAACCAATGAAATGACGGCAAATCTACAACTTCCTGGATCGTGCCTAATCGTAAATAGTGCTAATCCTGGATACGGCAGTATTCCCGCGACTTTTCCAAGTTTATATCCCCGATAAATTCCACAAAAAGTCCATTAATTCCTTATAATTCCAGCATTTGAAATAAATTCATCAAGAACATGTGTTTATTTTCCGTTTTCTTAAGAATTATTTTAACTACGCCTCACGGTTACGGAAAGTAGTTCAGCGTGGGAGTTTACTGGGATATAAAATTTGGACAGAGACTTGCTACGGGCCAATCAAATGTTAGGGAATTGTGTAAATATTGTTGTGCTGGAATTATTAACCCTTACACCGCTATCTTAATTATTTGTCGTCTGCTGTTTATTTTCTATTTTCCATTTTTATCATCAAAAACATGCTTTGAGAGCACTTTAGAATAATTTACAACATGCTTTGACAGCACTTTAGAATCATTTCCATTGGAAATGATTCTAAAGTGCTGTCAAAACATGTTTTTATCGAGAAATAAGGCAAGATATATACGGTGTTTTCCAAGTGTGATTGCTTCACAACTTCACAATGCTGTTTACACTGGTTTACAGGTGCTAAAATGATGATTTCAATGCGAGAATAGAATATACCGTATGTACCGTATATTTCCGGACACTTTTAATTAATTACTTTTGTCAGTGTCCGAATAATTAGGAATATTAATTAATTCTTAAAAAGTGGTGTCCGAAAATATAGGTTTTATTTTGCCAAAATGGACGATTTTTTTTGATTTTTTTTTTTTTATGGATGCATAGCCTCCTTTTATCTCACCGATGTGAATGTGCAGCTGATCACGTTTGCACATTTCGTAAATTAATCTGAGCAAACTGGGAATAACATCAATTATTGGTCCCAGTAACAAAGCAGTGCTAATTGTTATGTGCTCGATTTACATGACAACTGGCCTTGTTTCGCTACGTCATAATTGAGCCAGTGCATGAGATAATCAACTTTATTATATAACTGAGATTTTCGCCGAGAATGATTTGACTTTTTTCTGCAAATATATCGGAAAGTTGATAACATTTTCAGAGCAAATGCGTAATAATTACTAATTTAATATTCGTCAACATTCGATATCGTTTACAGAAAATGTACACTATTATCAGATTCATCTTCGTCGAAAATCTCACGTGATAAGCCTGATTACCTCATGAACTGGCGCAATATTATAACACATCAGACAAAATATGTCTATACAGGTCTGTGGTGCTGAAAGGGTTAAAACTCTGTGCCTACTCAAACCCACAGGTGGAATAGTCGGACGTGTGACACAAAGAAAATGACCATTACAAAAATATCCATTACCCCACCCACTTGATCTCGTTCTATTATTTAACGTCATGTACAGATACCAGGTGGGTGGGATAATGGGATTCTTTAAATAGGCATTTATTTTGGTGTCATAGGTCCGAGTCTTCCACCTGTGCTCACCATATGAGTAAACACAGTTTGCAACGCACGAGCTTGTCACGTGACGTTGCAGCTGATGGAACAGGATATCGGTCATATTGGGTCATTGCGTCATCGAATGATGATGGGGCTACACGTGTTTACTACACTTTTTTCTACACGCGTTTACAATAATGGATTGCACGGACTTGCGTAGATCCACATTCTACATGAACATGATGAATAAATAAAACATGACGTTAACAATTCTTGGATTCAATATATTTATTACATGCGAAGATAACAGTGAAAACTTATGGCATATTATAGGCATTGGCGACGGCGTTCATTCGCAGTCACAGTGTACAGTGTACATGTATTTTTTGTTGACATTATGATGCGTCTTGGGCGAGAACGGATATAGCACGGTTCGGATAAGCAACACGGAAGGTTGTATGTCGCCGGACTTCCGTGTACTAACGGGGTCGCACTGTACTATAACATAACGTAACATAGTAAACAACTTTAATTAAAAATGTTTTTATTATACCATTCTGGCCGCGGAAAGTAAGCGCGAAACAGGAAATGTCAATTTGAGCTACAACAACAACAAATTTTATGGGCGCACTTGCCTATTTTCGTGTCCGAAAATTTACGATTTGAGAATATTATCAAATGTTAGCTTGTCCGAAAATTAAGAGTACATGAAAATAATTAATTTTCTACAAAATGAGCTTGTCCGAAAATAAAGGGTGTCCGGAAATTTACGGTAAATACGGTAAGGCCCATTTTGCTAAATAGTTTACATTACATGCGTTAAGAAAGCAAGAACCGAGGATTGTTCTGTGAAAATGTTATGCACGTAGCTATTATTTTAAGAAAAATAACGTAAACAAACTGCCATTTTTGTCTGATAATCTGGAGGATCCCTGTAGGAAAAAAACTATTTTTCAGTGTGGAGATTTTCAATTAGATGCGAAATTAGTCAATGGCGTCTGTTCACAGAAACATATTGGATACATGTATGTCAAGTTTTCTGCACTTTGGCGTGTGAAATCATGCGAGAAACAGAATCTCGTCGGCAATTTTATGCATAAATTGTGCTTGACTCGTTTCATAAATAATATCAAATAGAAACTCGTTTGAGATCCTCTATTTATAATATGATTTTCTTATTTTCGAATCCCCCCCCCCCACACCCACCACCACCTTCTGAAAAGCTGTTAACGCCCTTGTGAAGGCCCAGTGGGATGGAAGGATATTTTGTTCACGCCTAGGTTGGGGATTCAACTCACAACATCCAGCATTGAAGCCCTAACCCATCCCATATCACACAAGTTGAGTTGATTTGATTGAATGGTGTTTAACGGCCTGTCAACAGCTAAGGATTTGCAGGGTCGAATCCCATATGTTATGTGTTGTAAATCCCATATGTTATGTGTTGTAAATCCCAAAATCACAACTGAATATTTACAGAAAAAAAATATATTCAGCGTGAAATTAGAATGCCAGGTCCACACCACACCAGAGTCTTTATGTTTAGCCTGACTCCCCAAATGTAATAGGATTAGTACTAATCTTATTACTTTTAAAGGTACATGCCCATTCAGTATATCTGTATAGCGAGCGCTTGTAATTTTTGGAACTGGTGGAATAGTGACACAATTACACACTTATTTAATTTCTATAAAGAACATTTTGTGCCTACTGAGTGGGCATGTACCTTTAAAGACACTGTATATACACAGGGTAGTCATTTGAAAGCTATAACAGTTTTCTGCCTGATTTGCATTGTTATGATATTTCAGTCTGCATGATACGATAAAATTATTTCCTCCATCCTCAATAGGTTTCGGCAACAGATGTGGCAGTGACTGGAGAAATGTGGCTGAGGAGTTTTTGCCTACAGTGTAGATCCAGATCAGACTATGCATACGCACAGTCTGATCTGGATCGACACTGTTCGCAATTCCATCAATGAAATACCCATCATGCCTATAATAACAAGCAATAATATCGTTATCGGGCTACAGGTGTACGCAATTTGGTCTTGCACTGTACTGGTCGTAAATCCCATAAGCCCCATTTCTCCAGTGAAAGACACATGTTTTGTTGACCGATTTCATGATTCCTCATTCTCAGCCAATGAACAAGGAGATTTATAGTGGATATTCCACTCTACATGTTTGATGTTTAACTCTTTGCATGCTGGGAAATTTGTGGGCTATAAATAGTTAAAAAATAGCGGACAATAATCATCATGTTTTCTTTTATTTCTCCTTGTAAATATCATGAATATGTCTTGTAATTTCATTAGAATCGAGTCCTGAGGATGAGGACTCAATTCTATAATGAAATTCCAAGACATATTTACAGAGTGAAATAAAAAATATGCTCCTAATTTGTTTGGCGGATATTTTCACCGCTAGCATGCAAAGAGTTAAACAGCGGGAAATAACACACAAGAGTTCGCCGACTTCCGCATAAACAACAAGAAATGACATCGTTAAGCGAATCTTATCCCCTCGCTCAGGCAGTCTTGATAGCTATAATAATAATAATAACTAGAAATGTGGCCTATCGGCACATGAATGCCCCCGCTGGCAGCCAATGAAAACAAGGCACATTTGACAACACAGAGGGTCAGCGAAGTGTGGATTTGTCACAGCATGAAAGCAGACCAGCAGATAACGGGGTGTGTGATATATCAAGCACATCCATGCAAGGAAACATTATAAGACACTTACCCGAGTTTCGAACGCACCAAGTCTGTGACCTTGACCCTGGGCTTAGCGAGGGCAGGACAAATGTGGATTTGTCACAGGGCGGTAGAGGACCATTGAAGCAATGCGTGTGTGAAATGTGAAGCAGAACCAAGCAAGGAAACAGAAATTATAAGCCATTTACCCGAGCGTTAAGGTTTCGGGACGGACGGACAGACGTACGTACGGATGCCGGTAACACTATATGCACCCCTCATATTCGGCGGCGTGGGCATAAAAAAACAGAAATCCTCATTGACCTTGAGCGATCGAACGTGGGTTGTACTGGCCGACTTGATAATGAAAAAAGAAAGAAAAACTTGACATTACTTGGTGTCAACATCGGTACATTTACACGGTTGATACGGAAATAGCAGCTGGATTTTATTATTTTCGGACCAAATTTTAAGGATAGTTTGCAAATCTCAATTGGAGATTTCAAAATCCAGTCCAGAACCGACAAACTGAAAATTTTAGAAGCCCTGATCAGAAGTGACAGCAAGTATCAAAAAGCAATAACAATTTTATGGTACTTTTATCATGCTATAGAAAACAATAAACAGACCACAACTGTAGCATATTTTCTTATCTTCCATGAAAACACATCTTGTATATTTCGTTAGAATTATCTCCAAGGAGACAATTCTAATGAAATGCCAAGACATATTTTCATTTCGAAGCAAACTATTCAATAATTGCTGTCTGTTGGCAGTAGTGGCATTTTATTTTACCCAATTCAAATTTTGAAATACCCAATTGCTTCAGAAATGATGGTATGAAAATACTCAATAACTAATTCCTTATCTGGAGCACTGGAATTGTATAAAATATTTGCATTGGCAGTTATAGGCAGTTGAAGACATTTTGTTCAAGCATGGTCATGTGACGTGACATGTGATGCTGGTCACAGGAAATGTTAGTTTTAGATACAAACATTTCCTTCGTTTCAGTTAAACATTCTGTTGAATGTTCCGTAACTACGGTGGAACCTCTCTAAACCGGACACCAAGACAACACATGTGATCTTATTTTTGATACGTTTCTTGGTCATTTATCTCAGGTGATAATGTCTGTTCGTGATCGCATAGCACACAACTATGGTTCAGAATGATCAAATGCCTTATTTACAGTGAAACCTCTCTAAGCCGGACACCCTGGAAGGTCCCCAGGGTTTCCGGCTTAGAGAGGTTTAACGATGTTTCACTGTATCATCTCTATACACATACAGCAGCAATATGATACATGATGTATTAGGCCATAATTGTCATTCTACAATGGATCTATTGTACATAGTTTTACTAATAGTATTTTACTATTTTAAAGTTGGGGTCACATCTGTCGGGTACAAAAGGTTTTGTACAGGAATTAAATAAGTGAATAAGTGTATAATTGTGTAACTATTCCACCAGTTTTAAAAATTAAGAGTGCACGATATACACAGTTAGTAATGACATCACATGCAGGCGATACTTTACTTGCAACTATCAACAACTCATGCGATTAGGTTCTCGCATTTTTTTACAAAACGAGTTAAAATACCCTGCTGGCTATATATAACACATTTCAAAAGAACACTGTGTCATATGAATGAATATTGTTCCTAATTAATGTTCTTATGATGTTTATTTATGCCTACAATTAACAATATGGATGTATTTCCACTTGAAAAGTTCGTATTCAACATTGTCATACCGCAGATAAGTTTCTCGGCTTTTGATTGGCTGGCTAGCTTGCCTGGTCATATATATTATATGACCTGCCAAGGCCGTCGGACATAGAGGAATTGTATTCCTCACTAAACACAATAAAACCCCGAATTGATCAATAAAATTAACAAATTGTACACTCAAAACCAGTCTTTATTATTTATTTTTCCATAAATATTCTTCGCTCATCAAAATATGAGCGAAAAATTAGCCAAAATAACGAAAACTGTCCCGTTTAGTGTTTTCAAATCTCAACACACTTGGCTTCGTGACACGGCTATATTTAGGTCATAAACTATGGGTTTGCGGCGTAGCAATGACAGCGAATGTTTGGGAACCAGTCGCATTCTTCTAGAGGCGCCAAAGGGAGAGCAGATCGATAGAGCAGTGGAATATAAATTAAATTACACGATATAAAAAAACTGTCATAAAGTCGTTTTCGATGGATTTCTTACTCCATATTTAGTTTGTTTTCGTTTAATAAAAAAACAAAATGTTCATTTACGCCTTTATATTAAGACTTTATATTAAGACCTTTATATTAAAACGCAAAGATCAAAAGAAGATATAAGTTTATACGGCCAAATAAAGGATCTGCGGTATGACAAATGGGTTTAGTACTAAATCCCATATTTTACCAGAATAATCCTGATCTGATGTTCTCGCCACACCAGAATCACTTGGCCACCTCCCAAAAACCGAAGGATCAGTAATAATCTTACTACTTTTATAATGGGCAATAACCCAATTCAACTCCCAGGTAACAAAAGAGCCAAAGATAAAATAGTACCTGAGGGCCCGACCAACCACCCACTCAATATCCCGAAGTCTCCTGATTCTGATACAGAGCTCCAGATAAGGTGCGTATTTGCGTAAATACCCAATTAAAATTGCCAAAAACCCAATTGAAATCAGAAGTAGTGAGTATCAACTAGATTGGTCAGTAAGCGAGACTTACGGAATACCCCCCGCGTGGGCCCAGGTACCCCTAAATATGTAAAAATGAATTCCAAGTGTGTGGGCTTGTAACCTTGACTCTGGGCTTAACGGGGGCGGCACGAACGTGAATTTGTCACAGGGTGGTAGAGGTCCATTGGAGCAATGCGTGTGTGAAATGTGAAGCAGATCCGAGCAAGGAAATAGAAGTTATAACTGATTTCTTTGTTGTTAAGTTTTGTAAAGAGACTAAGTATGTGACCTTGACCTCGAGATCAGCGGGGATTTGTCACAGCATAATAGTAGAGCCTTAGAGGAATGCATGCATGAAACATTAAGAATTTTCGATGAAAGAAATAGAAGTTATAACATATTTCTCTGATTTGTAAAGAGACTAAGTATGTGACCTTGACCTTGGGATCAGCGGCGGTTGGATGGTCGTAGATTTGTCACAGCATGATAGTACAACCTTAGAGGAATGCACGAGTGAAATATTAAGAATTTTCAATGAAGGAAATAGAAGTTATAACTTATTTCTCTGATGTTAAGTTTTGTAAAGAGACCAAGTATTTGACCTTGACCTTGGGATCAGCGGGGGTTGGACGGTCATGGATTTGGCACAGCATGGTAGTTGAGCCTTACAGGAATGCATGTGTGAAATATTAAGCATTTTAGATGAAGGAAATAGAAGTTATAACAATATTTCTCTGATGTTAAGTTTTGTAAATAAACTAAGTATTTGACCTTGACCATGGGATCAGCGGGGGTTGGACGGTCGTGGATTTGGCACAGCATGGTAGTAGAGCCTTACAGGAATGCATATGTGAAATATTAAGCATTTTAGATGAAGGAAATATAAGTTATAACAATATTTCTCTGTTAAGTTTTGTAAAGAGACTAAGTATTTGTATTTGACCTTGACCTTGGGATCAGCGGGCGTTGGACGGTCGTGGATTTGGCACAGCATGGTAGTAGAGCCTTACAGGAATGCATGTGTAAAATATTAAGCATTTTAGATGAAGGAAATAGAAGTTATAACAATATTTCTCTGATGTTAAGTTTACGGACGCACACACACACGGACGAATGCACACACGGACGGACGGACGGACAACCTGACTCCAGTATACCCCCCCACAACTCGTTGCGGGGGATATAATTACTAATTCCTTATCTGGAGCCCTGCGGATATATGCGTAACTGTTATCAAAATGTGCAGCATTGGCCTGCCCACTCTAGTATCTTTTTAGTTCAGGAATTACTAGGTGGGATCGTGTAGGCATTCCTACCATCGCTGAGTCGAGTCTAATAAACTTTCTATAATCAAACACTAGCTGGTGACTATCTATCAGGTCACTCGGGTTTGAATCTGGTGATTGTAGGGCCAATCATTTCCACCGCAACTGGTTCTAACATGCTGTCAAACCATGTTTTCTTGAGAGAGAAGACAAAAACTGAGACAACAGCAGACAATAATTTCCGGTTCCCGCATTCTAAACGTTAAGCAGTCAATATTGTTTTCTCAGTGTCATGTGTAGAATGCGGAAAAACAAAAATTGCCGTCGGCTGTTGTTCATATACTGTCATTTTTCTCAATAAAAACATAATTTGGCTGCACTTCAGAATCATTTCCATAGGAAATAATTCTAAAGTGCTACCAAACTATGCTTTTGTGGATAAAAATGTTAATTAAAATATAAACACATGCATAAGACAATATTGATTTCACCATTGAAAGGATTAGAGCGGTTGAACTGTATATTTTTTAAGATGGCCGGATTAGCTCAGTAGGAAGAGCGTCGGACTGTGGATCGGGAGTCCCCGGGTTCGATTCCCACCTCGACCGCTGCGAACGGCCAATTCGCCGTGTCCTTGGGTAAGACTACTTCGTGCTAGCCTAGTCCTATTGGATGGGGACTTAAATAGTCGGTCCCGACATGCAAGGTCATTGAGCCAGTGCTGTCGTTAAATAAACGCATTTACATTTGCACTGTATATTTTCCACTAAAACAACATGTTTTGTTGTTATGGTCTCTAACTACATACACCAGCAATATGTTACATGATCTATTGCGCCATAATGTTCCTTTATGACAATCTAATGCACATCTAATAATGTGCATGCATGGAGCTGTCTGTACAATAAGCTGTTATTAATGATGCAAAACGTGTGCAACATCTCCTGCAGAGTGCACTGACTGGGTAGAGAGGCGGCATGGACTGATAAACAGAATATCAAGTCTTTTGATATTAACCCATTTCATGCTGATGATACGCCATTATGTTTGCGGAAAATCCTACATATTTTCCTTCTATGTGCTCAGATGTAAATGTCGTGACCACCATTTGAACCGTCTCGTTGAGACGGTTCAAATGAGTGGTCACAACATATACTTTCATTGAGAAATAACAAAAATAAAAATAAAATATTAAAAAAAAAAGTATACCCGTAAAGGTGTATTCCGCATGTAATGGGTTAAGTTTATCAGGTAAGGCTAAGAATTGTGTAGGAATTCCGAGGCCCACTGAGGAATTGATTTATTGGTGTTTAACGGCCTATCAACAGCTACGTCATTTAAAACCGGGGCAAATAAATCTATCCCACACTTAACCTGCTGCATTGGGGGTAAAATCCCAAAATCAGAACGGAATATTAACATCAAAATAAATATATATTCAGCCCTGAAATTAGAATAACCTGATCTGGCCCTTCCCCTAAAAGTAATACAGGTTGGATCACTTGTATAAGGGATATATATAACCAGATTCAACTCTCACATGAAAGAATGCCAAAGACATACTGAGGAATTCCTGCCGTTTCCAAGTGGAGTCTGATAATAAACATAGATTCCAGTCTGATATATATAGAAATTCAGATGATCACCTCTAAATTCCAACCGTTTTCGGGCAAAACTCTTTATTTCTCGATAAAAGCATATGTTGTTACCACTCATATGACCCGTCTCATCGAGACGGTTCATATGAGTGGTAACATCATATACTTTCGAACAGAAATAAAGAAAATAGCGGAAAAAATCTCCAAATGTTCATAGCACGGTGATTGTATCCACCCTTTAATGGGTCAAATCTGTGGCAGACTTAACTAAAAGCTGATTTTTCTATTATAATTGTTTCATATTTTCTTGACGTCTGGCGAACTAATAATAACAAGCCGACAACAGAAACCTTATTACTTAGCTATATGAGCAGTGCAAGAAATTGCACCCGATGGTCCATCCATTCACTTCTACATTGGCTTTATTCTAAATATGAGCCATTAAAAAGACAGAAAATTTCAAATATTTTCTTTATCTCTGATAAGAAATATATATTGTGACCACCATTTGAACCGTCTTACCAAGTTCACAACATATACTTGAATTGAAAACTATGAAAAATAGAACAAATTCTAAGAAAGAAATTACATTCCCTTCTACATTGGCTGATTATATTCTAAAGATACGCCATTTTACAAACAGAAACTTTCAAATATTTTCTTCATCTCTCATAAGGGGGTTCCAATGAGTGGTCACAACATATACTTGAATGGAAAAATATGAAAAACAGAAAAGAACAAATTCTAATTAAGAAATTGCATCCGATGGTCCATCCATTCCCTTATACATTGGCCGATTTTATTCTAAAGATGCGCCATTTCACAAACAGAAAATTCCAAATATTTACTTTATCACCCATCGGAAGTATATATTGTGACCACCATTTGAACCGTCTTCTCAAGATGGTTCAAATGGGTGGTCAGAACATATGCTTCATTTGAAAACTATTTTTCAAAAATAGGATCATAATACTTGACGGCAAATACATGGTGGCCATTTTGGATTTTTGAAAGTCAAATAGCCATCCATTTTAAGTTGAGGAGTATCATGCTACTCAAGTACATATTTTGCTATCGTCATACGATTTAACCCTTACTACGCTGAATTAAATTTTGTCGTCTGCTGGAAATGTTTTATTTTCAAAAAAAATTGATAAAAACCTGTTTTGAGAGCGCATGAGAATTGTCTCCACTGGAGACTATTCTCATGTGCTGCAAAAAACATGTTTTTTGTTAAGAATTAAGGCAAAAACTAAAAACAGCAGACGACAATTTTCGTCTCCCGTGTAGCGAGGGTTAAAAGTACACTACATGTAGTAATAAAGTTTACACACAGATGTAGCACAAACTGATACTATTTGGTGGCCATCTTGAATTTTGAGTGGGAGCCACTGAATGCATTGTATGGTTCCTTGGAAAATTAGAACCAGCACTCAAAAAAGAATTCTATGTACATGTACAAAGTTTCTTTTTTGCATGCTTTCTGTTGGAAAACACATCTTGGTCACCTATAGCACATAAGGAAATATTTCAACATTTTCTGTAAGCAAACTGGATTATTCTCCACACAAACTAGGTAAAGATGTTCCTAACAACATCAAGGTGTATGATCACGTGGTACTAACAACAACAAGTACCGATTCAAAGTACGTATTCTTTTATAGTGTCCTTATTACGTAACGCATTTTGATGAAATATGGCGCATCAAACGCGTCTTGTTAAGTTGCATTTGGTGGTCTCTGTATTTTCGCCCAAACTTCTGTTGTTTTTGTGAAGAATCGATTTCCGTGTCTCTGACACGGAAATCGATTCTTCGCAAAAATGACATAAGTCTGTGCCAAACTCCCTGGACCACCAAATGCAGCTCATGAAGACGCGTTTGCTGCGCCATATTTCATCAAAATCCGTTGCATATTAAGGAAAATATCAAATAATACATACTTTGGAGTGGGCGGCGTTGTTGTTGTTGTAACCACGTGATCATGCACCTTGAACATGATGCCATAATATGCGTGCTAGTTTCATCAAAGATCACAAATGACATAAGTTCCGTAATCGGAATAAAAAATATTATCAAATCTTACCGCTTGCTGGCGGAAATTAAAAGCATGAATAAATTGATAGGAACGGCTATATTTTACCGTTGATCCACAAGTGCAGCCAATGCACTTGTTACACAGAAACAATCTTGCAAATAGAAAGTAGCTAGATTTGATTGGATTTATTGGTGTTTAATGGCCTATCAACAGCTAAGGTCATTTTAGGCCGGGTTAACAGGGTCAAATCCAATATGTTACAATTTGTGATGGGGGTAAATCACAATTGTAGAACTGAATATTTACAAATATATATATTCAGCCCAGAAATTAGAATAACCTGACCTGGTGCCAGATCCTCATCACACCAGAGTCACTCCGCCCCACCGAAGAATGGAATGGAATTGAAAGTAGTCAGTGAAAGAAGGGAGCTAAGTCCCTTAAAGGTGGTATTAGGCTATTTTCATATGCAAATGAGGCACAATATTTTCTAATTATTTATACTAATTAAATGCGTCACCCGAAAAAATAAATTGTTCAACATATTATAAAGTATGATCATTGCACATCAAAAAATAAATGCAGAGAATACATAGTAATGTCTGTTAACATTTTAAGGAAACACGTTATCACCCCTGATATCAGTGTGGAAATTTACGTCTGATATTAAATGTATAATAATGCCAATCAATACGGGGGGTTATGGTGAATGAATGTTTATTTTGCCAGAAAATGTCTCAGATGATGTCTCTGATATAAAGAATATTTTGTGCCTACCGAGTGGGCATGTACCTTTAACAGAAGAGAGTTTGAGCAGCAATCTGACGACAGATTGATAATTGAAAGTCACTCCCTATGTTTATCTTGATTTCAAAAACAAAGTATACCTATTAAAAACAAATTAAAAACAAATTAAAAACAAATTGGGCTTACCTATTATCTGATAGTAAGTCAACGCACACATGTTTTTTTTAGGTACAGTCGAACACCAGTATCTCGAATATCAGTATCTCGATGATTCACTAAAGTCTCGAATTATATCCTTATGTGTTTAATATAAATTTCCTCGGCTACCCCGACCATGACCTATCTCGTATGTTCTCTATCTCGACTGTTCATTCTGTCCCCTCCATATAAAATACGTTAAACATCTCTTCGCTATCTCGATCACATAAACGTTTGGATAAATCGCCTAAGCACCTGGCTGCCCAGATCGATTTGGTCGACACTAATTTTCAAAACATATTAGCAAACAAAACTGGTGGTCCACCTGGATATATTTGAGTGTTTGACACGATTCATTAAACATATCACGTTGGTCATTTAAGCAATTCACCTCATCGCTATCTCGAACCTAGTTGACTATATGGACGATCTCCCTTCAACTTCGAGATACTGGTGCTCGACTGTATGTTTCCATGTTTTCCATGTTTCCATGTTTCTGCAACTATTCCTGGTGAAATATTTCTGCAATGAAGTGAAGATACACCAAAAAAAAAAAATCATGCCATCCTAACAGCTGTAGAGATTTCTGGTTTTCTCAAAGCACATAACATACTTTCCCCACCGTTTTTAACCCATTAAAGATGGGATACAGTTATAGTAGTACGGTATGTAACTTTTTAGGGGGGAAAAAAATCCTAGTTTCTTTCTTTCATCTTGAAAGTATATGTTGTTACAACCCATTTGAATAGTAACAACAATATTATACCTTTATAGAGAAACAAAGAAAATATTTTTTGTCAACAAAAATTATTGTATCCAAATCATCTGAGACACATCCATTAGAGCCGGGATACAAGGACAGTTTTATGAAATTTTAGAGAGAAAACAAATCCCTATTTTCTTTATTTCATCTCAAAAGTATATGTTGTTACCACTCATTTGAACCGTCTCGACGAGACGGTTCAAATGAGTGGTAACAACATATACCTTTATGGAGAAATAAACAAAAGAATGAGATTTTTTCTACAAAAAATTATCGTATCCTTACACTGAAATGGGTTAATTAGCCATAGCATAGAAGTGCATAGAGTGCATAGAAGGAAAATATTTGTCCGCAAACATAAGTGCATAGAAGGAAAATATTTGTCCGCAAACATAAGCGTATCCTCAGCATGAAATGGGTTACTGCATGATTGCCCCGTGATGCGATGAATGTTGCACATCAAAAGGCGTGTTGACCAATCAGTAACATTTCAAAACATAGCCTAAAGGTCACACAGTTTACAGCCTCGTGCTGAATGATGTCGTACAATAAACACCTGTACACACAGCTGGGTGTATCGATTTTTTGCACAAAGCATCACACAAATCTCGTCTGTGGTAATATGTGTCGGGTGTAATCGCATCTGGATTTGGAATTCATATCCCCTGGCACGGATATTGCACGGTTCGGATAAGCAACACGGAAGGTCGTATGTCGCCGGACTTCCGTGCAATAGGGGGGTCGCACATGCCTATTAACATGATTACCTGATTAAAGGTATTACATTCGCTAACATACTAATAATAATCCTTTCATGGACTTTGAATGTCGTTGTTTGAATAAACATAAAAAAATCACGAATCAACTAATTACACGATGACTACGACGTCCGACGATTTTTTTTCTTTGTTTTCTTTTTTCTTCTCTATTTTTTTAATATTTTTTTGGCATCCACGATATTTTTTTGGGATCCACGAGAGACCTGCGTTATAATGGAGATCGCGCTATACGCAATCGCGTTATAATGGAGCTACAGTGTAGTGATGTCATACCTTTCATCGATTCGCAGTTACCATTGACTACCGTTTTGTTGAATACACAAGGCAAAGACATACTTGCTTGAAACTCTTTTCAACAGCTTTATTGCAAGATATTTTCAACACTGCGCACGTCTATATAAACTAGATTGGTCAGTAAGCGATGCTTACGGAATACCCCGGGGAGGAGGGGGGGGGGGGTGCGTGGGACCAGGTACCCCTAAATATGTAAAATAATTTCCAAGTGTGTGGGCTTGTGACCTAGCTTGACTCTGAGCTTAGCGGGGGCGACACAAACGTGAATTTTGTCACAGGGTGGTAGAGGTCCATTGGAGCAATGCGTGTGTCAAATTTGTCACAGGGTGGTAGAGGTCCATTGGAGCAATGCGTGTGTGAAATGTGAAGCAGATCCGAGCAAGGAAATAGAAATTATAACCGATTTCTCTGATGTTAAGATTTGTAAAGAGACTAAGTATGTGTGACCCTGACCTTGGGATCAGCGGGAGTTGGACGGTCGTGGATTTGGCACAGCATGGTAGTAGAGCCTTACAGGAATGCATGTGTGAAATATTAAGAATTTTCAATGAAGGAAATAGAAGTTATAACTTATTTCTCTGATGTTAAGTTTTGTAAAGAAACTAAGTATGTGACCTTGACCTCGATATCAGCGGGGATTTGTCACAGCATGATAGTAGAACCTTAGAGGAATGCATGCATGAAATATTAAGAATTTTCGATTAAATAAATAGAAGTTATAACATTTCTCTGATGTTAAGTTTTGTAAAGAGAACAAGTATTTGACCTTGACCTTGGGATCAGCGGGGTTGGATGTCCTGGATTTGGCACAGCATGGTAGTTAGAGCCTTACAGGAATGCATGTGTGAAATATTAAGCATTTTAGATGAAGGAAATAGAAGTTATAACATATTTCTCTGATGTTAAGTTTGGTAAAGAGACTAAGTATGTGTGACCCTGACCTTGGGATCAGCGGGAGTTGGACGGTCGTGGATTTGGCACAGCATGGTAGTAGAGCCTTACAGGAATGCATGTGTGAAATATTAAGAATTTTCAAGGAAGGAAATAGAAAGTTATAACTTATTTCTCTGATGTTAAGTTTTGTAAACAGACTATTTGACATATGCCACAAATTATTTTTGTGTTTGTTTGTTAGGGTTTAACGGCCTATCAACAGCTAAGGTAATTTAAGGCCGGGTCAATGGGTTTAGTACTAAATCCCACATATTACCTGTACAAGTACATGTACATGTTCAAGTAAAATGTACAAATGGGGGGAAAATCCAATAAACAGATTAGCGGAGGACGCAATTCTAATGAAACTCCAAGACATATTTAATGAGAGAAATAATAAAATTACTTTTAATTTGTTGGCTGTTATTTTCACTGCTAGCATGCAGAGTTGCAGCCTTTGACCAACAGCCAAAACGTCCTTTCTCTCGCGAGAATGTCACATGATCCGTTTTGTCGTGCTGCTGCTCATGTTTGCACTAGGGGCCATACAAGATAATCAGATCACCCACTAGCGACACAGACAGAAAATACTCAAATTTGTCGACTTCAGGCTGGTAAAACAGGGGGCCGTTTCACTAAACTTTGTATGACTAAAATATTTGTAAGTGCAGATTTAGAATAGTCTGTTAATTTCAATTGATGGATTTACATTTATTGAGCATAGGCTGCCAACGGGTTAAGCGTGTCAAAATACACACCAAGTCAAAATACAACGCTGGTAGCAACAAATAATCTACGCATTCCCTGTTTGTATTTTAATCTCTTGTTATAAACTGAATACATCCTACTCAATCAATCAATCAATCAAATTTATTATCGTGTTCAGTTCATTGCTATGACCAGATTAACTATTAAAAAGAACACTTGCTAGTTTCTGATGTTTGTACATCGACATTCAATCATCGGGTAAATTACAGTTCTACCCGGTGGTTTGAAATTCCCTTTGCGCATAAGGAACACACACACCAAGTTTCAAGTCCCTAACTATTATGGCTAACAAGTTAAAAAGAGTCTAATACGGAAGTTACTATTCGATGTTTGTGTTTGGAAACAGTTTTATAGCCACCATGTTATGTTTTTGTTTGTATTATTTTTTTTTAAAAAGGGGGGCGTTTAATAGAAGGGGGACGAATAATAGAACAAGAATTCTGCCACGGAAGAGGTGTCACACCTGCCGAGGCATTTGACCATAACATGATCATGAGCAGGGCCGTAGCCAGAGGTAAAAATCTACGGAGGCAAATCTTATGGGAGTGGGAGAGCGTAGCGTGACCCGCATTGTAAAAAAAAATAGCGAGGCATGGACACTAAAAAAATAGATATAGTAGATGGAAAAACTTTAACCAAAAAACTTTAACCGGACACACGGACGTATGCCAAAATGCCGACGATATCGGGCTTTCCGCAAGCGGGCACGACAATGATGATAAACACCCATGTGAAGTATCCAGGTAATGGGTGAAGCAGTTGCAGAGATATAGTATAACGAAAAACTTTTAACCAAAAAACTTTAACCAGACGTACGTTAACGTTGAAAATGGCTACCGGTAAGTCAATTACGTAGAAATAATAGGTGAAGGTAAAAAACATGGTCACATGTTGGATAGTTGTATGTGGTAGGCACCCCTTGGTTATGAAGCTGTGAAAGTTTGGTGGTCCTAGGTGGTACAGTACCAAAGAAATGGACTTAAACACGAAAATTTAACATTGTAAACGTGAAAACTTAACATTGAAAATGGTTAAGTAGACAGCGCGGAAAAAATGGGTCAAGTTAAAAAAAAAAGTAACATGTTGGATAGTGATATGTGGTGGGCACCCCTTGATTATGAAGCTGTGAAAGTTTGGTGGTCCTAGGTGGTAGAGTACCAAAGAAATGGACTTAAACACGAAAACTTAACATTGTAAACGCAAAAACTTAACATTGAAAATAGCTAAGTAGACTGCGCGGAAAAAATGGGTCAAGTTAAAAAAAAAAGTAACATGTTGGATAGTGATATGTGGTGGGCACCCCTTGATTATGAAGCTGTGAAAGTTTGGTGGTCCTAGGTGGTAGAGTACCAAAGAAATGGACTTAAACACGAAAACTTAACATGGTAAACGCGAAAACTTAACATTGAAAATGGCTAAGTCGACTGCGCGGAAAAAATGGGTCAAGTTAAAAAAAAAGTAACATGTTGGATAGTGATATGTGGTGGGCACCCCTTGATTATGAAGCTGTGAAAGTTTGGTGGTCCTAAGTGGTACAGTAACAAAGAAATGGACTCAAACTTAACATTGATTGTGGACGCCGCCCACCGCCCGCCTGCCGCCCGCCGCCCACCCGCCCGGCTTTCGCCAATCCAATAGCCTGGATTTTTTTTCAAAAAAACCTGGCTAAAAAGGTATTATGTTGGATAGTGATATGTGGTGGGCACCCCTTGATTATGAAGCTGTGAAAGTTTCCTGGCTAAAAAATGGTCACATGTTGGATAGTTGTATGTGGTGGGCACCCCTTGGTTATGAAGCTGTGCAAGTTTGGTGGTCCTAGGTGGTACAGTACCAAAGAAATGGACTTAAACACAAAAACTTAACATTGTAAACGCGAACAGTTAACATTGAAAATGGCTAAGTCGACTGCACGGAAAAAATGGGTCAAGTTCAAAAAAAGGTAATATGTTGGATAGTGATACGTGGTCAAGGTCATGTTAATGGAGGCATGATCGTGTTTCAAATGATCAAATGCATCAAGTGTCCAAATATTGAAGCAATCCGTTAAGTAATTTTAAAGTTATATCATGATGAAGAAACTTGTACAAACTTTTTTATAGCCAATAAATGGCTTAGTGTTTCTGCAAAAATCAGAAGGCAAAAAAGGTCAAGGTCATGTTAATGGCAGCATGAGTGTGCTCCAAATACTTACAAGTGTCCAAATATTGAAGCAATGTGAAGGTAAAAAGGTCAAGGTCATGTTAATGGCGGCATGAGTGTGTTCCCAATGCTCATATGTATCAAGTGTACAAATATTGCAGCAATCCGCCAAGTAATATTTAAGTTATACCATGATGACGAAGCTTGTACAAACATTTTTGACATTTCGGACGATGACGCGAACGATAACGATGGAAAAAGCGGCGACTATAGTCGCACCTTCTGCTAAAGCAGGCGTGACAATAAATACGGTATTTAAACTATATTCTTTGACATATAAGGTGTGGAGTCAATTCCCACCCTTAAATATAAGCCAAATGAAAACATATAAGGTGTAATAAGTCAGTAGTAAATGGGTTATGTAAACAGAAACCTTAAGGCTTGTCCTTCATTTTTATCCAATGACATACGTCACACCACATGAAAAGGGGGCTTATGGAGCTTACGACCAATATAGCTCCAGATCAGTCAGGGAATCTGAGCAGTCTAATGAGGGGCTACATTGTTCGCAATTGAGTAGGGGAATTAATTAATCGGAGATGTGAACAGAAACGATAATGTCTTCGGCATTCATTTCTGTCTGATGTACGTCACACCATGACATAATAGGGACTCAAGTTTACGGCCAGCGTAGCCCCAGATCAGACTGCGCATTCACGCAGTCTGATCTGGGGCTACACTGGTCGCTATCGAGTAGAGGAAACATTTTTGATGCCTGTAACAGGTTGAATGGATATGCTACATGATCAGGGTCTACACTCGTGAAACACCAGATAAAACCCTTTTTCTCGCGACAGCTCAATTGATACTGAAGACGCAGATGTCAGATCACAGCACATAATTTGTCTATGCAGCATGTGACGCGACATGAAAACACGGCGCTTAATTGTAACACATTTACGATCAGTGTAGACCCAGATCGATTTTGTTGTTGCAACAATATAGCTGTGCATCGACACAGCGATACTCGGGTCTACACGTTCACATTTTGATGAATCGAAAAACGATCCATCTCCAAGAGCACTAACTTGCAAGGACATATGTTGGTCATGAATTCAAAGAGGTGTAAGTTTCGGGTTTGCAGGCGGCTACTACGTATGTCTGGAACTTTGAAACTCGAGGAAATATTGCATAAAAAATACATCAATAATGCAACGGAATACAGCCAGCCAAAGGTCGCAATAATTAAGTAACTCCGTGCTCAAGACGTGTTTTGTTTTCATTAAAAATTGTCAACTGGTTTTGTAACTACTGTCAGGAGAAGAATTCACATAAGTGTAAAAGCTTGTTTTCTAATCCTGTTCTCAATTGTATGTATATATATATCACTTGCCACAACTTGAAATAAATATTGTTTAAACTAACTACTGTTTGTTCCACATTTTTCTGCCGACGAACTTTCGGCTATTAAACTCATTAAATCTAAAAGATTTAAATGTAAGTATTTTTTCATCAATAACAAAAAAAGTTCACCTCCGCAATTTTCTGTATTTCATGAAATTCCACCAAATATTGATTTTATTGCGAAAAAACAATTTCTCTATGGGAATTTAACATGCAAAATTGCATGGCGTATCTCATGTGTGGAGAAATTGGGCTTCTGGGTTTTGTCACCAGTGAAGCTCCTGATCAAATAGCACACTGCTTTCGACTGATAATGATCTACGTTGCTTGTTAGAAGCACGATAGGTGTTTCATTGATGAAATGGCGAACAGTGCAGATGGGCGGCCGAGTCATTACGGATTTATTCAACATTATAATAGTTGTGGATACCCTCCGATCCTCCCACATTCAAAATTGAAGAGTCAGTGGAAAAAGGGGTCCAACTCCCTGAGGGAGTTAGCCCCCTTATTCCACTGACCCCTACAAGAGTCGAATGGCTTTATAATTAAACGTCCCGTGTCTCAAATGAAGTCTTGACCGGTGAACTGTAAATGACCTATACCAAGCAAATGTATAATTTTATTCAATCAAATTCCGAGAAGCTTCTTTTGTATTCAATACGTACAATCACAGACTGATAATTGGGTCATAGGCTTCTTGCCAAAAGATATCAAAAATACTTGACTGATTAAAGGTACATGCCCACTCAGTAGGCACAAAATGCCAGGTATAATATAGGGAGACAGATAGTTTTGTATATTCTGTAGATATGATATTTTCTGGCAACATAAACATTCATTCACCATTACTCCACATATTGATTGGCAGCATTATATATTTTATATCAGACGAAAACATTTCACACTGATATCAGGGGCGATAACTGTGTTTCCTTAAAATGTTAACGCACATTACTATTTATTCTCTGTATTTACTTTTTGATGTGCAATGATCATACAGTATAATCTGTCGAAAATATTTTTTTTCAGGCCACACATTTAATTAGTATAAATAATAACAAAATATCATGCGTTATTTGCATATAAAAATAGTCTGATACTTCCGGGAGTAAAATTTACATCAGTACAATAAATATTACTAAATGTTTATATCAGTAATTTTTAGAATAGTGGAATAGTGGAATAGTGACACAAGTATACACTTATAAAAAACAAATTGTGTCTAATGAGTGGGCATGTACCTTTAAGGTTTTACAGACATTCCACCCGAAACTGATTGGGTGGCCGGTGGTGAATGGTGAATGCATTTAACCCTTTCAATTTGAAACACCACATGCCTGTATAGTGGTATTGGCAAAATGTGTAGATCCAGAGGAACCGGCTCGTGACGAGCCGTCTCATCAGGATCTACACTTTTTGCAAGTAATTTTCATATTTTTCAGAAAAAAATCCAGCCCATTTTCATAAATGGACTAGTCTGAAAATCATTTTGTGACCATTGGATTGGTTGCAAAATTAACATATCACAATCCAATTCTAGTTATTTAGGGGTGAAAGGGTTAACGTCATACAGAGCCATACACGGACGAGACCTTGGTTTCAGGTCACATCCGAAAGACCAGTGGGATGGAAAGATTGTGAATCTTTCATGCCGAAGGCTGGGATTGAACCCACAACCTCTGGTATTGAAGGTCCAGTGCCCCAACCTCACGCCCAGAACCCATCCCAGATTGTATGGTTGTTTTTTTTTACATTCGTTTTACCCAGATATGACCAACATTGGTCCCAGATTAACCCTTTTCATGCTGAGGATACGCCATTATGTTTGCGGAAAATCCTAAATATTTTCCTTCTCTGTGCTCAGAAGTATATGTCGCGACACCATTTGAACCGTCTCGTTGAGACGGTTCAAATGAGTGGTCACAACATATACTTCCATTGAGAAATAACAAAAATAAAATATTTAATAAATTTCATACCCGTAAAGGTGTTTTCCGAAAGGAATTGTTTAATTTGAAACCTAATACACTTGACATTTCTATACTGGCCTTGACCGACCATGAAGCCTGACAATCTCTTTGTGAATATCCGGAGACAATTCCGGAACAGTTCAACTCTGTAAAAGCAAGAGACAGACAATTGATATTGTAATATTAATCATGGGCGGATTCAGGGGGGGCGGCGGACCTGGTGCGAGCCCCCCCCTAAAATTTGGCGAGTAAAGATTTTTTACAAGTTACAAGGCACGTTTCATGCCAAATGCCATGTATTCCATGCATATTTCGGTCGTTGTCTTATTGTTTCAAAATTTAAACGTTTTCAATAAAAAATCATGTCCAAACATACTTTGCTCCAAAATGCGCCAGAACGCATGAAATGTGATGCAGATTTCAATTTTTTTACAGGGGGGGGGGAATGCCCCCGGACCCCCCCTAGCGAAAGCTCGGTCGACTATTTTGCAATACTTGACTATATTATCGAATAATATAGATAATATAGTCAAGTATTGCAAAATAGTTACGGCCCCCCTAACCCGAAATCCTGGATCCGCACCTGTCAATAGTTATCACAATTACTGCGAACAACTGATTAAATTGTGTCCCTCGCTAAGTCAATTGTATAAATAGCAGCAATATGTGTCACAAGGCGATAAGGAGGCACATTAGGCTGGAATCGAACCGGGGACCTTAGGTGTCACGTTTAAACCAGCAAAATCATCGTTTTCTAATTAAAAACAACGAAAACCATGTGAAAACGATGCGTTGAAAGGAACAACAGGTATTTAAATAGTTGAAAGCTGAGTCTTTAAATGAAAGTATCATTTTCAAGCACAAAGAAAACAAACGATAATCATTTCAATGCATATCGTTATACAAAATGATCGCCACTGCGTTTTCCATTCGTTTTCGTTTCTCTGGCCATCAGAATCTGCAGTGTTTGTCACTAATTGGAAGATTTTGAAGCAACCCCTTTTCCGATTAATCAATTAGTCCAAAATTAACATGGAACAAACGATGTCATATATTTATAGGTGAAATGGCTAAGAAATGAAACTTTGATTGCATTAAGTTGAATATCACACGAAATCGGTGAATGACGTCAGTGTAATTGAGTAAAACAAACAATATTGCATTTCTTTCCAGGACATAATACCTGCAAATAGTTGCGACTGTGGACGTTTGTTGTCAGCCTAGTCTAATACCTTGCATGAATTCGTTCAACTATGCTGTTTGTCAGAAGCATTGACCGGGGTGTCAGGGATTCCGCTGGCGATCGCCACTTTCGCAATTGGCGATAAAAAGAAACAGTTGGCGATAAAAAATTACAATTTTCGATTTATTATTATTATTTTTTTTTTTTTTGAAGTGGCAATTTTTTTATTTTCCCCAGTGAAATCCCTGGGGTGTCAGTAACTCAATAGCAAACAGTGCAGACCCAGATCAGACTGCGCGGATACGCAGGCTGATCTGGGTCTACACTGGTCGCAAATACCATAAGCCCCATTGCTCCAGTCACAGACACTATCACAACATAAAGCACCATATAAACCATTAAATAAAGTCTATTATTATTATTATTATTAACCCAATAAATGGAAGAGAACAACCGATGCAGTGTACTCAGGTTTGTTACCAAAAAATATTTCCGACTAGTTATAAAGTATGATTGATCATTGCGCAGTTGGCCAAAGTGGCGTTAAATTTTCATCCCAGGAGGCCTGATATTTGCAAACTTGCTTAGGGCATGCAGGGCTCCAGATAACGAATGAGTAATTGAGTATTGTCACTCCATCATTTCTGAAGCAATTGGGTATTTCAAAATTTTAATTGGGTAAAATAAAATCACACTTCTGTTTATACTGTTTATTGTTTTCTGCAGCATGGTAAAGGTACCACTTTTTGATACTCGCTACTTCTGATTTCAATTGGGGTTTTGGCAATTTTAATTGGGTATTTAAGCAAATACGCAGCTTATCTGGAGTCCTGGGCACGTATAGTATATCATGTACAGAAATCAAGAAAGCAAATACTTATCAGACTAAACAGTGGATTATCTGGTCAGGAAATGAAATGAATGGGGTTTAACATCCCAGCAACAGCTAAGGTCATATAGGGACGGGACAACAGTTTAAAGTCTCATCCGACAGACCAGTGGGATGGATATGCTATGAACGCATTTTGTCATGCTCCAGGGGAGGTTTGGAACTCAGAACCTTCAGTATTGAAGTTCAGGGGGCCATTTCACTAAACTTCGTACGACTAAAATGTTTGTAAGTGCAAAATTATGATAGTCTGTAAATTTTACATAAACAATGTTTTCTTGTAAACAATTATTGGATTTTCATTTATTGAGCATATGTTGCTTATGCAGCCTATGCTCAATAAATGTAAATCCATCAATTGAAATTACCAGACGATCCTAATTTTGCACTTACGAACATTTTATCGTACAAAGTTTAGTGAAACGGGCACCTGTATTCTACAACCGAGTCACATCCCATTATCCCTTATCTGGTCAGGTGTTCTAACCTCTAGGCCACAATCCATCCCCTGATATAGAAAGTAAAGAAAGTATAATAATGCCAATCACTATGTGTGGTAATGGCGACTGAATGTTTGTTTTGCCAGAAGATGCCTACGATGATGTCACCGATATAAAGAACATTTTGTGTCTACTGAGTGGGCATGTACCTTTAACATACATGTACATGAACTTTACTTGACATTAATGGAGGCATTGACAGATAATCCTTGTATGTGTGACCGATCAACATGCGTCCAAATGGGTCCAAATGTGGTTGTGACCAATGCAGCTCCAGATCAGCCTGCGCATCACATGTCAAAATTATTCCTAGTCTGTATAAAATCCTAGGATATTCCTAGGAATTAAAGTGCAAAAATCATTCATACCTTCACAACATAGGAAAATCTAAGGAAGCCTAGGAATATTTAGATTTTTTCATTCCTAGGTATGCTATAAGTCAGGATTCCTAAGAAATTCCTAGGAATTCCTAGGAATAACTTGTTAATTCAAATCCTAGAAATCCCAGTTGCTAGGAATTGTATCAGTTTGTGGGAATATTCTAGGAATGCTAGGAATGTACACATTACAAAATTCCTAAATGTCCCAAGTCTTAGGAGTTTCATCTTGTGCTATGGAAATTTAGAGAATGTTAGTAATATCTCCAAATAAATAAATTCCCAGAAATCCCAATTGCTGGGAATTTTCTCAAATCTCGAATATTTCCAGTCACAAAATTTCTACAATATTCCCAGGACAGGGAAGTGCCAGGTCGAGAGGTTTGAATCCCACCACCACCATATAGGAGAAAATCACAAAATCAACATTGATTGATTGATTATTGGTGTTTAACGGCCTATCAACAGCTAAGGTCATTTAAGGCCGGGTCAACGGGTCTATCCCGTATTTAACGTGTCCATTATGAGGGAAATTCCCAAAATCAGAACTGAATATTTACAGAAAAATATATATTCAGCCCTGAAATTAGAATATCCTGACCAGGTCCATTCCACACCAGAGTAACTTCCCCTGCGGAATGAGGTTCATGAAATCATGAATTTTTCAAAACATTTAAGGATAGTTCATGAACTGGCTATTAAAAGTTCATAATTTATGTTCATTAAATTGTGTACATGAACAGTTCTTGAAATATGTCCATGAACTGTTCATGAACTTTTGAAGAACACTTGAACTGTTCATGAACATGTACAAATTAAGAGCATTCATGAACTGTAGTATCATTAAATAGTTCATGAATTGTTCTTAAACTATGGAAGGTCATATCCGCCATAATTATATTTGTCTTGATGCTTGCTGGCTGATGACATTTTAAGTTCTATCCGTCTTATTACAATTATATGTGGCTTGATGCTTGCTGGCTGATGACATTTTAAGTTCTATCCGTCTTATTACAATTATATGTGGCTTGATGCTTGCTGGCTGATAACATTCTAACCCTTACAGAAATGAAAACCTTGCCGCAAGGTTGCCGCAAGGTTGCCGCAACCTTGCGGCAACCTGATCAGTGTGCCAGAAGACTGTGCCGCAAGGTTGCAGATACGTGCCGCTAGCGGCAACCTTTTTTCTGCCCAGTCTCACATTGCCACAAGTGTGCCACAAAATAGTACTATGTGCCAGAACATTGCCACAACGGGTACTTATACAAAATGTGCATCATAAGCGTGCCAGAACCATGCCACAAATAAACCTTTGTGCGAGATTTAAATAGCAGGTTGCCACAAAGTTGCCACAACTTGTACTTTGCAAGATGACCCATGATAAGCGTGCCAGAACATTGCCACAAATGAAACTTGTTGCCAGATTGAAAATAGCAGGTTGCCACAAAGTTGCCACAACCGTTACTTTGCAAAATCATAAGCGTGCCATAACATTGCCACTAAAGAAACTTTGTGTGAGATTGAAATAGCAGATTGCACAAGGTTGTCTGAAATGGCTAACTTGTTTAATCGGAAAAAGCATAAACATAAACATAGTTCATTGCAAATAAGACTTAATACATACAATGGGCTTTGGCTACAAGTTCTTACAAAACGTATATATCACTCATTTGAACCGTTTTGTTTTGGGCTTGAACATTATTAATTGTTCAATGGGGGTGGGGGGGGAGTGTTGTTACCGCTCATTTGAACCGTCTCGTTTGAACATTATTAATTGTTCAATGGGGGGGGGAGGCCTTGAAAATTTAATGAAAATCTGTTGGAAAAGGTGGGGGCTTATATTTTTCTAAGGTGAGTTAACAAAATTTATCCAGCCCCATTCCCACCCCAACCCCCTGGGTCATAAATAATGACCAGACCCTTGGATTGGTATTATACTTGCTTGTTCAAAATATGAAGCATAAGAACATAATAATGACTAATGGATTGCCAATGGTGTTGCATGTATGTTCAACAGCAAAATGTGAGGGTGGGCGAGAGCTTCCTTGTATATTTAACAATGAAAATACAAACTTTCCTTCACTGGGAAAAAACCAATTTGTTCGAATTATTTTTGCTACTGGCGTTTTCATGTTGGACAAGAAAATAGAGTCATGTGTATGAATGTAATAACGAGATGGTGCCTAAAAAGGAGTATTATTATAAACACAAAATCATTTAAATTTGTTAACAATTATATTTCTACAGCTTTTAAACGAGTACTAATGTACATACTATTAAGATTATATAGTATTATTTCTTCTTTATCCGTTTATTATAAAGTTATTTTAAAAAATAAATGTTCCACTATAATAAGTCCATTAGTAAACAAGAGTTATCTCCCCAAGTCAGAACAAGACTACTGTCACATACGCACATTTTGGTCTAGAAAGTTCGTTTTTAGTGCAAATTTGTATAACTTCGAACTCCTTGTTTGGTATGTAGCACCAGACGAAGACAAAATCAAACAATTTTATAGAATGACACTGAATATAAGACAGTAATCTGTGCTGGGCTAATGTTAAAACCGGCGATATGTTTTTTATGCAGTCATGCTGTCAACGCGAATGGTGAGACATGATGGTTCACAACAGAAATCTATAGGGTGATGAAAGTTACAGAAATAATTCATAAACCGCTTAAAACCAGTGAAATAAAGAAAATAATTTGAAATAGCTGGAAATTAATCAAATTGTCTTAGTTTTCTGAAAATACAGAATGGCCTTGCCCGATGTGTCACTCGCCAAATCGGACCAGTGAAAATCCTCTCGCCAACATGAAAATTGAATCGCCATGGCGAGCGGGGCGAGTGAATTTTTAAGCCATGTTACACATTACAAAATTCCTAAATGTCCCAAGTCTTAGGAGTTTCATCTTGTGTTAATTGTGGAAATTTAGAGAATGTTAGTAATATTGGTGGTTCTTGAATGTGTACCCTTATGATTCTCACTGAAATTACCATTTGAGATATCAATGTAGACTTTCACTGAAATGTCAGGGAATTATTAACCTCCAAGACACATGTGGACAGAGTAGAGAGAGAGAGAGAGAGAGAGAGAGAGAGAGAGACATACAGACAGACAGAGAGAGACAGACAGAGAGAGAGAGAGACAGAGAGACACACAGACACAGAGAGACACACACACACGCAGACACACACACACAACACACACGTATGATTATGCACACACATATGTGTCGGAACAATGCTCTCGCAGTCTTTGTGGCTGCAGAGAGATTGAGGCGAAAAATAAGCGCCTGAATTACAGACATACAACAACAACAACAACTAGAAGTTAAGCTGTCACATGGTTTAAATTATTTATGATTTAAACATGAATTACTTCAATATGTAAGTCAACAATCAAACCACAGTAAACTATTTCACAATCAATGAACTAGGCTCATAGAAAGGAGTAAGACTAGTCTATGTATCACTATAAATCTAATAAGAAAATTTTGAGTTCCAAATTATGAAAGAACTAACCAGTAACCGACTGGATCCAGTAAACAACGTATGCGATATTGTACTCGCATCCATCACTTTCCAGTGTTTAAAGACACAATACAATTACAAATCAAAAGACAGGCATATACTAATACAAACTGGATAAAAGACTGACACACATACTGTGACCGACAGACACTTATTGACAATTGATTAATTTATGCACACAACCAAACTACAGTAAGAGATTTCATAAACAAATGAACTAGCTATCTATATCTCTATATTCTATCTATATTTTCAGGGTCATATATATTAAGGAAACCAATAGAAATCCGCTGTGAAAAGTTTTTTTTTTGCAATCTGTTTTGGTCACAAATCATCTACATCTGCATTATCTGGGCATTTACAAATGTAGCATATTTATGTTCATGATCAATCAATCTGTCCCACACTATTATAACTGTTCAACTTCATTAACATTCAAACCTATATATATGAGTAAATAGCATCTTTCTCACTTTGAGTTAATGTTGGTATGCATGTGTGATCGACCAAATTAAATTATTTCCTCGGAAACTTGCAGTCCTGTTCTTGGTTCATCGCCTCTAGGATATGGTATGATATGATAGCTTATGGTAGATGTGCGATCCCTGTTTAGTGTGCATCATATTTTCATTCTTGGAAAATTTCTGAAGTAGTGAACTGGCATTTGCAATCTGCATTTCAAAATTCTGTGACCCATGCATGAAACATTTTCCTGAGATCTCCATTAATTTAAGTCTTCATAGATATTCAAAGCATGAAAATGTCCAGAGAGGTCCATGGTTCCGAACGCAAGAAGGTAAATGTAAAAGTTGATAAATGTTATATGTGAACTTGTTTTCTAAATACAACGATGGCATATGAGAATATATATTCTCAGACAGAAATGCTGCAGTAACAACGTAGAATTTTTCAGATCGTCATTTGTAATAACTGATTTTAGAAGCAGGTAAATGCCATTAACTAAAAGCATATATATATTGCATGATTCAAATACACATTTGGTAAAATATCTTTCATGACTGGAAACAGGTAATATAACAATCTATTTGCAGAGTGTTTGCCAATGTATTGCAGAGTGTTTGCTATATCTATTTGCGAAGTGTTTGTTATCTATTTGCAATATATTTGCAGAGCATTTGCAAAATAATTGCAGTGTAATTGTTTTTTTATTTGCCAAGTAATTGCACATGCAGGGTTTGCAATCTATTTGCGGCAAACCTTCTGCAAAGGGTTGTTGAAGTTCTTGCGCATACCCTTTGCAATCTGTTTGCAGTCTGTTTGCACACGTCGTTCCAAATCTACAGACTGCAGAATATATTCTGCAAATATTTGTAGAACATACTTTTCAAACACTTTTGCAAACAATTTGCAAAGGGATATAATATATTCCGCATACCCCCCTCCATCATAGGGGTAGTGAGTTTGAATCATTTTTTCATACATACAATGTATATATACACATATATTTTGATTTGTTTATGTTTTATTACATATTTCTTTTTTATGTGTGTTGCTATTTCAAATTACATTAATTAATCATGAGATAGATTACATGTAGAAACGTTAGTCTCGCTTTGAAGAAAACTAATAACTAAATGCACACTCATTTCATATATGTGTACATGAAGAATCTTGAGTATGTTCTCGCCGATCGTGTCACATTGAGGTCATATAACAATAGTGATAATCATTGCCTATTCACGTATTCCCGTATCCAGCAGGCAATCATAAAAATAATAGAATGATATCGACAAAAGTAATGCGTTTTGTGAGGTTCGAACTCTCGACCAGATAAAATGAACAAAAGTTCGGCTAACATATAGATATTCTCCCGCTTCGATACCACTGAGCCATACTACATGTCTATTTTGTGCACCTTCAAAGAAAAGGGTGTATAATAGTGTTGCAAATGTCCGTCCGTCTATATATGGCCAGAATAATTATATGTGCCACAACTATATATGCTACAAATATAACGTACTGCTACAACTGTGCCTGCCGTAAGGTTGCCGCAACTGTGTGCCGCAAGGTTGCCGCAACTGTGTGCCGCAAGGTTGCCAGAACGCTCATTTGCATACGAAATACGACCTTCCGGCAACCTTGCGGCAACCTTGCGGCAACCTTGCCACAAGTGTGCCGCAACTGTGTGCCACAAGGTTGCCACAACTATGTGCCGCAAGGTTGCCGCAACTGTGTGCCAGAACGCTCATTTGCATACGAAATACGACCTTGCGGCAACCTTGCGGCAACCTTGCCACAAGTGTGCCGCAACTGTGTGCCACAAGGTTGCCACAACTGTGTGCCGCAAGGTTGCCGCAACTATGTGCCAGAACGCTCATTTGCATACGAAATACGACCTTGCGGCAAGCTTGCCGCAATCTTGCCGCAACCTTGCCGCAATTGGTTGCCAGAGACCTGATATTTCTGTAAGGGAAGTTCTGTCCGTCTTATTACATTTCTATGTATGTGGCGTGATGCTTTATTCATTCGTATTGTTTCAATGCGTTGTGTGTTGATTACATTCTAAGTAGCTTGATGTTTCACTGGTAGTGACATCCCGAGTTCCATTATTGATTATTGCATCGCTGTTTTGCTATGCTCGCTAAGCCACGCCCCTTGACAACAACAATTGCAACAGTAATTTGGGAACAACCATTATGACGCCAGGTGCGCTGCTAAAACTTAAAATAGTTCTCCCTAAAAGTATTTAATATGCTGGTACCTGTCCTACAATGCGTTGCTCTCTAAATTGGTTCCATGTCCCTAACGGTGTTGATGTAGATTGATGCCGCCTTTTCTGTTGCGCCAAGTTTAGGTTAAAATAGACCAAATAGTTTTACTGTATAATTTAACCGAATCCCAGCCAGTCTTTCCTACTTTCACTATTCGTATGGATGTTGTGAGACCAACCTCGTTATGTCAGGCGCGGATCCAGGATTTCGGGTTGGGTGGGTGGGGGGGGGGGGGGGGGGGGGGGGGGGGGGGGGGGGGGGCGTAACTATTTTGCAATACTTGGCTATATTATCGAACGAGCGTAGGATTGTAGTTCAGGTTGTTGTTGTTGTGGATGTTGTCAGATGATATGATTGATGCTGCTGCTGCTGCCCCGTTTATTGCGCGTTGGCTGCACCCCCCAATAAACAATAAATTCACAACGCGAACATAGAAACGTGCCTTGTAACTTGAAAAATAAAACTCGGCGAATTTGGGGTGGGGGGGGGGGGCGCCGGGTTCGCCCCCCCCCAACCCCCCACCCTGAATCCGCCCATGCATGTCCCCCAATATTGTTTACATTATTTGGCCACGGAAACTCTGTTTACATCTCGTGACCAACAGGCTCAGTGTTTTCTTTTAAATGCTTCAAATATGCTGAAACTGGTGTCAATTTCTCTAACCTTAGACCTAGAGTGCTTCATGCCAGGTTATAATATAGGGAGATATGTTTTTCTTTATTCTTTCAATCTGACATTTTTCTGGCATAATGAACATTGATTTACCATTACCAGACGTACTAATTGACAATTATTATACTCTTACTATAAAAATGTGATTGTTTTCAATTACGTACATATGTAATTTAATTATGAGGATACGTGTATGTATAAAACACATTAGTAAGTCAAACACCATACATACGTATACAATTTAGTTAATATAGATTAGAGAATAATAAATGGTGCGAAATCGTCAATGGGGTAATAGTAGTCCAGTATGACACAGTTTGCTTGCAAATCTTGATCCATTACTACCAAGTTTCACTTGAGGTACATGTGGGGGTGTTGGTCATGTGATGTAAACAGACTTTCCGTGGCCAATCAAAAATGTAAACAATATTGGAGGACATGACGAGGTTGGATTTTTCTTTCTTAGGAATAAGTGAACCTATTGTTTAATTCATGCAGAACCAGTACAGACCGGATGCAGGTCATGTACAAGTAGGTCCCACAACATCCATACGAATAGTGAAAGTAGGAGAGACTGGCCTTATTTGATGGGATTCGGTCAAAGTATATAGTAAAACTATTTGGTGTATTCTAACCTATGCTGTGATAATTTGTGGGTGAAATCTTGCATCAACACCGGTATTGGAGGTGTGACTTGAACAGCCAATCAGATGTCGGACTATAATTTATTCGAGGGAGAATTACTTGAGCGGACAGCAGTGCCATCTGACGTCATAATGACGCACTACTAACCCATATATTGCTTGCATCATTCTGCTTGTAGCTTGATGCTTTCTGCTTGCGGCCTTCCGCTTTCGGACTGTAGCTTGATGCTAACTTCCTGCGGCTTTGTCCTTACTGCTTTCGGCCTTATTCAAAGTGCTAAGTGCTTTGTTCTTACTTGCTATTGCAAATGCTTAGTGCAATAAAACAGGGACACGAATAAGGACGTATCAATAAGTGTAATGTAAATAAGACGAATTAACAAAGCAATCAGCAGAATGGACATGTAAGAAAGACAAATACAATTACAATAAGCAGATTTCAAATGTAATAAATACAAATGACGAATGAAATAACATGAATATAAGTTGTAATGTCATCAGCACGCAAGCATCAAGTCACATAGAATTATGGCGGATATTACCTTCCATATTAAACATGTTAAACAATCAATTTAAGAACTATTCATGAGCTTTTGAAGAATGTAACAAAATCCTTGAACTGTTCATGAACATGTACAAAGATCATTCAGGCCGTCCTTAAAAAAATGTTTGTTTCCTGTAACCCGACCCAGAATTTTAGAAGTGGGTCGGTTGGTAGGCAATTTATTTTTTTTTCTGTCATATCACATATTGAATTTAAAAATTATTAATATTAAAAAGGTACAATATTTTAACACTTGCATTGCAAGTGTTAAAATATTGTACCTTTTTAATATTAATACTTTTTAAATTCAATATTGCAAGTCTTGCAATAAAAGTATGTCAATTGCTGTATGTGTTGTTGTATGAACATGTATGCCATTTAGGGCGAGAGATTATATTAACCCTTTTAACCCACTGTAGCACTAAATTAAAAAAAATAAAATAAATAAAATTGTAAAAAAAAAAAATAAAAAAAAAAATAAATAAAAACTTGTAAACGAAATTGCAATAAAAAAAATCGGGTCGCACCATTTTTAGCGGGTCGGTCGGGTTACAGGAAACGGAGATATAATTATGGATGGCCTCATGACCATTTCATGAACTGTAGTATCATTAAATAGTTCATGAATTGTTCTTAAACATTTTATTCAATCAATTTAAGAACTATTCATGAGCTTTTGAAGAATGTAACCAAATCTTGAACTGTTCATAAACATGTACAAAGCAATCATGACATTTCATGAACTGTAGTATCATTAAATAGTTTCAGAATGTTATTTTATTAATCAATTTAAGAACTATCATGAGCTTTTGAAGATGTAACCAAATCCTTGTAATGTTCATGATGTAAAAAGAGCAATCATTGACCATTTATGAACTAGTATCATTAATAGTTCATGAATTGTTCTTAATCAATTGAAGAACAATTCATGCTTTTGAGAATGAGTAAAATGTAACCAGGGCCCGTCCTGGGAGGGGGTCGTCGAAGGCTCAGGGGGCCCTGAGTATTTTAACTAAAAAATGTAGTGTAAAAAGAGCAATCATGACCATTTCATGAACTGTAGTATCCAGTATCTTTAATAGATCATAAAAAATAGTTCCATTTATAAGTTCATAAATTCTTAAACATGTTAAACAATCAAATTTAAAGAACTATTCGTGAGCCTTGTTTTGAAGAATGTAGATAACAAAATCCTTGAAACTGTTTCATGAACATATACAAAGAGCAATCAATTGACCCTATTTCATGAATTGTTATTATCATGATTATTGTTGAATGTTCAGTATTCCAATCATGAATGTGAATTAAAGTATGCTAAAAGTTCCTATGTACTTATATGGCCTTGCCCGATGTGTCACTCGCCAAATCGGACCAGTGACATGAAACCAACATGAAAATTGAATCGCCATGGCGAGCGGGGCGAGTGAATTTTTAAGCCATGTTACACATTACAAAATTCCTAAATGTCCCAAGTCTTAGGAGTTTCATCTTGTGTTATGGAAATTTAGAGAATGTTAGTAATATTGGTGGTTCTTGAATGTGTACCCGTATGATTCTCACTGAAATTACCATTTGAGATATCAATGCAGGCGCGGATACAGAAATAATTGCAGGGGGGGGGGGTCTGTAATTAAAATTTGGCATAGCCGACCTCCGCGAGAGCGAAATCGTAAAGTAGGGTGTCTGGGGGTCCTCCCCCAGGAAATTTTTAGATGCCAGATCGCTGCAGATGCGATTTCCTGACACCTAGGCCACGAAAAAAGTCATCCAACTATTCGAGTATTGTAGATTTTCGTCTTTTTTATTTTTTTTGCTGGGAGCAGGGGGGGGTCCGGACCCCCTGGACCCCCCCACCCCCCCCCTGTATCCGCGCCTGCAATGTAGACTTTCACTGAAATGTCAGGGAATTATTAACCTCCAAGACACAGACAGACACATGTATGATTATGCACACACATATGTGTCGGAACAATGCTCTCGCAGTCTTTGTGGCTGCAGAGAGATTGAGGGCGAAAAATAAGCGCCTGAATTACAGACATACAACAACAACAACAACTAGAAGTTAAGCTGTCACATGGTTTAAATTATTTATGATTTAAACATGAATTACTTCAATATGTAAGTCAACAATCAAACCACAGTAAACTATTTCACAATCAATGAACTAGACTCATAGAAAGGATTAAGACTAGTCTATGTATCACTTAAATCTAATAAGAAAATTTTGAGTTCCAAATTATGAAAGAACTAACCAGTAACCGACTGGATCCAGTAAACAACGTATGCGATATTGGACTCGCATTCCATCACTTTCCAGTGTTAAAGACACAATACAATTACAAATCAAAAGACAGGCTAATAATACAAACTGGATAAAAGACTAGCTGACACACATAGTATATACTGTGACTGACAGACACTTGACGATTGATTATAATTTAATTATGCACACAACCAAACTACAGTAAGAGATTCATAAACAAATGAACTAGCTAGCTACTGTCTGTTCCACGTATTGCTGCCTATCTATCTATCTATCTATCTCTATATTCTATCTATATATTTTCTGGGTCATATATATTAAGGAAAACCAAATAGAAATCGCTGTGAAAAGCTTTTTTTTGCAATCTGTTTTGGTCACAAATCATTCATCTGCATTATCTGGGCATTTACAAATGTAGCATATTAATTTATGTTCAATCAATCTGTCCCACACTATTAGAACTGTTTTCAACTTCATTTAACATTCAAAAACCTATTTATGAGTAAATAGCATCTTTCTCACTTTGAGTTAATGTTAGTATGTGTGGTCGACCAAAATAAATTATTTCCTCGGAAACTTGCAGTCTTGTTCCTGGTCCATCGCCTCTAGGATAGGTCAGCTTATGGTAGATGTGCGATTCCTGTTTAGTGTGCATCATATTTTCATTCTTGGAGAATTTCTGAAGTAGTGAACTGGCATTTGCAATCTGCATTTCAAAATTCTGTGACCCATGAAACAGTTTCCTGAGATCTCCATTTAAGTCTTCATAGATATGCAAAGCATGAAAATGTCCAGAGAGGTCCATGGTTCCGAACGCAAGAAGGTAAATGTAAAAGTTGATAAATGTTATATGTGCACTTGTTTTCTAAATACAACGATGGCATATATTAGCAACCCCGATTAGGCGATGGCTTATCAGCTAATCGCCTGGAATTGGTAAAATATTCAGTACCATGTACGCGAAATCGCCCATTAATTGCGTATTTCTTAACAGTTCTCATGAATAAAAATATCATTTAAATGAGAAATAAATTATCTACAAAACCATATAAATTTCATTATTATGTGTCATAAATATGTTTATCATGTATTAACTTAATTACATAATTAAATGGGGATCCCACTGATAAAAATTTGCATAGTCTGCGAGTGATTTGGTACCGCCTACCGGCTTAGAAATGATTTGCGGGCTGTTTATATCTCATGAATATTCATGAGATAGATTTTGATTGACAGAAAATTGAATGACGTACACGGAGATATTTGCATAATTAACATAGGACTTGCCTACGCGACGTAAATAATCCCCTTCGTCGCCCATCAAATCATTAAATTATCCATATTATGCATATATTTATGAAAACTACAAAGAATTATCTTTTATTTGATACCAATATTGTGTTTCGGAACCTAAATTTGAGCTTCGCATTCAATTTTCAAATGTACCCCTCCGCACAAATTTTGTCCACTCGCAAGTCAGCGCCATTTTGGAAAATCGAAATCCTATTTACGCTATACCTGGTCGAGAAAATCTATCAACAGTTCGATCTACAAAGCGTTAATTGTTCCAGACATGTTGTATATTTAAGGTACGTATCTTAACTACAGTTTATTGATGTTTTCTGTCACAAATATTATGTTTAAACGGTTGAAAATTATCATTAAATTGCGATCCGAAAGGCCGATGATTGCAACTTTCTGCTTCGACGAAAAGTGCGAAACTTTTGTTTCAAGATTTACGTACGAAATCGATATATTCTGATGGAATCCTTTGATGTCGAGAACTAATAATGTTTATTACATTTTTACTCATTGATTTCAATCAGATTTGGCTAACCCTATTGTCAAAAAACGTAAAATAAATCCGTAAATATCTCGAGAATTTCCGCGATTTCGTACCTACGTAGTTTCGTCCTTTTGCAACTTTTTCCAATCGATGTTACCGGAACCCGAATTTCGTGATATATCAGATGGGTATTAACTAAATATGCAGAATTTATGCACATCGAAGTTCACAAATGGGTATTTTAAATGAATTTAAAGTTTACTTTACTATTCTTCTAAAATATTGACATAAATCATTAAATGCTGTTTTGCAACATGTATTTTATTTTGTAAAGCAAACTGTTTTATTTTGGAGGCAATGAAACATTGTCATAGGTTACAAATAATAACTTGCAATTATATATCCTCATTTGTAGCTGTGAATGGAGAAATGGGGCTTATGGGATTTGTGAGCAGTGCAGATCCTGATCAGACTGCGGATGCACAGGCTGATCTGGATCTACACTAGACACAAAACCCATAAGCCCATTTCTCCAGCCACAGGAACTAATTATGAGGGGCCGGGGGTGCCATTAATACCTGTAACCCACCTTCTTTCCCTACTACCGTCGCCCTTTCTGTGAGTCTCTCTGTCACACAATTTCATATATTTTTCAGCAGTGCATGAAAGACGAGCATGGATTATCCCGGCCCATACTGCCAGTCTCTGAACCTGACTGCACAAGACATTTCATCAAGGTCATTCACACACATAAAAAACTTGTCAAATGGACTTGTCCTTGAACTGAAGAGGTATGCAGAGAAAAAACAGTCTCACATCGTTTGACCTCATGCAGATGTTTTCTGCAGTTGATGTTGATTTCATGAATGTGAACTACACATCAGTACATTCTAAACTTCTACGGCTTCAAGATCAGAGAAAAAAATTAGCCAGCAAGAAAAAAGGTGAAAGGCGTAAAAAATGTGAAAGAGCTACTAGAACAGCAGTTTGTTTCACCATGCTTGAAGTTGAGTAGCGTACAGTCCTCTGTTAATGACACTGTCCAGACATCAAAAACGGACATCAACTCGGCAGTCGTACCATTTGAAGTTCCATGTAGTGAAAATGCTGAACATGAACGACTGATATGCGCTGGTACTCAGACATCTGACATGTCTGATGGAGATACATGTAATGAATATCGACAAATAAAGAAAGAAACAAATTATTTGAAGTACGAGAATTGTAAAGTTGAGAAACATAACAATCAATTAAACCAGCAGTTTCATATAACATACTTTGACTAACGATCTACGGTAGAAACATCCGAACATTTTTGTAACAGGTTAGATGCATGTTTTATTTTCTATAATGTGATAGAACTATTTCTTGCAGCTGAAAATCAACAACTGCAATGGATTCAGCAGGGAAAATACTATAAGAGTAGCAAATTTGAACAATATATCTTAATTAGTAAATAAGTTATGACGTATTATGTGGAATTACTATTTCAAACGGTGCCGCGATTTCGCGTTTCAATTTCTTTATTTATATAAGCAAAATATTCCGGAAAATAGCACTGACCACCAATTTAAAAACTTCCATAACTTTTTTATTTATTAAGATATTTAAAAAATTCAAACTGTTCTGAAATTGGAATACATAAATCTAACATACTGCATAGTTTGTTATCCAATGCTTTAAACTTTAAAAAATGACCAGGGTTGCTACATATATTCTCAGACAGAAATGCTGCAGTATACATCCAATATTTTTTGGGATTGGGAACTGTTCATGAACAGTTCATGAACTATAGTTTTTGAACTGTTCTTGAACAGTAGTTCTTGAACGGTTCAAGTACATTTCGTGAAGATAAATGGATTTGGATGGGAAAAAGTTCATGAACAGTTCATATATCTGAAAAAAAATCAAGAACATTTCATGAATTTACAGTAATTGAACAGTTCATGAACTTTTTACGTCCAATATTTTTTTGGGATTGGGAACTGAACTATTTTTCATGAACTGTTCATGAATCTATAAAAGTTCATGAACTAAAATATTTAAGAACATTTCAAGAATGTGTGCCATTTTATCTTCATGCACATCCCATGAATTGTTCATGAATCAGGTTCTTGAACTTTGCATGAATAATACATGAACAGTTCATGAACAGTAAGTGTTCATTTTGCAGGGGCTAGCTCCAACCCCATTTGTTGATTGTTTTAATTCTAAATTCACAGGTTTGCTTCTGCAGGTTAGAGGTTATGTTTTACCCTTGTCCGTCCATCCGAGCAAACAAGAGTTACCTTGTGGGGTTAAAAAAGTTTGAAGAACAATAGGTAACTGCAAATTATTTTTAGCCAGGCTTTTTGAAGAAAAAAAACCAGGCTATTGGATTGGCGAAAGCCGGGCGGGCGGGCGGGCAGGCGGGTGGGCGGCGGGCGGCGTCCACAATCAATGTTAAGTTTTCGTGTTTGAGTCCATTTCTTTGTTACTGTACCACCTAGGACCACCAAACTTTCACAGCTTCATAATCAAGGGGTGCCCACCACATATCACTATCCAACATGTTACTTTTTTTTTAACTTGACCCATTTTTTACCGCGCAGTGGGCTTAGCCATTTTCAATGTTAAGTTTTCGTGTTTGAGTCCATTTCTTTGTTACTGTACCACCTAGGACCACCAAACTTTCACAGCTTCATAAACATTCATCACCACAATAATCACTCAGGTGGCACCACATATCCCACTATCAACATCTTACTTATTTTTAACTTGACCATTTTTTCCGCGCTGTCGACTTAGCCATTTTCAATGTTAAGTTTTCCCGTTTACAATGTTAAGTTTTCGTGTCTAAGTCCATTTCTTTGGTACTGTACCACCTAGGACCACCAAACTTTCACAGCTTCATAATCAGGGGGTGCCCATCACATATCACTATCCAACATGTTACTTTTTTTTTAACTTGACCCATTTTTCCGCGCAGGTCGACTTAGCCATTTTCAATGTTAAGTTTTCACGTTTACAATGTTAAGTTTTCGTGTTTAAGTCCATTTCTTTGGTACTGTACCACCTAGGACCACCAAACTTTCACAGCTTCATAATCAAGGGGTGGGGTGCCCCACCACATATCACTATCCAACATGTTACTTTTTTTTTAACTTGACCCATTTTTTCCGCGCAGTCAACTTAGCCATTTTCAATGTTAAGTTTTCGCGTTTACAATGTTAAGTTTTCGTGTTTAAGTCCATTTCTTTGGTAATGTACCACCTAGGACCACCAAACTTTCACAGCTTCCAAGGGGTGCCTACCACATACAACTATCCAACATGTGACCATTTTTTTACCTTCACCTATTATTTCTACGTAATTGACTTAGCCATTTTCAACGTTAACTTTTTAACGTACGTTTGGTTAAAGTTTTTTGCTTAAAACTTTTTCCTTATACTATATCTCTGCAACTGCTTCGCCCATACCTTGAAACTTCACATGGGTGTTTATCATCATCCATATTTTCATTCTACCCCCCAACCGTGCTGCCCCTGTGCCCAATGTCAAGGTCAAATTACTTTGAATTCTTTTGTTAAAGTTTTTTCGTGTACTATATCTCTGCAACTGCTTCACCCAATACCTTGAGACTTCACATGGGTGTTTATCATCATTGTCGCACCCGCTTGCGGAAAGCGCGATATCGTCGGCATTTTGGCATACGTCCGTCCGTACGTCCGTGTGTCCGGTTAAAGTTTTTTCCTTAAAGTTTTTCCATCTACTATATCTATTTTTTTAGTGTCCATGCCTCGCCCCAAGGCGCGACATGCAGGCCACGGCCATCTAGTCTACAAAAAGTGGGTATAATTATGTTATCCAAGTGTCTATGCTTGGAAAAAACCTGGCCTTCGTGGCTTTGCCTCGTTTCTTGTTATTCCATTAGCCTTGTGAGGTAAAAAGGAAAAAAACCACAATTTACGTCTTGTAAGAATGTCCATATGTTCCCGAAAATGTAACGTTCTGGTAAATAGAAAAACTCTTTTCCTTCATGGACCAAGGTCACTGCTAAAAATAGATTCATGCATGGACATTTGTAGTTAAAAATCATGGAATTCTTAAGATCCTAGGAATCCAAGGTATTTCCATGGTCTTAAATTCCTTAGTTCCTAGGAATCCTAAGATATTCCTGTTTCAATACCAGCAAGGAATCCTAGGATATTCCTAGGATTCTTAAGAACTGGGATTCCTAGGAATCCAAGGTCTTAAATTCCTTAGTTCCTAGGAATCCTAAGATATTCCTGTTTCAATACCAGCAAGGAATCCTAGGAATATGGATTCTTAAGAACTGGGATTCCTAGGAATCCAAGGTATTTCCATGGTCTTAAATTCCTTAGTTCCTAGGAATCCTAAGATATTCCTGTTTCAATACCAGCAAGGAATCCAAGGATTTTCCTAAGTTCCCATGTATCATTTGAGGCTGAGATTCTTAAGATATTCCTAGGATATTCCTAACAAGTTTTGACAAGGGATACGCGCAGTCTGATCAGGACCTACATTGTTCGCCATTTATCTGCGATAAACAAATATTAAGAAAATATTGATAAACATATCAGACCATGGGTCAACGGGGCAATTAACTGATCGGTAGATACACTGGTCAAAAGGTCCATTGGCTCTCTATTGTGATCCATGGTTTCTTATTGGCTGTATATGGGTAGGACGTGTCAACCACCGACAGACGTGGCTGCTAATGTAATAAAATTAACATCCTTCGTGGACAACATCACGATGTTTACGGCAAACCTCATTATTATTCCCTGGAACAAATAGCAACAGGCCATGTGATTTTGTACCCAAGAACATTTGCGATTTTTCATGAAATATATTACAGAAACTGCAATATTTTCTGTAATGACGTCGGAAGACGATGAAATTTTCACAGCAAATGTGAAATTCTCAACATTTCGTCTAATTTTAAGGTCATTTACGATAAATACTGTAAATAATAGCACCTATAAATAGGTACAAAATCACATGGCTTGTCTCATTAACCCTTACTATGCTGAATTAAATTTTGTCGTCTGCTGGAAATGTTTTATTTTCAATATTTTTCGATAAAAACCTGTTTTGACAGTGCAGCAGACGACATTTTTGTCTCCCGCGTAGCGAGGGTTAATGGACGGACCTGTGATAGACAAAATGGCCAACGGAAATGTTAATCCAATTCACTGGCCATGCATGGTCCGGATTTTTATTTTACTACAGTCGAATCAGAGAATATTCGGTTACTTAATTTAAGGGTGGGAATTGGCTCGAACACCTTCCATACTTAATGATCGAAGTGACATGCAATGGGTGGCGGTCATGCAGGGGGAATTTGAAAGTCAAATAAATCCCTACAGCAGGGCTCCAGATAATGAATTAGCAATCGAGTATTGTCACTCCATCATTTCTGAAGTAATTGGGTATTTCAAAATTTTAATTGGGTAAAATAAATTATTGAATAGTTTGCTTCAAAATGAAAACATGTCTTGGCATTTCATTAGAATTGTCTCCTTGGAGACAATTCTAATGAAATACCAAGATGTGTTTTCATGGAAAAGAAAAATATGCTATATTTGTTGTCTGTTTATTGGTTTCTACAGCATGATAAAGGTACCATAAAATTGTTATTGCTTTTTGATACTCGCTACTTCTGATTTCAATTGGGTCTTTGCCAATTTTAATTGGGTATTTAAGCAACTACGCAGCTTATCTGGAGCTCTGCAGAGGCGAGAATTAAACAGCAAATAAGTATGTCCGATGGTTGAGAAGTATGCCTGTACACAGGTGGAAGACTCGGACCTATGACACCAAAAAAATGCCTATTAAAAAAATCCCATTACCCCACCCACTTGGTCTCGTACAGTACCATCTTCTATTTATAGAAAGGTGGTAAAGAATATGGCTATTATAGAAAGAGCCCTCTCTTTTCCAACTCACACAAACACAATACACATCGATTAAATGTATGTATGAACACGGAAATTGATTCTTCGCAAAAACGACATAAGTCTGTGCCGATCATGTCAAAATTATTCCTAGTCTGTATAAAATCCTAGGATATTCCTAGGAATTAAAGTGCAAAAATCATTCATACCTTCACAACATAGGAAAATCTAAGGAAGCCTAGGAATATTTAGATTTTTTCATTCCTAGGTATGCTATAAGTCAGGATTCCTAAGAAATTCCTAGGAATTCCTAGGAATAACTTGTTAATTCAAATCCTAGAAATCCCAGTTGCTAGGAATTGTATCAGTCTGTGGGAATATTCTAGGAATGCTAGGAATGTACACATTACAAAATTCCTAAATGTCCCAAGTCTTAGGAGTTTCATCTTGTGTTATGGAAATTTAGAGAATGTTAGTAATATCTCCAAATAAATAAATTCCCAGAAATCCCAATTGCTGGGAATTTTCTCAAATCTCGAATATTTCCAGTCACAAAATTTCTACAATATTCCCAGGACAGGGAAGTGCCAGTCGAGAGGTTTGTACCCACCACCACCATATAGGAGAAAATCACAAAATCAACATTGATTGATTGATTATTGGTGTTTAACGGCCTATCAACAGCTAAGGTCATTTAAGGCCGGGTCAACGGGTCTATCCCGTATTTAACCTGTCCATTATGAGGGAAATTCCCAAAATCAGAACTGAATATTTACAGAAAAATATATATTCAGCCCTGAAATTAGAATATCCTGACCAGGTCCATTCCACACCAGAGTAACTTCCCCTGCGAAATGAGGTTCATGAATCATAAATTTTTCAAAACATTTAAGGATAGTTCATGAACTGGCTATTAAAAGTTCATAATTTATGTTCATTAATTGTGTACATGAACAGTTCTTGAAATATGTCCATGAACTGTTCATGAACTTTTGAAGAACACTTGAACTGTTCATGAACATGTACAAATTAAGAGCATTCATGAACTGTAGTATCATTAAATAGTTCATGAATTGTTCTTAAACATGTTAAACAATCAATTTAAGAACTATTCATGAGCTTTTGAAGAATGTAACAAAATCCTTGAACTGTTCATGAACATGTACAAAGATCATTCAGGCCGTCCTTAAAAAAATGTTTGTTTCCTGTAACCCGACCAGAATTTTAGAAGTGGGTCGGTTGGTAGGCAATTTCTTTTTTTTTTCTGTCATATCACATATTGAATTTAAAAATTATTAATATTAAAAAGGTGACAATATTTTACACTTGTTGATTGCAAGTGTTAAAATATTGTACCTTTTTAATATTAATACTTTTTAAATTCAATATTGCAAGTCTTGCAATAAAAGTATGTCAATTGCTGTATGTGTTGTTGTATGAACATGTATGCCATTTAGGGCCAGAGATTATATTAACCCTTTTAACCCACTGTAGCACTAAATTAAAAAAAATAAAAATAAATAAAATTGTAAAAAAAAATAAAAAAACAAATTGTAACCGAAATTGCAATAAAAAAATCTGGTCGCACCATTTTTAGCGGGTCGGTCGGGTTACAGGAAACGGAGATATAATTATGGATGGCCTCATGACCATTTCATGAACTGTAGTATCATTAAATAGTTCATGAATTGTTCTTAAACATTTTATTTCTTCAATCAATTTAAGAACTATTCATGAGCTTTTGAAGAATGTAACCAAATACTTGAACTCTTCATGAACATGTACAAAGAGCAATCATGACCATTTCATGAACTGTAGTATCATTAAATAGTTCATGAATTGTTCTTAAACATTTTATTCAATCAATTTAAGAACTATTCATGAGCTTTTGAAGAATGTAACCAAATCCTTGAACTGTTTCATGAACATGTAAAAAGAGCAATACATGACCATTTCATGAACTGTAGTATCATTAAATAGTTCATGAATTGTTCTTAAACAATCAATTGAAGAACAATTCATGAGCTTTTGAAGAATGTACGTAACAAAATCCTTGAACCAGGCCCGTAGCCAGACCTGTTTGAAGGGGGGGGGGGTCGTTTCGAAGGCCCAAGGGGCCCGAGGTATCTAGGGGGGTCTAAAAAAGTGGGGGTCGTCCGAAGAGCAAATCATGACCATTTCATGAACTGTAGTACATAAAATAGTTCATAAATTGTTCTTAAACATGTTAAACAATCAATTTAAGAACTATTCGTGAGCTTTTGAATGAATGTATATAACAAAATCCTTGAACTGTTCATGAACATGTACAAAGAGCAATCAATTGTCCATTTCATGAATTGTTATTATCATGATTATTGTTGAATGTTCAGTATTCCAATCATGAATGTGAATTAAAGTATGCTAAAAGTTCCTATGTACTTATATGGCCTTGCCCGATGTGTCACTCGCCAAATCGGACCAGTGACATGAAACCAACATGAAAATTGAATCGCCATGGCGAGCGGGGCGAGTGAATTTTTAAGCCATGTTACACATTACAAAATTCCTAAATGTCCCAAGTCTAAGGAGTTTCATCTTGTGTTATGGAAATTTAGAGAATGTTAGTAATATTAGTGGTTCTTGAATGTGTACCCGTATGATTCTCACTGAAATTAAAATTTGAGATATCAATGCAGGCGCGGATACAGAAATAATTGCAGGGTGGGGGGGGTCTGTAATTAAAATTCGGCATAGCCGACCTCCGCGAGAGGGAAATCGTAAAGTAGGGTGTCTGGGGGTCCTCCCCCAGGAAATTTTTAGATGCCAGATCGCCGCCGATGCGATTTCCTGACACCTAGGCCACGAAAAAAGTCATCCAACTATTCGAGTATTGTAGATTTTCGTCTTTTTTTGCCGGGAGCCGGGTGGGGTCCGGACCCCCTGGACCCCCCACCCCCCCCTGTATCCGCGCCTGCAATGTAGACTTTCACTGAAATGTCAGGGAATTATTAACCTCCAAGACACAGACAGACACATGTATGATTATGCACACACATATGTGTCGAAACAATGCTCTCGCAGTCTTTGTGGCTGCAGAGAGATTGAGGCGAAAAATAAGCGCCTGAATTACAGACATACAACAACAACAACAACAACTAGAAGTTAAGCTGTCACATGGTTTAAATTATTTATGATTTAAACATGAATTACTTCAATATGTAAGTCAACAATCAAACCACAGTAAACTATTTCACAATCAATGAACTAGACTCATAGAAAGGATTAAGACTAGTCTATGTATCACTTAAATCTAATAAGAAAATTTTGAGTTCCAAATTATGAAAGAAATAACCCGTAACCGGACTGGATACAGTAAACAACGTATGCGATATTGGACTCGCATTCCATCACTTTCCAGTGTTAAAGACACAATACAATTACAAATCAAAAGACAGGCATAATAATACAAACTGGATAAAAGACTAGCTGACACACATAGTATATACTGTGACTGACAGACACTTGACGATTGATTATAATTTAATTATGCACACAACCAAACTACAGTAAGAGATTTCATAAACAAATGAACTAGCTAGCTACTGTCTGTTCCACGTATTGCTGCCTATCTATCTATCTATCTATCTCTATATTCTATCTATATATTTTCAGGGTCATATATATTAAGGAAACCAATAGAAATCCGCTGTGAAAAGCTTTTTTGCAATCTGTTTTGGTCACAAATCATCTACATCTGCATTATCTGGGCATTTACAAATGTAGCATATTAATTTATGTTCAATCAATCTGTCCCACACTATTAGAACTGTTCAACTTCATTAACATTCAAAACCTATTTATGAGTAAATAGCATCTTTCTCACTTTGAGTTAATGTTAGTATGTGTGGTCGACCAAAATAAATTATTTCCTCGGAAACTTGCAGTCTTGTTCCTGGTCCATCGCCTCTAGGATAGGTCAGCTTATGGTAGATGTGCGATTCCTGTTTAGTGTGCATCATATTTTCATTCTTGGAGAATTTCTGAAGTAGTGAACTGGCATTTGCAATCTGCATTTCAAAAATTCTGTGACCCATGAAACAGTTTCCTGAGATCTCCATTTAAGTCTTCATAGATATGCAAAGCATGAAAATGTCCAGAGAGGTCCATGGTTCCGAACGCAAGAAGGTAAATGTAAAAGTTGATAAATGTTATATGTGCACTTGTTTTCTAAATACAACGATGGCATATATTCTCAGACAGAAATGCTGCAGTATACATCCAATATTTTTTGGGATTGAGAACTGTTCATGAACAGTTCATGAACTATAGTTTTTGAACTGTTCTTGAACAGTAGTTCTTGAACGGTTCAAGTACATTTCGTGAAGATAAATGGATTTGGATGGGAAAAAGTTCATGAACAGTTCATATATCTGAAAAAAATTCAAGAACATTTCATGAATTTACAGTAATTGAACAGTTCATGAACTTTTTACGCCCAATATTTTTTGGGATTGGGAACTGAACTATTTTTCATGAACTGTTCATGAATCTATAAAACTAAAATATTTAAGAACATTTCAAGAATGTGTGCCATTTTATCTTCATGCACATCCCATGAATTGTTCATGAATCAGGTTCTTGAACTTTGCATGAATAATACATGAACAGTTCATGAACAGTAAGTGTTCATTTTGCAGGGGCTAGCTCCAACCCCATTTGTTGATTGTTTTAATTCTAAATTCACAGGTTTGCTTCTGCAGGTTAGAGGTTATGTTTTACCCTTGTCCGTCCATCCGAGCAAACAAGAGTTACCTTGTGGGGTTAAAAAAGTTTGAAGAACAATAGGTAACTGCAAATTATTTTTATTCCATTAGCCTTGTGAGGTAAAAAGGAACAAGAGGGCCATGATGGCCCTAATTCGCTCACCTGACTCCATGAACACCAGAGGAGAATGTGACATTGAGTTCATGTGTTTTAAAAAAATTGTGCTATTTTTAGATGGCGGTCATCTTGGATTAAGCGATGACTCTCATTTTACAAAATCTGAAAATGCTTCACCCAGCATCGGCCATGTGGTTCCTGAGAAAAAGACATTAAAAATCTTGAATAAATGGACCTTTTGGTGGCCATCATGGATGACATAATCATCCGATTCCGACAAATATTGCACCAGAGTCATCGCCTCATTGATACCTTCAATTTGATATATGACATGACCATATTCAGTCAAAAATAAAATTTGACCCCAATTTGACCCCACAGGCCACGCCCATTTTTGACCCCGGGGTCACCATTTTAACAACTTTCAAAGAGCAATGTACATCGATCATTCCTACCAAGTTTCGTCGAAATCCGGCAAGCGGTTCATGAGAAGAAGATTTTTTAAGAATTTATGCTATTCTTAGACGGCGGCCATCTTGGATTAGCGATGACCTCCATTTTAACAAATCTGAAAAGGCTTCACCCATGGACCATAACTTTTAAGTTTGGCTACCATGGGCCAAGCGGTTCATGTGAAGAAGAATTTTGAAATCTCTAATAAAAGAACGACCTTTTGACCTTTCGGCGGCCATCTTGGATGACATAACAATCCGATTTCGACAGAAAATGCACCAGAGTGATCGCCTCATTGATACACTTCAATTTGATATATAACATGACCATAATCGGTCAAAAATAAAATTTGACCCCACGGGCCATGCCCATTTATGACCCCGGGGTCACCATTTTAACAACTTTGAAAGAGCATTGTACATCGATCATTCCTACCAAGTTTCGTCGAAATTCGGCTAGCGGTTCATGAGAAGAAGATTTTTTAAGAATTTATGCTATTTTTTAGACGGCGGCCATCTTGGATTAGCGATGACCTCCATTTTAACAAATCTGAAAAGGCTTCACACATGGACCATAACTTTTAAGTTTGGCTACCATGGGCCAAGCGGTTCATGTGAAGAAGAATTTTGAAATCTCTAATAAAAGAACGACCTTTTGACCTTTCGGCGGCCATCTTGGATGACATAACAATCCGATTTCGACAGAAAATGCACCAGAGTGATCGCCTCATTGATACCTTCAATTTGATATATGAAATGACCATATTCAGTCAAAAATAAAATTTGACCCCAATTTGACCCCACGGGCCACGCCCAGTTTTGACCCCAGGGTCACCATTTTAACAACTTTGAAAGAGCAATGTACATCGATCATTCCTACCAAATTTTGTCGAAATCCGGTTGGCGGTTCTTGAGAAGAAGATTTTTTAAGAATTTGTGCTATTTTTAGACGGCGGCCATCTTGGATTACGTAATGACGTCATTTTAACAATTTTGTAATCCCCCTACCTAAGGACCATGACCATGAAGTTTGGTGACTATAGACCCAATGGTTACCGAGGAGAAGACGTTTGAAAATGTTCACGGACGACGGACGACGGACGGACGACGACGACGGACGACGGACACATTGCGGTAACAATAGCTCACATGAGCTTCGCTCAGGTGAGCTAAAAAACCCACAATGTACGTCTTGTAAGAATGTCCATATGTTCCCGAAAATGTAACGTTCTGGTAAATAGAAAAACTCAAGGTCACTGCTAAAAATATTTGTAGTTAAAAATCATGGAATTCTTAAGATCCTAGGAATCCAAGGTATTTCCATGGTCTTAAATTCCTTAGTTCCTAGGAATCCTAAGATATTCCTGTTTCAATACCAGCAAGGAATCCTAGGATATTCCTAGGATTCTTAAGAACTGGGATTCCTAGGAATCCAAGGTCTTAAATTCCTTAGTTCCTAGGAATCCTAAGATATTCCTGTTTCAATACCAGCAAGGAATCCTAGGATATTCCTAGGATTCTTAAGAACTGGGATTCCTAGGAATCCAAGGTATTTCCATGGTCTTAAATTCCTTAGTTCCTAGGAATCCTAAGATATTCCTGTTTCAATACCAGCAAGGAATCCAAGGATTTTCCTAAGTTCCCATGTATCATTTGAGGCTGAGATTCTTAAGATATTCCTAGGATATTCCTAACAAGTTTTGACAAGGGGAACTCCATGGACCACCAAATGCAGCTCTTGACGACGCGTTTGCTGCGCCATATTTCATCAAAATCCGTTGCATATTAATGAAAATATCAAATAATACTTACTTTGGAGTGGGCGACGCGACGTTGTTGTAACCACGTGATCATGCACCTTCATTATATTACCACCCCTTGATTGATTGATTAGTGTTTTATGTCCATTTGACAGCAAAGGGAATGCACATCTAGGAGACTAGGGTGTGATTAACTGATTTATGTCATGCCTAAGTTGCGGATTGAAACCTACATCTGAAATTGAAGTCCAATGCCTTACAATTAGACTATCGACCCATCCTTTGAGACTCAGGGTCTACTATCAACCAGTCCGGAATCTTGCCTTGGTTACAACATACAGCGGTGTACACAACCGCCTGGCCTAATCTGGCCAATATTGTCAATTTCTTTATATAACCCCATAGCTCCAGATAAGCTTTGTGTCTAAAGATTACTATACCACCTGATTTCAAAATCATTGCGTATTTACTTTTACAAATGGATTATTGATTTTCTTCATACTAAATAGGGAACAAATGATAAAATATAACAAATTTTTTGCAGCTCAAATAATGAATTTTCAACTTTATGACAGTATTTTCAATACTCAATTTGAAACTCAATGCATATTTTCACATTGCTGTGCATATTTTGTACTCCCACTTTTGATAAATTAAGCAGCTTCACTGACTGAGCCAGAGCTGTACATGTGCTACAGCTCAGGCAATCAAGTTGTTTGTTACTGGTTATAAAATCAAGCGGCTTGATTGTCTGAGCCTGAGCTGCAGCTTGAAATCAAGCAGCTTGACTGACCGAGCCAGAGCTGTGCTATAGCTCAGGCAATCAAGTTGCTAGTTACAATAAAATCAAGCGGCTCAGATAATCAAGTTGCTTGATTGCGACTTGGCATTGCCAATCGATGCTTGGAAGCGTCGATATTCAGGGCAAAATTAACAGTGCACCGACGCTACGTGACATATTGACAGATATAAATGTTGGTTAATAGGTCATGGTTTATACATGCAGATTCAAATCTCCGAATATCGAACATGAAATCATCTCCATTAGGCCCGAATGAATACAACTACGGTACTCCAGTGTTAAGGGGGCATAGCAGGATTTTTTTAAAAAATAATATAAAAAATAAAAATGTGTTCATCATAGCCGTGTGTAAAGTGGTTTAATTGAAGATATATGATGTTAATAGGACATAGGAGTTATTTTCACCCATATGGGGCATATCAGGATTTAAAAAAAAAAAATACTATAAAAATAAATTTCCACCGATATTGGTACCAAAGTATCAGCTTTTCTATCTTGTTCAACCCAGCTGAGGAATGCATGTATGAAATAACAAGGTGTTCCATGAAAGGAAACATAAGTTATAAAACATTTACCCAACGTTAAGTTTATGAATGTGCCAAGTTTGTGACCCTGACCTTGTAGTAAGGGCTGGGTGGTGGGTCATGGATTTGCTACAGCATGATAGAGTGTCATCAATACTAGAAATGTGGCCTGTCGGCACACGAATGCCCCCGCTGGCAGCCAAAGAAAATGAGGCATATTTAAATTATAAGCCATTTACTCGAGCGTTAAGGTTTCGAACGCACCAAGTCTGTGACCTTGACCAAAGGCTTAGCGGGGGCAGGACGAATGTGGATTTGTCACAGGGCGGTAGAGGACCATTGGAGCAATGCGTGTGTGTGAAATGTGAAGCAGATCCGAGGAAGGAAACAGAAATTATAAGCCATTTACCCGAGCGTTAAGGTTTCGAACGCACAAAGTCTGTGAATTTGACCCTGGGTTTAGCGGGGGCGGGACGAATGTGGATTTGTCACAGGGCGGTAGAGGACCATTGGAGCAATGCGTGTGTGAAATGTCAAGCAGATCCGAGCAAGGAAAAACAGAAATTGTAAGCCATTTACCCGAGCGTTAAGGTTTCGGGACGTACGTAATTTACATACGTTACGTACGTACGTACGGACGCCGGTAACACTATATGTCCCCCTCACCATTCGGTGGCGGGGGCATAATAAGACATTTACCCAACGTTAAGTTTATGAATGTGTCAAGTTTGTGACCTTGACCTTGGGGTAAGGGCTGGGTGGTGGGTCATGGATTTGCTACAGCATGATAGAGGGTCGTCTGAGGAATGCATGTATGAAATAACTAGATTTGTCAGTAACTGCTGGGGGGGGGGGGGGGGGGGGGGGGGCTTATGGAATACCCCACCGCGTCAGCCCTGACCTAGAATGAATTCCAGCTCGCATACTATCATTTTCAGATAAAAGACTATGTCAGCACATATGGAGAGTGCGATGGTGGTTCCAGTTGAAAAAAGCAAACTAGACATTCTAAGTCCGTGACCTTGACCCCTGGCATAAATGGGGGTCGTAGGTTTGTTGCAGAATGATGTATGAGTGTCAGAGAAGGGCCAGGTAAAATATCACTGCATTCCGCAAAGGGAAAGAGAAGTTATAAGGAAATTTACATTTGTTAAGTTTTAGTTTTTTTCTAAGTTTATAAGTCCGTGACCTTGAGCCCTGGCATAAATGGGGGTCGTAGGTTTGTTGCAGAATGATGTATGAGTGTCAGAGAAGGGGTGGGTAAAATATGAAAGATTTCCGCAAAGGGAAAGAGAAGTTAAAAGGAAATTTACAATTGTTAAGTTTTCGTTTTTTTTCTAAGTCCGTGCCCTTGACCCCTGGCATAAATGGGGGTCGTAGGTTTGTTGCAGAATGATGTATGAGTGTCAGAGAAGGGGCGGGTAAAATATGAAAGATTTCCGCAAAGGAAAAGAGAAGTTAAAAGGAAATTTACAATTGTTAAGTTTTGTGACGGACGGAAACATGGAAACACGGAAACTCGGACGGACGGACGGACATTCTTACATTACTATACTTATGTGGCTTATCACATGTTAAATATTAGCCATATAAAACGATTTTTAGCCACATAAAACGATTTTTTAGGTGGCTAATTGTTTACCAAGTCCATAACCCTGTGGGGCTAGCCACATAAGTACCCTAATGTGTGCCCGGACGGACGGACGGACGGACGGACGGACAAGCTGACTCCAGTATACCCGACCACAACTTCGTTGCGGGGGGTGTATAACAAGGCATTCCATGAAAGGAAACAGAAGTTATAAGACATTTACCCAACGTTAAGTTTATGAATGTGCCAAGTGACCTTGGGGTAAGGGCTTGGTGGTGGGTTATGGATTTGCTACAGCCGTGTTCCATGAAAGGAAACAGAAGTTATAAGACATTTACCCAATGTTAAGTTTATGAATGTGCAAAGTTTGTGACCTTGACCTTGGGGTAAGTGCTGGGTCATGGATTTGCTACAGCATGATAGAGGGTCATCTGAGGAATGCATGTATGAAATAACAAGGTGTTCCATGAAAGGAAACAGAAGTTATAAGACATTTACCCAACGTTAAGTTTGTGGACGACGCTGACGCCGGGTATGCCATAAGCTCTTATGCACTTCGTGCAGGCGAGCTAAAAACGCAAAGTCTAATGCCTGTGCCCTTTTATGTGATATGGCTTGTTGTCCTAAAACTTTGAGTGGTAGTATCGAACGATTGATTCTACTTTCTGGCATTTGTGGTTTCTTGGGACCACTGTAGTGCTTTACCAGCACATCTGATGTTACCTCCGTTTGCATTTCGATCTTTTTTATACGTCAAATGGTCTCATTGCATGTGGCGCTGTCATGATCCATTTGTTTTGAATCGCAGTACTTCGTCGTAAGAGCAGGTCACACCAAAGTCATGAAAACATTCAATCAAACACTTTTCATTGACCAGAATCCCATGGTGTTTTTTCTCTCAATTTGGCCAAAATCACAGGACTATACCTCTAGATCGCGTATATTACAATACAAAATCCGTCATTATGTGTGATTAAAATACTTAGTAATAGTAGTAATAAATGTGGTGGTGTATTTAAAACAAATTCATACACTGTTGTCATTGGAAAAACTCACACTTGCACCCGAATATGACCGAAACATGTTTCGGCAACATTCATGGCGGCCATCATGAGTTTCTCAATTTCTTCAAGGGTGACAAGGTGGCACCCTTCGGATTCTGAATGACAATATGTTGAACATTAGGAAACTGTAAAAAAAACATGGTGTGGACGCTAATTTTGAGTCTAGCAAACTTCCTCCAGACTAAGATATAAATGATGAATTAATTTGTGTCGTCTGCTGAATATTTTTTATTTTCCATTTTTCTCATAAAAAACTTGGTTTGGCAGCACTTAAGAATCATTTCCAATGGAAATGATTCTAAAATGCTGCCAAACCATGTTTTTACTGAGAGAAAAGACAAAATATGAATTAACAGCAGACAACTATTTTCGGTTCCCGCATTCTAAGGGTTAATAGGTCATGGTTTATGCATGCAGATTCAAATCTCCGAATGTCGAACATGAAATCATCTCCATTAGGCCTGAATGAATACAACTACTCCAGTGTTAAAGGGGCATATCAGGATTTTTTTGAAAACATAATATAAAAAATACAAATGTGTTCATCATAGCACTGTGTAAAGTGGTTTAACCCTTAGACCGCTATCTTATTTTTTTTGTCGTCTGCTGTTTATTTTCTATTTTCCATTTTTATCCATTTTTATCATCAAAAACATGCTTTGACAGCACTTTAGAATAATTTACAATATGCTTTGACAGCATTTCAGAATCATTTACATTGGAAATGATTCTGAAGTGCTGTAACAGCAGACGACAATTGTTGTGAGTAGCGGTCTAAGGGATAATTGAAGATATATGATGTTAATAGGACTGAGTTGTTTTCATCCAAATAGGTAGATAAATATCGGATTTCCTGCCATGTTGCAATCAACAAGATAGAACAGCTGATACTAAGATACCAATATCGGTGAAAATTGATTTTTTATAGTATTTTCAATTTTGTTTTCCTGATATGCCCCATTTAAAGCTCCGATAATAGAGAATTTTTCTGTCAGCAAATGACTAATTTTCCTATTTATTCTCGAAAGTATACGTTGTGACCACTGACACTGTACTGTATTTTAACATATACAATGTACTTTCGAGATAAAGAAAGAAAGCAGGCAATGTTTTAAGGACAAAATGATTTAGAATATAAAAACAAGAGATATCGCTAAATAAGGATAACAGAAGGCACAAGATTTATATCTACATACTGAACACAGTAGACTATTGTTGTTTGTGTCAATGTCAATATTTATGTTTTAGTAAACACACTTGTATATCACTCTGATTGGTCGGTTTTATAGCTGTAGCCTTATCATTAAGACTGGCTAATAGACGTGCTGTCTATATATATGTATATAAAATAAATATGCCATCATATTTTATAAGCCTCATTATTCGACAGAAATTAATGGGAATATATATATGAAAACACATGTATTGAGTTGATGGATTGAAAACTACACTAGCATGACCTATAGCTTACAGCTACATTCACTTTAAATATTGACTGTTTAACGCTGTTGTTATCCTTGTCACTTTATATGAATGTGCATTGCATATTATGCCCCAAGGAATAAATCTTTTTGTTTCATGACGTCTTCAATCGTATTGTTACGAAAGGCACAGCATTCTCAGTTGGTGTCTCAGATAGTTGATATCATACAAGCCATGTGATTTTGTACCTAACCTGATCTGGTGCCAGGTACTCGTACTACACCAGTAGCCGATTTCATCAAAATTGCAAAGTATACTTTGAGTAATCATTTATTTTTCCCGAAATGCATTATTTCATATTGAACTAACGACTGCATATGTTTGATGATTAAAAGTATGCAGAATTATTATACTGAATTTATTACATTATCACAGCCAAAATGGCTGTGATAATGTAATAAATTCAGTATAATAAAAATTAATAAATTTATCCTTAAATTGAAAATTTCTCCCTGAAAGTATACTTTGCTAGATAAGTATACTTTGCAATGTTGGTGAAATAGGCTACTGATGTGTGATATCGCATGAAAAATATTTACAAAATTTACGATATTTTCCGTAAACTATATTTTCCGTAAACTATGTCGGAAGTTGACACAATTTTCAGAGCAAATGTGGAATGGAATTCTACATTTGTTCTGAACATTTTGTCAGTTTTCAATGCCCTTATTATCTATGTAGTTGATCACCAATAAAAAAGGGATGGCACAAAGCGAATGGAGTCCCAATATATATCGTTATTATGGTAATTATCACATTGCATGTTTACCATGTTAATTGCGACCTGCCACAAGAAAAGGTGCCTTATTGAGTCTTTGACCAGTGTAACCCTGTCTCTAGCCCTCTCACGCAGACTGATACGAAATAGATGCATCAGGAACGTTCGCAACTCGATCACGACCAGTGTAGGCCCTGAAAACTGAGTGCGAAAAATAAAAATGGCCACCAAGGGGAGATAAGTCATCGGAAATTTTTTAAAATAAATAGGCTTCTTCGTCTTGCCGCGATAAAAATGTATACCAAATTTGGTTACGAGCGGTCTAGTAGAACTTGAGTTATCGCGTGGACAAGGATACAGAGTGCGAAAAATAAAAATGGCCACCAAGGGGAGATAAGTAATCGGAAATTTTTCAAAATCAATAGGCTTCTTCATCTTGCCGTAATAAACATGTATACAGAATTTGGTTAAAATCCGTCATGTAGAATTTTAGTTATTTTAGTTTTAGTCAGTTCCCTCAGGCCACAGCAAACGTTTGCACACGGCTGGACATGATCAAACGTTATTGTTACATTTCCAACAAAAAACTGATGTAATTTGAGCATTAAATTCAGTATTTTCAGTACTTTTATAAATCGTCCCATTCACGTAGATAATTTTCGGTATTCATATTCCGGGGCCGCGTCAGTAGTGACGTCATGAAGGCACTTCCGCGTAGTGACGTAAATATTACCTTCTTTATAAAAATCAATAAAAGCGGTGATGCGAAAGGGATGTAGTACAAGAGGTGAACTCTTATATAAGCTACGTAATTTTGTAACTAAAAAGATGTGACAAAAATATATAAAAACTTTACGATGTGTTCCGTAAAATGACGTCGATAGTTGACAAAATGTCCCGAAAATTCCGCATTTGCTATGAAAAGTTTGATAATTTTGACACCATTTACAGAAAATATCACACTTTCTGTAAATATTTTTCATGAAAAATCGAACATGTTCTCGCGTACAAATTCACATGCTTCGATCCCAGATGTGGCTGTGACTGGAGAAATGGGGCTTATGGGTTTTGCGACCAGTGCAGATCCTGATCAGACAGTCTGATCAGGATCTGCACTGTTCGCCATTCCGTTAATGAAACACCTGCCATACTTCTAACAAGTAAACTAGACCTCTATCTGGCCACAGGAGTGTTCTATTTGATCAGGAGCTACACTGGTGACAAATCCCATTTCTCCAGTCACAGCCTCATATAAGAAATTGTAAAATCAAAAGTTTACAAAAGTATTAGAGTACATGCGGATATAATTCCACATGTACTTTGAAAATGTTCGAAGGTACAAAATCACATGGCGTGTCCACAGATTGAAGTAACGGACCCAGGTCTATAAATACATTAAATATGCATAAAAGCGTCAATAAATGAAAAAAAAATAAGGTAAACAAAATTATTTGTTTAGCTTATTTTTTTCTTCATTTATTGATGCTTTTAGGCCTATTTAATGTAGTTATAGACCTCGGTCCGTTACTTCAACCTTTGGGCGTGTCTCTTATAAGTAATCGTACCTGTCTAATCTTCTCGAGGGCGATGGTGGCGATGTAGGCCATCACGTAATACTCTTGGCCGCACGGAACGTCTGGGGTCCGAGCCAGCACGATGTACGTGTACAGCAACAGGAACACGAAGTACGACAGCTGAAATATAGGGTAGCTGAAGTATAGGGCAGCTGATATATAGGACAGCTGAAATATAGTGACATCTGATATAAGGCAGCTGAAATATAGGGCAGCTTAGGTAGTGCAGCTATATAGGACATGAATATAGAACAGCTGAACTATAGGGCTGCTAAAATATAGGGAAGTTGAAATATAGGTTAGCTGATACATGTTTTGTTTGTTTGTTTGTTTATTGGTGTTTAACAGCCTATCAACAGCTAAGGTCATGTAAGGCCGGGCAAACAGGTTCAATCCCATTTTAACCTGCTGCATTGGAGGGAAAATCCCAAAATCAGAACGGAATATTTACATCGAGATAAAATATATTCAGCCCTGAAATTAGAATAACCTGACCTGGTGCCAGGTCCATGCCACAACAAAGTCACTTGGCCCCTTCCCCTAAAATAGGATTACGAATAATCGTAATACTCACATAAGGGGTATAACCAGATTCAACTGTCACATACAAAATGCCAAAGACGTATGTGAGGGCCAAACCAGGTCTCCAGTCAGAATTCCGGTAAGGATGCTGCAATATAGGAAAGCTGATATACGACAGCTGGAATATAGGACAGCTGATATATGACAGCTGAAATATAGAGCAGCTATTACATGACAGCTGAAATATAGGATAGCTGCAATATAGGTCAGCTGGTATACTACAGCTGAAATATAGGACAACTGATATATGACAGCTGAACTATAGGACAGTGAACTATAGGACAGCTGAACTATATGACAGCTGATATATGACAGCTGAACTATAGAGCAGCTATTACATGACAGCTGAAATATAGGACAGCTGCATTATAGCTGCATTACTGATATAGGATACTTGAAATATAGGTTGGTTGTAAATTAGGACAGCTGAAATATAGGACAGTTTATACAGTGAGATAGAACATCTGACATATAGGGCAGCAGACATATAGGGTAATATAGGTATAAAACAGTGATAAAAGACGGGACAGATTAAAATGTAGGAAAGATCAAATATATGACAGCTGAAAGATAGTGACCGATATAGGACAGCTGAAATATAGTGACAACTGATATAGGAGAGCTGACTATAGGACAGATGCAATACAGGAAAGATGAAATATATGACAGCTGAAAGATATTGATAACTGATATAGAACAGCTGAAATATAGTGAAATCTGATATAGGATAGCTGAAATACAGGACAGCCAAAATATAATAACGTCTGATATAGCCGACGTCTAATATAGGACAGCTACAATATAGTGGCACCTGATATAGGACAGATGGCATATAGTGACGTCTCATATATGACAGCTTTAATATATGACAGCTGAAATACAGGATAGCTGACATAGACAGCTGCAATATAGGACAGCTGAAATATAGGACAGCTGCAATATAGGACAGTTGGAATATAGGACAGTTGTAATATAGGACAGCTGGAATATAGGACAGCTGAACTATAGGAAAGCTGACATAAAGTGAGGTCTGATATAGGACAGCTGGAATATAGGACAGCTGATATAAGGCTGCTGACAATAAAGTGATGTCTGATATAGGACAGGTGATATAGGACAGCTGACATAAAGTGATGTCTGATATAGGACAGGTGATATAGGACAGCCGACATAAAGTGATGTCTGATATAGGACAGGTGATATAGGACAGCTGACATGAAGTGATGTCTGATATAGGACAGGTGACATAAAGTGATGTCTGATATAGGACAGGTGATATAGGACAGCTGACATAAAGTGATGTCTGATATAGGACAGGTGATATAGGACAGCTGACATAAAGTGATGTCTGATATAGGACAGCTGACATAAAGTGATGTCTGATATAGGACAGGTGATATAGGACAGCTGACATAAAGTGATGTGATATAGGACAGCTGACATAAAGTGATGGTCTGTATAGGACAGTGATATAGGACAGCTTGACAAATAGTGATGACTGATATAGGACAAAGTAGATATAGGACAGCTGACATAAAGTGATGTGATATAGGACAGCTGACAAATATGATGGTATGTATAGGACAGGTGATATAGGACAGCTGACTAAAGTGATGTCTGATATAGGACAGGTGATAGTAGAACAGGCTGATATAGTCATGTCTGATATAGGGGACAGCTGACATAAAAGTGATGTGATAAATAGGGACAGGTGATATAGGACAGCTGACATAAAGTGATGTCTTGATATAGGACAGCTTGACATAAATTGATGTCTGATATAGGACAGCAGACATAAAGTGATGTCAGATATTTAGGACAGTGAATAGGACCTGACATAAAGTTGATGGTCTGATATAGACAGCTGGACCATAAAATAGATGGGTCTAATATAGGACAAGGTGATATAGGACAGCTGACATAAAGTGATGTCTGGATATAGACAGGTGGAATATAGGACAGGCTGAACATAAAAGTGGATTCTGATATAGACAAAGCTGACATAAAGTATGTCTGATATACGACAGGTGGATATATGGACAGAATGACATAAAGTGATGTCTTGATATAGGATAGCTGAATACAGGTAAACTGACATAAATTGATGTCTGATTATAGGATAGCTGGAATAAAGTGGTAGCTGACATTAAACGTAGATGTATGATTATAGGACCAGCTGGAACTATATGGTAAGCTGGAACATAAAGTTGAATGTATGATAATAGGATAGCTGGAACTATAGGTAGCTGACATAAAGTGATGTCAGAAATAGGAATAGCTTCTGAGGATAGGATACTGGGAACCTATAGGTAGCTGACACAAAGTGATGTCAGGATATAGGATAAAGTGGACTATAGGTAGCTGACAAATAAAGTTGATGTCTGATATAGGGATAGCTGGAATATAGGTAGCTGACATAAGTGATGTCTGATATAGGATAAGCTGGACTATAGTAGCTGACATAAAGTGAATGTATGATGGAAATAGGTCTGAACTAGTAGGATAACTGGACTTTTTTAGGTAAAAAAAAACCTGACATAAAGTGATGTCCTGATATAGGATAGCTGGAATATAGGTAGCTGACATAAAGTGATGTCTGATATAGGATAGCTGGACTATAGGTAGCTGACATAAAGTGATGTCTGATATAGGATAGCTGGAATCAATAGGTAACTGGACATAAAAGTAGATGTCTGATAATAGGAAATAGCTGGTAATATAGGTAGCTGACTAAAGTGATGTTCTGATATAGGATAGCTGGAATATAGGTAACTGACATAAAGTGATGTCTGATATAGGATAGCTGGAATATAGGTAGCTGACATAAAGTGATGTCTGATATAGGATAGCTGGAATATAGGTAGCTGACATAAAGTGATGTCTGATATAGGATAGCTGGAATATAGGTAACTGACATAAAGTGATGTCTGATATAGGATAGCTGGACTATAGGTAGCTGACATAAAGTGATGTCTGATATAGGATAGCTGGACTATAGGTAGCTGACATAAAGTGATGTCTGATATAGGATAGCTGGACTATAGGTAGCTGACATAAAGTGATGTCTGATATAGGATAGCTGGAATATAGGTAGCTGACATAAAGTGATGTCTGATATAGGATAGCTGGACTATAGGTAGCTGACATAAAGTGATGTCTGATATAGGACAGCTGACATAAATGGCAGCTGATACATTACATTATAATCAGTATGATGCAAGTAAATCGCATTAGGAATCACGACAGCCGAAATTTAGTTCCACAGCTGAAATAGAGTGAACACAACAAACCTCTGACCTTACAACACTTCGACTTTGGAGGGCAGTGACAAGTTGGCCCTAAATTGTGCAACACAGGTCCCTGGGACGCAATAACTCAAAATTGGTGGGGGGCGTGTGAAAAATTGACAGTGAATGGTTTATTGTCCCAGCAACAGCTAAGGTCATTTAGTGACGGGACCTCAGTTTCAAGTCTCATCCGAAAGACCAGTCGGATAGAAATACTATGAAAGTATATTTGATGCCCAAGGCGAGGTTTGAACCCACAACCTTTGGAATGGTGTCTAACTCCTAGGCCACAACCCAGACTGGGGGCATGTGAAATAGGGCAGGCTCTTCCATTAGGATCGGAGACATCATTGGAGACACAGGGTCTTTAAAAATTGAAGCTTGTCCTGGGCTCCAGATAAGGAATTAGTAATAGATTATTGTCACTCCATCATTTCTGAAGCAATTGGGTATTTCAAATATTAATTGGGTAAAATAAAATCCCACGACTGTTTACACATCAACAGACTGCAATTATTGAATAGTTTGCTTCGAAATGAAAACACATCTTGGCATTTCATTAGAATTGTCTCCTTGGAGACAATTCTAATGAAATACCAAGATGTGTTTTCATGGAAAATAAGAAAAATATGCTATATTTGTGGTCTATTTATTGTTTTCTGCAGCATGATAAAGTTACCACAAATTTTATTGCTTTTTGCTACTCGCTACTTCTGATTTCAATTGGGTTTTTGGCAATTTTAATTGAGTATTTAAGCAAATACGCAGCTTATCTAGAGCTCTGTTGTCTTTGAAGGAGGACAGCAGCAGCCTGAGTCTCATTGTTTTATTGACACGACATTCAATGATCAAGTTGGACAGCCGGAAACATCCAATCAACCGTTACTTTGTGAAGAACTTAGCTTCATTAGTCGCCCAATGAACAATTAGCCGTTAATTCTGAATTGCGTGTAAAGATATCGACAGCATGTAATTTGTTATAATGACCTGCAAACATCTAATGTCATGTTGCGTAGGGAAAAGATATCTTACGATGAGATAATAACCTGACTTGGTGCCAGGTCCTCACCACACAAGTCACTTAGGCCCACTCCCCAAAGGTAATATGATTAGTACTAATCTTATTACTTTTATAACGGGTATAACCGTATTCAACTCGCACAAACCAGAAATCTGAAAATGTGCCGGAGAGTTGCAGTTTAGAACACAAGTTATTCATAAAGGAAGTAGATGTTATATAATGTATCCCTATTGCAATGCTGAATTGAATTTTGTCGTCTGCTGTTTATTTCTCACTTTCCATTTTTCACAACAAAAACAGATGTTGGCAACACTTTAGAATCATTTCCAGTGAAAATGATTATAATGTGCTGCCAACTATCTTTTATTGACCAGTGAAATATATAGAGGATCTTACATGAGTGATGATTTAATATTATGTTATTAAATAAGTTTACTGATTTCATAAGAAACGAGGCCATGCCAAGTTTCTTATGCAATCAGTCAACAAGTTTAATAAATATCATATTAAATCAACACAAATGTTAGATTCTATTTATTACTTAAGCACATCATCATAATTAGAAACCGTATTGCTCAACATGATTTCTAGTGGGCTCATTTGCATATTTATTACACTAGTGTATTATGATTTTTATTACACTGTGTTAATACACTGTGAAAGCCCATTTTATGCAATAAAAATAAGTTCCAAGGAAGGAAACAAAATTATTAAAAGAAATGTCCCCCGCACCCGCGACCAAATTTGAGTTTTGAGAATGTGCTAAATATGTGACCTTGACCTTGGGCATTAGTTATTATATCTAAAAATGTGCGAAAAATGAAAATAACGTAAAAAAGTTATCAAACAGGGGTACATTGTAACTCTTATGTTGTTGTGTAAGTTATTTATTCAGAACTACTTGGGGACATGTGTTTTAACCCTTCCACCGCTACTCGCAACAATTGTCGTCTGCTGTTGCTTTTATATCTTGCCTTATTTCTCAATAAAAACATGGTTTGACAGCACTTTAGAATCATTTCCAATGGAAATGATTATAAAGTGATGTCAAAGCATGTTGTAAATTATTCTAAAGTGCTGTTAAAGCATGTTTTTGATGATAAAAATGGAAAATAGAAAATAAACAGCAGACGACAACAAAAATACGATAGCGGTCTAAGGGTTAAAACACTCTGTACACCATTTGGTGTTTCAAAATATCTGTTCCCACATGTTCCCACATGTATTTTGATACAGGCTGTACATCATTTTTTCAGTACACGGGTGCTTCAAAATACATGTGCCCACTTTCAGTCATGATAAGTATTTCTAATGCACTCTATAAATATCACACAATCTGATTGGCTGATGGTCATACATTGCAGGTATGTCATTGTTGATGAACGGTCGTAAATTATTTCAATATGTATTCCTACGCCAGTAGTAAAGGAGTGCATTAGAAATAGGTTAACCGCATTGTAATTTTGAAATTTGCAGCGTATATCAGAGTCGCCATTAAACAGATTTTCCGACCCATCATTTTCTGATATACGCCGCAAATTTCAAAATTACAATACAGTTAACCCTATATTACAATACAGTTAACCCTATTTTACAATACAGTTAACTCTATTTTGAAACATACTGTAAACCATGTCATTCAGTGCATAGATACAGTGACGAGAGGCTAGAAATGTCACGTCGTTATGGCGTGTCACTGGTTGTTAAGCCCTTTCAACCAATCAGTGCGAGCATCAGTTGATCTGCAACTGAAGACAATAATATCTTCATCTGATCAGCAGACGGCCACAGTTGGCTGCTGTCCAATATCAAAGTACTGAAACTCGGTTATCTCAACAAGATTACCTAACAATTTTTGTTTATTTATATAAAGATGTTTAATGCCTTATCATCAGTTAAAGTCATTTTAGGTTGGTTAACGGTAAAATCACATATTTCATGTGTATGGATAGAAGGAAAATCCCCAAATCAGAACAGAATATTTACAGAAAATAAATATAGTCGGTGTACATGGCTTCACACATTTTACATATACATGTATTTTGATAATTATCAGAAGCAAGTATACAAATAAATAGTGGTGCAATGATATACCGGTATATTGCGATATGTCATCCTGACGTTACGTATCGCGGTACGGTTTTCGAGTATCGCGATATTTACACCATATTCTCGGTCGCCATCTTGTGTTAAAATAATTGTGTAAAATTATTCAAAATCATTCAAAACATAATTTTTAATATGACAGAAGTCAATATTTGTAATAAACACGCCACAATTAGATGACTAATACATGTAGTGAGTAATCTCGCACATCCACCACATCTGGAAGTTTTACAGCAAATTCCTTGTGTAAAGTTTGTAAACCGTACTGTTACCTGGGTTCATTTCCCACCCAGTGACCTAAATCTTGCTAATTGCAAGTCTGTCGAACTGTTTACAATACCATTTGTTTTACGACACCTGATTGTTTGACCAAATTTTCATCACATCATTATGTGAATCACTAAAATCATGCCTACCCGCTGTGACAATAAAAGTCACGGCCATAGTTTCAATAATCCCCTAGCCAAACATTGCTTCTGGCTACTATAATTGTCAGTTCAAAACACGTGTTATTCTCGTGGTGCAGTTATTTATATAGTACAGCCAATCGCTGGTAAGTAAAGGCAGCCCTTAGTGGCAGGATTGACAGGTTACTACATGTTGCGAAAGACGTCGGCAATAGATATATCAGCGATTGATCATGAACGAGGTAGAGTTAATTAACTCCCTCCGAATACTCTCAACCAGACAAACAAACACGTGTTTTAACGGGCGCCGGATGCAAGTCGTTTCTGGGTCGGGGTAGTAAAAATTATAAGCTGGGTCGCCCGGTGGCGAACAAATTTCGTAGTTGTCTACACACATTTTTGTCAGCTTATGACGCTTTGTGGGATACCCATTCTGCACTGGATATTCACTGATGTAAATGGTACATTAACATGCCCGTGAAGTAGTTTAGTACATCAACTGACCGGTATCTGCAAGAAAAGAGTGTATATGGCATAACTAACAAATCTGGATTTTTTTTTTTTTGACATACTACTTTTGACTTCACCGCACATGAATATCTGATTATTTAGTGTGATTAAACCTGTGCACTTCCATGTGTTTTAAATTGATTCATGTATGGTCATTGGTTAGTTTATATAGGAACAAGAAACGAGGCAAAGCCACGAAGGCCAGGTTTTTTCCAAGCATAGACACTTGGATAACATAATTATACCCACTTTTTGTAGACTAGATGGCCGTGGCCTGCATGTCGCGCCTTGGGGCGAGGCATGGACACTAAAAAAATAGATATAGTAAATGGAAAAACTTTAACGAAAAAACTTTAACCGGACACTCGGACGGACGGACGTATGCCAAAATGCCGACGATATCGCGCTTTCCGCAAGCAGGTGTGACAATGATGATAAACACCCATGTGAAGTATCAAGGTATTGGGTGAAGCAGTTGCAGAGATATAGTACACGAAAAAACTTTAACAAAAAAATTCAAAGTAATTTGAACTTGACATAGGGCACAGGATCGCGCTTTCCGCAAGCAGGTGCGACAATGATGATAAACACCCATGTGAAGTATCAAGGTATTGGGTGAAGCAGTTGCAGAGATATAGTATAACGAAAAAGTTTTAAAACCAAAAAACTTTAACTAGACGTACGTTAAAAAGTTAACGTTGAAAATGGCTAAGTCAATTACGTAGAAATAATAGGTGAAGGTAAAAAAATGGTCACATGTTGGATAGTTGTATGTGGTAGGCACCCCTTGGTTAGAACTGTGAAAGTTTGGTGGTCCTAGTGGTACAGTACCAAAGAAATGACTTAAACACAAAAACTTAACATTGTAAACGCGAAAACTTAACATTGAAAATGGCTAAGTCGACTGCGCGAAAAAATGGTGAAGTAAAAAAAAAAGTAACATGTTGGATAGTGATATGTGGTGGGTACCCCTTGATTATGAAGCTGTGAAAGTTTGGTGGTCCTAGTGGTACAGTACCAAAGAAATGGACCTTAAAGGACTTAAAACACGAAAACTTAACATTGTAAACGCGAAAACTTAACATTGAAAATGGCTAAGTCGACTACGCGGAAAAAAAAAAATAAAAAAAAAAATGGGTGAAGTTAAAAAAAAAGTAAACATATTGGATAGTGATATGTGGTGGGCACCCCTTGATTATGAAGCTGTGAAAGTTTGGTGGTCCTAGGTGGTACAGTAACAAAGAAATGGACTCAAACACGAAAACTTAACATTGATTGTGGACGCCGCCCGCCGCCGCGCGCCCGCCCGCCGCCGCCACGCCCGCCCGGCTTTCGCCAATCCAATAGCCTGGAATTTTTTTTCCAAAAACCTGGCTAAAAATGGTCACATGTTGGATAGTTGTATGTGGTAGGCACCCCTTGGTTATGAAGCTGTGAAAGTTTGGTGGTCCTAGGTGGTACAGTACCAAAGAAATGGACTTAAACACGAAAACTTAACATTGTAAACGCGAAAACTTAACATTGAAAATGGCTAAGTCGCCTGCTGCGAAGGAAAAAATGGGTGAAGTTAAATTAAAAAAAAAAGTAACATGTTGGATAGTGATATGTGGTGGGTACCCCTTGATTATGAAGCTGTGAAAGTTTGGTGGTCCTAGGTGGTACAGTAACAAAGAAATGGACTCAAACACGAAAACTTAACATTGATTGTGGACGCGGCCCGCCCGCCGCCCCGCCCGCCCGCCCGCCGCCCGCCCGCCCGCCCGGCTTTCGCCAATCCAATAGCCTGGATTTTTTTTCCAAAAACCTGGCTAAAAATCAATGATAGTGGTGGATCCGAAAGTCGGCAAATCCGAAAGTCTTCCAATCTAACTTATACTTATATTTACCCCAACGTTAAGTTTATGAATGTGCTAAGCTTGTGACCTTGACCCTGGGGTAAGGGGTGGGCGTTGGGTCATGGATTTGCTATAGCACGTTAGAGTATCATCAGATGAATGCATGTATGAAATATCAAGGTGTTCCATGAAAGGAAACAGATGTTATAAGACATTTACCCCAAAGTTAAGTTTATGAATGTGCTATGTTTGTGACCTTGACCTTGGGGGAAAGGGGTGGGGGGTGGGTCATGGATTTGCTATAGCATGATAGAGTATCATCAGACGAATGCATGTATGAAATATCAAGGCGTTCCCTGTAAAGAAACAGAAGTTATAACGAGAGGGCCATGATGGCCCTAATTCACTCACCTGATTCCATGAACACCAGAGAAGAATGTGACATTGAGTTCATATGTGTTTAAAAAAAATTGTGCTATTTTTAGATGGCGGTCATGGACTAAGCGATGACTCATTTTACCAAATCTGGAAATGCTTCACCCAAGGATCTTAACTTACTATGAAGTTTGGCCAGCATGGGCCAGCATCGGCCATGTGGTTCCGGAGAAAAAGACGTTCAAAATCTTGAATAAATGGATCTGTTGGCGGCCATCATAGATGACATAATCATCCGATTCCAACAAATATTGTACCAGAGCAATCACCTCATCGATACCTTCAATTTTATATATGACATGAGCATATTCGGTCAAAAATAAAATTTGACCCCATGGGCCATGCCCATTTTTGACCTCAGGGTCACCATTTTAACACCTTTGAAAGAGATTCTACATCGATCATTCCTACCAAGTTTCGTCGAAATCCAGCCGGCGGTTCATGAGCAGATTTTTTTTTAAAGAATTTGCGCTATTTTTAGATGGCGGCCATCTTGGATTAGCGACGACCTCCGTTTTAACAAATCTGGAAATGCTTCAACTATGGACCATAACTGTGAAGTTTGGCCACTATGGGCCAAGCGGTTCGTGTAAAGAAGAATTTTGAAATCTCTAATAAAAGAACGACCTTTTGACCTTTCGGCGGCCATCTTGGATGACATGACCATCCAATTTCGACAAAAAATGTACCAGAGCGATCGCCTCTTTGATACCTTCGATTTGATATAGACATGACCATATTCGGTCAAAAATAAAATTTTACCCCACGGGCCAGGCCCCTTTTTGACCCCGGGGTCACCATTTTAACAACTTTGAAAGAGCATTGTACATCGATCATTCCTATCCAGTTTCGTCGAAATCCAGCTGGCGGTTCATGAGAAGAAGATTTCATAAGAATTTATCTTCTTGCTTTAGCGATGACCTCCATCTTAACAAATCTGAAAAGGCTTCACCCATAGACCATAACTTTTTAAGTTTGGCTACCATGGGCCAAGCGGTTCATGTGAAGAAGAATTTTGAAATCTCTAATAAAAAAACGACATTTTGGCGGCCATCTTGGATGGCATAACCATCCGATTTCGACAATAAATGCACCAGAGTGATTGCCTCGTTGATACCTTCGATTTGATATATGACATGACCATATTTGGTCAAAAATAAAATTTGAACCAAATTTGACCCAACGGGCCACGCCCATTTTTGACCCTGGGGTCACCATTTTAACAACTTTGAAAGAGCATTGTACATCGATCATTCCTACCAAGTTTTGTCGACATCCGGTTGGCGGTTCTTGAGAAGAAGATTTTTGAAGAATTTGTGCTATTTTTAGACGGCGGCCATCTTGGATTACGTAATGACGTGGGGAAAGGGGTGGGAGGTGGGTCATGGATTTGCTATAGTACAATAGAGTATCATCAGATGTATGAAATATGAAGGAATTCCCTGTAAATAAACAGAAGTTACACAACATTTACACCAACGTTAAGTTTATGAATGTGCTAGGTTTGTGACCTTGACCTTGGGGTAAGGGTTGGGTGGTGAGTTGTGGATTTGCTACAGCATGATCGAGGGTCATCTGAGGAATGCATGAATGCAATGAAATATCAAGGCGTTCCATGAAAGAAAACAGATGTTATAAGACATTTACCCCAACGTTAAGTTTATGAATGTGCTAAGTTTGTGACCTTGACTTTGGGGTAAGGGATGGGCGGTGGGTCATGCATTTGCTATAGCACGATAGAGTATCATCAGATGAATCTATGTATGAAATATGAAGGCATTCCCTGAAAACGAACAGAAGTTACACAACATTTACCCCAACGTGAAGTTTATGAATGTGCTAAGTTTGTGACATTGACCGTGGGGAAAGGGGTGGGTGATGGATCGTAGATTTGCTACAGCATGATAGAGGGTCATCAGATGAATGCATGTATGATATATGAAGACATTCCCTGTAAATAAACAGAAGTTACACAACATTTACCCCGACGTTAAGTTTATGAACATGCTAAGTTTGTGAACTTGACCCTGGGGTAAGGGTTGGGTGGTGGGTCATGGATTTGCTACAGCATGATAGAGGATCATCTGAGGAATGCATGTCTGAAACTAGATTTGTCAGTAAGCGGGGGGCTTATGGAATACCCCCCCCCCCCACCCGGGGAAACCAAGGGAAAAATTAAGTAAGTAATTCAAGGTTAAATGTAGGTCAATGTCAGATATAGGTCAGGGGTTATTGATGTACATCACTAGGAGATAAAGTTTTCCAAGTATGGTTGCTGTAGGCCCAGGAGTATTCCATATACAAGCTTGAGTAAAAACCGTAACCAAGGGAGATAACTAAGTAATCCAAGGATAAAAGTAGGTCAAGGTCAAATATAGGTCAGGGATTATTGATGTACATCACTAGGAGATGAAGTTGTCCAAGTATGGTTGACGTAGGCCCAGAAGTATTCCATATCAAGCTTGACTATAAACATTAACCAAGTAATTCAAGGTTAAATGTAGGTGAAGGTAAAATAAAGGTCAGGGGTTATTGATGTACATCCTATGAGAAAAAGTTATCCAAGTATGGTGTCTGTATGCACAATAGTATTCCATCTACAAGCTTGACTAAAAACCTTAACCAAGGTTGAGTAAAAACCTTAACCAAGGGGAATTAAGTAAGTAATTTAAGGTTAAATGTAGGTCAAGGTCAAATATAGGTCAGGGGTTGTTGATGTACATCACTAGGAGATGAAGTTGTCCAAGGATGGTTGGTGTAGGGCCATGAGTATTCCATCTACAAGCTTGACTAAAAACCTTAACCAAAGAGAATTAAGTAAGTAATTCAAGAGGAAATGTAGGTCAAGGTCAAATATAGATCAGGGGTTATTGATGTACATCACTATGACAAAAGGTTGTCCAAGTATGGTGTCTGTATGCACAATAGTATTCCATGTACAAGCTTGAGTAAAAAGCTTAACCAAGGTCGAGTAAAAACCGTAACCAAGGGGAATTAAGTAAGTAATTCAATGTTAAATGTAGGTCAAGGTCAAATATAGGTCAGGGGTTGTTGATGTACATCACTAGGAGATGAAGTTGTCCAAGTATGGTTGGTGTAGGGCCAGGAGTATTCCATCTACAAGCTTGACTAAAAATGTTAACCAAGGGGAATTAAGTAAGTAATTCAAGAGGAAATGTAGGTCAAGGTCAAATATAGATCAGGGGTTGTTGATGTACATACTAGGAGATGAAGTTGATAAGTATGGTGGGTGTAGGGCCAGGAGTTTATTATAGAAGGTGACTAAAAACCTTAACCAAAAGGAATTAAGTAGTAATTGAAGAGGAAATGTAGGTCAAGGTCAAATATAGATCAGGGGTTATTGATGTACATACCTATGAGAAAAGGTTGTCGAAGTATGGTGTCTGGATGCACAATAGTATTCAATGTACAAGCTTGAAAAAAAACCTTAACCAAGGTTGAGTAAAAACCTTAACCAAGGGGAATTAAGTAAGTAATTCAAGAGGAAATGTAGGTCAAGGTCAAATATAGATGAGGGGTTATTGATGTGCATCACTAGAGATGAAGTTGTCCAAGTATGGTGGGTGTAGGGCCAGTAGTATTGCATATACAAGCTTGACTAAAAACCTTAACCAAGGTTGAGTAAAAACCTTAACCAAGGGGAATTAACCAAGTAATTCAAGAGGAAATGTAGGTGAAGGTCAAATATAGATCAGGGGTTATTGATGTACATCACTAGGAGATGAAGTTGTCCAAGTATGGTGGGTGTAGGGCCAGTAGTATTCCATATACAAGCTTGACTAAAAACCTTAACCAAGGCGTGACGGTGACGCCGACGCCGGGGTGACAACATAAGCTCTACTTATTCTTCGAATAGTCGAGCTAAAAAGCAAACTAGACATTCTAAGTCTGTGACCTTGACCCCTGGCATAAATGGGGGTCGTAGGTTTGTTGCAGAATGATGTATGAGTGTCAGAGAAGGGCCGGGTAAAATATCACTGCATTCCGCAAAGGGAAAGAGAAATTATAAGGAAATTTACATTTGTTAAGTCTTAGTTTTTTTCTAAGTTTATAAGTCCGTGACATTGAGCCCTGGCATAAATGGGGGTCGTAGGTTTGTTGCAGAATGATGTATGAGTGTCAGAGAAGGGGTGGGTAAATAAAATATGAAAGATTTCCGCAAAGGGAAAGAGAAGTTAAAAGGAAATTTACAATTGTTAAGTTTTAGTTTTTTTCTAAGTTTCTAAGTCCGTGACCTTGACCCCTGGCATAAATGGGGGTCGTAGGTTTGTTGCAGAATGATGTATGAGTGTCAGAGAAGGGGCGGGTAAAATATGAAAGATTTCCGCAAAGGGAAAGAGAAGTTAAAAGGAAATTTACAATTGTTAAGTTTTCGTTTTTTTCTAAGTTTCTAAGTCTGTGACCTTGACCCCTGGCATAAATGGGGGTCGTAGGTTTGTTGCAGAATGATGTATGAGTGTCAGAGAAGGGGCGGTAAAATATGAAAGATTTCCGCAAAGGGAAAGAGAAGTTAAAAGGAAATTTACAATTGTTAAGTTTTCTTTTTTTTTCTAAGTTTCTAAGTCCGTGACCTTGACCCCTGGCATAAATGGGGGTCGTAGGTTTGTTGCAGAATGATGTATGAGTGTCAGAGAAGGGGCGGGTAAAATATGAAAGATTTCCGCAAAGGGAAAGAGAAGTTAAAAGGAAATTTACAATTGTTAAGTTTTGTGACGGACGGAAACACGGAAACTCGGACGGACGGATGGACGGACAAGCCGACTCCAGTATACCCCCCCCCCCCTTCGTTGCGGGGGGGGGGGGGGGGGGGGTATAATAACAAGGTGTTCCATGAAAGGAAATAGAAGTTATAAGACATTTACCCCAACGTTAAGTTTGTGGACGACGCCGACGCAGACGCCGACGACACCGACGCCGCCGGGGGTATGCCATAAGCTCTTCTGCACTTCGTGCAGGCGAGCTAAAAATGGCTTCGTTATTTCGAAGCTAATACTTAGACAGACATTGTGGGCAAATATTATTGAAATTGGTAAAGGAGTTATGAGAAAACATTAAAAACTTACGGTAAATGCATTTGCCTTACAAACAAGGTGAACATAAGTCCCCAGTGACCTTGACATTGGGTGTTTGGGCGTGGGTCGTATGCGACACAAAGCACCATCCCTAGACAGGCATTGTGGGCAAATATTATTGAAATTGGTGATGGATTTAATGAGTTATTGAGAAAACATTAAAAACTTAAATGCATTTGCCTTTACAAACAATGTGAACAATATTATTGAAATTGGTTTACACATTTGCCTTATGGACGGACGGATAGACAGGGGTAAAACATAATGCCCCCCTAATAAATCGGTGGGGGCATAAAAAGGCGGAAATTTACTTATGTCAGTTCAACAGAAAGGTCATACAGACTCGAATGAAACTACATGGGGGAGGGGGTGGTACCATATGATCAGTACTGAAATTACAACAAAAACCTTCAGAAATGAAAGACCACATCCTGATCTGGCACCAGGCACCCTTACTACATACACACTGTCCTTACTACACCTGAATATACTTATCTAGCTAAGTACACTTTGATGGAGTACTTCTTTATTTTTACTGAAATTAATTCTTTCATATAACGACCGTTTATAATTATTTGATGATTAAAAATTTTCAGAAGTCTTACTATGTATTTAAGACATTATCACAGCCATTTTGTATTGGTTAGAAAATATTTTATGTCATTAAATAACTAGAAATGTGGACTTTTCAGAACATGAAAGCAGTGTGAAATATTAAGCAGATCCATGCAAAGAAACAGACATTATAAGACACTTACCCGAGTTTTGACCTGTACACCAGTTTAGAAGACCATTAGAGGAATGCGTGTGTGAAATATCAAGCAGATCCAATCAAGGAAACATACATTATAAGACATTTACCCGAGTGTTAAGGTTTTGAACGTACAAAGTATGTGACCTTGACCCTGGGCTTGCCAGGAGCGGCACGATCATGAATTTGTCACAGGGCGGTAGAGGACCATTAAAGCAATGCGTGTGTGAAATATCAAGCACATGAGTGCAAGGAAATTATATGAGATTTACCGGAGCGTTAAGGTTTCAAACGCACCAAGTATGTGACCTTGACCCTAGGCTTAGCGGGGGCGGGACAATCATGCATTTGTCATAGGGTGGTAGAGGACCATTAGATCAATGCGTGTGTGAAATATGAAGCAGATCCGTGAAATATTTAAGTAATCCTTCAAGAGATATAGAAGTTATGACAGAATTTTAATGTGGGAAAAAGTTCAAAGTTGTCAAGGTCAAGATCATATTAAGGGCAGCATGGATGTGTGGCATTTGTCGACAGGTACACTGTGTTGAAATATCTAAGTAATCATTCAAGGGATATAGAAGTTATAATAGAATTTCGAAACTCTGGCGAACTTCTTAACACACGGACATACAGAAACATCATGGGCTTGCCAGGGGCGGGACGATCGTGCGTACTAACTCGGACGCATGTACGTACATACGTCAATGTGCTGACTACATCGCGCTGTTCACAAGCGAGCGCGACAAAAATGATGAAAATTACTTGCAAAACGTAAAAAGGGGGTATTTGTTGTTTTCAAAAATATGAGAATTACTTTCAAACAGTGCAGATCCTGATGAGACAGCTCGTTACGAGCACAAGCCGGCTCATCTGGATCTACACTGTTTACAAACACCGCTTCAGAGGGCCGTAGTGTTAAAAGGTTAATAACACAGTTTGAATGTGCAATGAGCATTATACGTGTAAATAGAGACACAGCTGAAACATCAAATAACTGTTCTACTTCAAAGTACATGCCCACTCAGTAGGCACAAAATGGAAAATTATTTCTAATTTTAGTTTTTATTATTCATACTCACCTGAATGGTTGCAAACTGATAGGTTGCTATGAAATCGTCCTAATAATAAAAATCTGCCTACTCTAATCACTCAAATAACCCACCATAGACCATTCCGCTCTACCCACAGCCAATTGGCTAGTCCGCTATTTAAACTCCTCCTATTAGTTGTTAGGTATACGGCTTCAAAAGTAAATCATTTCCATATGGAAATGAAACTGCTAGATAAAAATAGCCTGAAGTATACTAAGTAGGGAGAAGATAAAACCATCAAGCGGGGACGGGAGGAGGGTCTACCTTACCATTCAGTGAGTATGAATATAAAAACTAAAATTAGAAATAATTTTCCATTTTTATGTCTTCAAACTAACCTGAATGGTTGCAAGAATTCGTAGTGATGGTGGGAGGTATTCTCACTACTCATACTCGACCGGAATGGTAACGCAGATTAAAAACCCTCGAAAGAGACAAAAATATAAACACTAGGCCTAGGTAAAACTTGGTGTTACATATAATGTAATAACAAAGATTCACCCTAGAAGCCTAGGAGCGCCCAATCCGGCCCCCCCTTTTCAAGCGATAGTAGGTGAGGGATGGTTGACGACAATCACCACCACGTTAGTCATGTAGCCTGATACGGAGACTGCGACAGGCTACCCTTGGAAACCCGACGGAGAATGCTCATGGTTATAGCTGTGCTGATAGACGAGACCTGGACGGATGCTGTCGTCTGGCACTCACATACAACAAACTCAACGAGATTAATACAAAGTCTGAACTTTCTATGGCGAAAAACAACTCGTCCATATCGAGAATGCATATGAAACGTCCTAAGCACTAAGATCAGCCTAACCAGGAAGTGCTAAGGCGTAAAGCTGGCCATAACAGCCAAACCATAAACATCCAAAATCAAGTACGTAAGTTATGACACAATATCATTGTGACCATTTGAACTACATTGTTCGCTAAACAATTAGAACAAAAATTTGATAATTGAACGGTAAAACTAATCTTTTAGCAACACCGGTGCAACAACTGATTAGGTTGCCTTTCCCTAATCCAACATGTACACATAAAAAAACTCATGGGCCAGCGTGATGAAAAGTGGAACCCTTCATCACCAAAGTCACCCGTACATGATCAAAAGCAAGTGAAGCTCATCCGGAGGTGAACCACACTTCCCAACCCCATTACTCGACTGGAACTGTAATGATAAAACCGAAAAATCGGGTTATCAGAAAGAGAACCAGTCGAGCGCAAACAGGTAGATCCAACAGCCTCTAAAAGTGATGCTACAGGCTGACTAACCCACAACTTCACCCGCTGCCACTAACGGACCCAGTTGCAGCACATCACCTGCCTGTTCAGAAAGTGATCGGAGATAAAACTTAGAAAAAGTATTATAATTCTTCCAAGTTGCCGCTTGCATGACCTTCCTGACGGAAACGCCCGAGCGAAAAGCCCACGAGGTAGAAACTGCCCGTACCTCGTGCGGCTTAGGTCTAAATTTCACCGCTGCAGAGCCACTTACTGAAGTGTAAGCTCTAGTAATGGCTCTACCTATCCAGCGGGAGATAGTAGATTTCGATACCTCCCGCTGGTCCTAACGCGGAATAAAGAAACGCTTACGGTTGGACCGAATGTTCTTAGTTTTCCGGATATAGTGCTTGACCGCACGGACTGGACAGAGAGTGCGATCAACCGCTGCTGACAGACGGGACGGAGGGAGGCCAGGAACCAGAATAGGTTCCAGATCATGAGACGAGGGATTGTGTGTCTTAGGAAGGAAACCCGGTTCATAGGAGAAAGAAACGGAGTTCCTGCCCACAGACATGTGCTGACCTGGGCGTGGAAGAACGCGACACAAATCGCGCTCTAGCAAAATGTGCAATCATGGCCGACAATTTGATGTCAGTGCCCAGAAATTTCGCTGCGCCATTAGAAAACCGAAGCACGCTGGACAGAGCCGCTCTATACCCACGGATGGCCGAAACAGATAATTTCTTAGTATGAAAAAGAAACAAAAGAAACTCACCTATCTCACCTATAGTGGGATTGAGTGGATCAACCGACTGTTGATGACCCCAATCCACCCAGGCTCTCCACTTAGCGTCATACAACTTAGTGGTGGAAGGGCGTTGAGACTGAGCGATAACCTTGGCAGCGTCTTCTGAAAAACCATCGCGTCTGACGGCCTGCCTGATAACCGCCACGCGTGAAGGTTTAGCATCCGCACATTGGGGTGAAAGGTCTTCCCTGCATGCTGAGACAGAAGATCCTGACTGACCGGTAGAACTACGGGGTGTTCTGTCGCAGTTCCAACAGTATGACAAACCAACTCCTGGTCGGCCAACACGGGGCCACCAGCGTGATCAGAGACTGATCGTCTCGAATCTTCCGTAAGACTCGGGGCAACATCATGAACGGTGGAAATGCATACCCGTCCAGATTGGTCCACGACAAGGACATTGCGTCTACCGCCAATGCCCGTGGTCGGGAACCGGTGACACATACAGAGGCAACCGGTTGTTGAGTATTGTCGAAACAAACAAATCCACGAAGGGAGCTCCCCATCTGGACAAGATCGCACTGGACACCGACGGACGCAGGGACCACTCTGTCAGAACAGGGGAGGACTGCCGGGACAGATAGTCCGCTAACACATTCTTGCGTCCCGCTATGTGCCGGGCTCGCAAGGAGATGTGTCTGGCGTGACACCACAGCAGCATCTCCCGCGTCAAAAGACACAGTCGGATTGAATGTGTCCCACCTTGCTTGTTGATGTAAGCAACCACTGTCGTGTTGTCGGTCGAAACCAGCACCACCTGTCCGATCAGAACGGATTCCGCGCAGTCAATCCTCGGAATACTGCCAAGAGCTCTAACCTGTTGATGTGTTCCCGAGCTTCCATCACCGACCACAGACCCGACAAACACAGACCGAGGGGTTCCAGATAAGCCCCCCACCCTGTGCCCGACGCATCTGTGGACAGAAAAACGAGTCGAAGGAGGTAACACCATGGGAACTCCCTGTAGGAACCTGTCCTCCACTGCCCACCATCTCAATTGGCGTTTGAAGACGGTGACCAGAGGTAAACCGATCCAAAGGATCGCGGTGCGGCCTCCACAGCCCGAGTAAGTAAAACTGGAGAGCCGCAGATGTAACCTTCCAGCACCACATACTCCGCAGCTGCTCCCAGAACGCCCAGGAGTGACAGAAACTGCCGGGCAGAGAGATACCCTGTCCAGTACCTGGAAAACTTTGGTCAAAATGCTCGCACCCTCTCCAACGGAACCCTGATGACCGAACGATCGGTCAAGAAGTTCATTCCCACATAAGAAAAATCCTGTGTGGGAACCAACTCCGACTTCTCGAGATTGGGAATGAGACCTAGCCGAATAACTAACCCCCAAACCACAGCCAGATTCCGTTTGAGCGAATGAACGCATTGATGGTGAATCAACCAGTCGTCCAGATACTGGAGCAGAGAGACCCCCAGACGCCTGGCCTCTGCTGCCACTGTCTCCATGAGTATTGTAAACACACGAGGAGCAGTCGTCAACCCGAACGGTAGCACTCGGAACTGAAACACCCTGTTCTCGGAGACAAACCTGAGAAACTTCCGAGAGCACCTGCGGATGGGCACGTGGAAGTACAGTCAAACTTGTCTTAAGCAAGCGGCCATGGGAAAGTCCAAAATTGCTTGCTTAACACAGGTGGGTGCTTAATGGAGGTTCATCTTGGACCGACTTATAACTTGTTCCATATAGATTTATATGTACAATTAATGTACAGTCAAACTTGTCTTAAGTTCATATGTACATCATGATATACAGTGTTTACTTTAATTTCGAATACTCATTGATCTAAGCGGCGCCTATGTCAATTAGAAATGCCAAACACAAAATGCGTCTTTGTGTAAAAAAAAAAAGAAATAAAAAAAAAAAGAAGAAAAATCGGGATTTCTGAAGCCCCCCCCCGCCGGCCCCCCCCCCCACCCCCACCCCCCCCCGAATCCGCTACTGGATAATGTAAATACAATATGCACAATAGAATGGATTATCAAACGGAACGTTTAATAATTTGATGGGTCAATCGCGTGTTTGTTGTTACAAGATGTACCAGTTCGTCCGAAAATCACCGGTTTGTCTGGCGTATGTAGTTAGGCAACGGCCCACGGTCAGCATAGCTCGGCTTATAACAGCAGTCCCCATGCCACGCTCGCTATAACTTGCACATTATGATGCATGCAAATTAATCCGTTTAAATTCCCTTAAAATATCATTTATGAACTTGGATGTGCATAAATTCTGTATATTTAGTTAATACCAAACTGAATTATCATAAAAATCGGGTTACGTTAACATCGATTGGAAAAAGTTGCAAAAGGACGAAACTACGTAGGTACGAAATCGCCGAAATTGTCCGTGATATTTACAGACTTTTTCATGTTTTCTGACAATACAGTTAGCCATATTTGGTTGAAATAAACGCGTGTTTGCATGTGTTTGTTTGTCTGGTTGAGAGTATTCGGAGGGAGTTAACTATAGCGGGTTCATGATCAATCGCTGATAGATATATTGCCGACGTCTTTCGCCACAGTAACCTGTCAATCATGCCACTAAGGGCTGCCTTTACTTACCAGCGATTGGCTGTACTGTATAAATAACTCGGCCACGAGAATAACACGTGTTTTGAACTGACAATTATAGTAGCCAGAAGCAATGTTTGGCTAGGGGAATTATTGAAACTATCGACCCTTGACTTTTATTGTCACAGCGGGTAGGCATGATTTTAGTGAATCGCGTAATGATGTGATGAAAATTTGGTCAAACAATCGGGTGTCATAAAACAAATTGAAATGGTATTGTAAACAGTTTAGCAGGCCTGCAATTAGCGAGATTTAGGTCACTGGGTGGGAAATGGGGATTATCTGAACGAATTTGGTCCCAGCTTTTTTTTTAGAATTTCCGATATTTTGCCGAGAATGGCCGCTAAAACGAGGATTTCGAGGCAAAATGGACGATTTTGCCTGTCCGTTGGCCGCGTTAGACAGGTTCACGCTTAATACAGGTGCATTTTAGAGTAATTTTCATTGGGGGGAAATAAAATGGCCGCTTAACGGAGGGAGACGCTTAATACAGGTGGCCGTAAGTACAGGTGCGACTGTACGCGTCCTGCAAATCTATGGAAACGGCCCAGTCTCCCGGACAAATGGCGCTGCGGATAGACTGAGACGTCTCCATCTTGAAATGTTCCGATAGGACAAATTCGTTCAGAACAGACAAGTCCAGGATAGGACGTAGGCCCCCGTTCCTCTTCGGGACTACAAAAAGACGACTGTAGAACCCCGGAGAAGACACGTCCTGAACCTCCTCGATGGCTCTCTTCTCCAAGAGTGAAGCTACCTCTCTGGAGAGGGCCTCCCTCTTGACCAAATCCCTGTAGGGAGTCCATAGGGGAGGACCCCTTCGCAAGGGGGTGGACCGTTCAAAAAACGGGATGGCGTAACCCTGGCGGATTACATCCCGTACCCAATTGGATCGAGTTATCCTCTCCCACTGGAGAGGAAATAACGCGATCCTGCCTCCTACAGGAGCGGAGACAAGTGACATGGGCTGGTCCTCCCCAAACGAAACGGCCCCAGTTGGCCTATCTGGTCCTCCTCCGAGGCCTGCGGCCGGAGAAACCACTCCTACCTCGGCCCCGAGCCGACGACACACCCCTGGGAACCGACCCCACAGGAGGTTGAAAGTACGGAGCCGCTGACTGAAACCTCGGACCCGTCGCTGAAGGTATAGACCCACGGTTCAAAAACCGCGAAGACCCAGTGTTCCTACCCCACTTAGCCTGAGAAGGACCACGACCCACTGAAGATGCTTGCCTCTTGCGAGCGCCGCTCTGGTTGGATCGTGACCAACCCCTGGTCATGAACAACCGCTCCCTGGCCGAAAAATCATCCTTGGCCGCACGTTCACACCTGCCTCCAAACAAGGAATCAGAGGTGATCGGAGCTGCCCTGAGCAAGTCTCTGGCAGAACCAGTCAAAACAGAAGAGCGGTCTAGCACAGCATCTCTCCTGGACAAAAGAATGTCCGTAGAAGCAGCTAAAGAAGTGCTAAGAATGTGCTTCGAAGCACGAGCCGCCGACTACAGCACCGCGTTCAGAGAAGACGAATCATCCTGATTGATCGCCTCCTTAGCTGCCCCCAAACATAGATCAATATGTGAGGCCATCGCCACAATAGAACGAAGTTTAGAATCAGCAGAGTCCCATGCCTTAACAAAGTGCAAACCAGGACCCGGTTCACCCGATACCCCAATCGCCGAAGCGTCCTTATCCAAACAGGGTGGTCTCAAAGGCCAAGCCGAATTATGGGGCGAATAGAATTTCGATCCCTGTGTGAGACTCAAAAACTTTGGCACACGGGAACCCGCAGTCGCCAAATTCTTGCCCAATGCACCCTCAATCTCCTTAGCCAGAAGACCAACCGTAGGAGAGAAAGGGAGCCTAGGTAACACTTTCGTATCCACCACCGAATCAACCTCATACAAGGAATGAACCCGAGGGGCAGGAGGAGGTAGAGGTGGACACACCTCTGCAGGAAGCAGAGTGTAAATCGCATTGAGAGCATCCAAAAGAGAAGGTGGAAGCGAATCCAACTCCCCCTCTACATCAGAGTCTTGACCACCGTAACCGTCCATAGGGGTGCCATCTAGACCCAAGGGAAGCGAACCATCTAGATCGTACAACTTCCCCTGTAAGCCCTCCCCCAGCGTAGTTGCCTGCCCAAAAGGCACCGACTGGCAGTCATCTACCACTACACGTGGAAGGCTAACCCCGGGAGGATCCACTGGCACAGCCATCTGTTGTGGAGACGCAGACAAACCCACTAAGTTCTGGGACTTTGTCAGAGCCCCCAGAACCTTAGCCATCTGATCTAACAGAACTGAACTACTCGTAGAAGTCCTATGCGACCGTCTCCTACGACGAACAGGAGAACGAGATCTAGACGAAACAGTACCAAACCCTGAGAAAGAGCTCGAAGAAGAGGAAGAACCAGAGCTAAACTCCGAACCAGAACTCGAAGAGCTAACAGAACGTCTTCCTACCGGAAGCAGCCGACTGTCCAGAGAAGAAGGTATCTGAAGGAGAGTCTGGTGCCCGGTGTCCGTTACTTGCCCGGTGCCCGATGGTTGCACGGTGCCCGGCGGCAGAACGGTGCCCGGCAGCTGCCCGGTGCCCGGTGCCCGTTGCCCGGTGCCCGGTGCCCGGTGACCGGTGCCCGGTGCCCGGTGCCCGGTCCCTGATGACCGGTGCCCGGTTGATGACCGATGCCCGGTGCTTGACCGGTGCTTGACCGGTGCTTGACCGGTGCTTGACCGGTGCTTGACCGGTGCTTGACCGGTGCCCGGTGCCCGGTGCCCGGTACCGGGCGCCTCTACTGAGAGAGGCTGGGTCAGCTTCAAACCGGGTGATATAGTATCAAGAACCGGCCGAAACACCCCTGTGATAGGTATAGCTCTCTGCGAACCGGGTGATATGAGATCAGGCACCGGCCCCAGCAGCCCGGTATCCCCTGTATGGATCACCGGCCTATCACTTAACACAACCTCCGAAACCTCGGACGGTTCCACTGCTCCCAAGAGCTGAGACTCGGACACAGACTTCTTCAGACGTGAGGTATGGGACCTTCTAGACCCAGCCTTGCCCCACGTCGAATCCGTCCAACGGACGGACAAATCACATGGCCTCTCTTTGCAACACCCGCAACAGGCAAAACACCTGTCCGTATGGGTATCCCAAGGAGAAGTCATGTGTCCACACGCAGCGCGTGATTGCGGCATTCTAACAAGTATTGTATAACAAAACCTGATAGAAGAAACGCAAAAACGCTACAAAAAATGTGTAACGGGAGCGAATCCACTTTGGGACGAACCCGTTAGGGTACGAATCGCGTACACGCGAAAATATGTGACACAAAGTAAAACACCGTGAAAAACCTCAAAAAATGCAATGGAGAATAATCACGTAACACACAAGAGTGATAATAATATGTATTGAACGAAATATAATGACAAATACGGCACAATACACGGCAGAAATTCAAAATAAGCACGAAATAAAGAGAGAGACAAATATACCTGCACTCTTGATAGCGTCCTAAAATAATAGGAGGAGTTTAAATAGCGGACTAGCCAATTGGCTGTGGGTAGAGCGGAATGGTCTATGGTGGGTTATTTGAGTGATTAGAGTAGGCAGATTTTTATTATTAGGACGATTTCATAGCAACCTATCAGTTTGCAACCATTCAGGTTAGTTTGAAGACATAAAAATGTTCTTTATAGGAATTAAATAAATGGATAATTGTGTCACTATTCCACTAGTTCTAAACATTACGAGTGCCCGCTATACAAATATAATCATTTAATAATATTTATTTTACTGATATTGACTCACGGTGGTATCAGGCTATTTTCATATGCAAATGAGGCATATTTTTTAATTATTTATACTAAGGCCTATCAAAAACTAGATGGCCGCGGCCTGCATGTCGCGCCTTGTGGTGAGGCATGGACACTAAAAAAAAAGATATAGTATAACGAAAAACTTTAACCAAAAACTTTAACCGGACACACGTAGCACAGGGGCCGCACGGGAGGGGGGTAGAATGAAAATATAGATGATGATAAACACCCATGTGAAGTTTCAAGGTAATGGGCAAAGCAGTTGCAGAGATATAGTATAACGAAAAACTTTAACCAAAAAACTTAACCAAAAAACTTAACCAAAAACTTTAACCAAAGAACTCAACCAAAAACTTTAACCAAAAAACTTAACCAAACAACTTAACCAAAAACTTTAACCGGACACACGTACGTACGCCAAAGTGCCGACTATATCGCGCTTTCCGCAAGCGGGCGCGACAAAAACTTTAACCAAAAACTTCAAAGTAATTTGACCTTGACATTGGGCACAGGGGCCGCACGGAAGGGGGGTAGAATGAAAATATAGATGATGATAAACACCCATGTGAAGTTTCAAGGTAATGGGCAAAGCAGTTGCAGAGATATAGTATAACAAAAAACTTTAACCAAAAAACTTAACCGAAAACTTTAACCAAAAAACTTAACCAAAAATTTCAAAGTAATTTGACCTTGACATTGGGCACAGGGGCCGCACGGGAGGGGGGTAGAATGAAAATATAGATGATGATAAACACCCATGTGAAGTTTCAAGGTAATGGGCAAAGCAGTTGCAGAGATATAGTATAACAAACAAATTTAACCAAAAAACTTAACCAAAAAACTTAACCAAAAACTTCAAAGTAATTTAACCACAAAAATTAACCAAAAAACTTAACCAAAAACTTTAACCAAAGAACTTAACCAAAAACTTCAAAGTAATTTGACCTTGACATTGGGCACAGGGGCCGCACGGGAGGGGGTAGAATGAAAATATAGATGATGATAAACACCCATATGAAGTTTCAAGGTAATGGGCAAAGCAGTTGCAGAGATATAGTATAACAAAACACTTTAACAAAAAAAACTGAATCAAAAACTTTAACCAAAAAACTTAACCAAAAACTTCAAAGTAATTTGACCTTGACATTGGGCACAGGGGCCACACGGGAGGGAGATAGAATGAAAATATAGATGATGATAAACACCCATGTGAAGTTTCAAGGTAATGGGCAAAGCAGTTGCAGAGATATAGTATAACGAAAAACTTTAACCAAAAACTTTAACCAAAAACTTTAACCAAAAAACTTAACCAAAAAACTTAACCAAAAACTTTAACCAAAGAACTTAACCAAAAACTTTAACCAAAAAACTTAACCAAACAACTTAATCAAAAACTTTAACCAAAAAAATTAACCAAACAACTTAACCAAAAACTTTAACCGTACGTACGCCAAAGTGCCGACTATATCGCACTTTCCGCAAGCCGGCGCGACAAAAATGTGCCGACCCTATTTTTTCTCTCCACATTTCAGAAGAAGAAAAAAAAGTTTTTGTCTATTTTGTTAATTTTGTTAATTTTTACCCCTCTCCTTGTGACTTTTGTCTCGCAAAATATCATGGAACTTTGTTGGTAAATGACATTTTAATACCCGATATATTAAACAACACATCTTTTTTTACACTCGCGACCGTCTTACGACTCGAAGTGCGGCAAAAACGAAGCGCCGGGACAAGCATTGCGGTAACTGCAGAGGTTATCCGAATATACAATTGTGTCCGGTGATTTCGCGCGTCCGGTGATTTCGCGCACCTCTTTAATTCGCATTGTCAACCTCTCGCTACCTGGTGTAGGTATATTAGAAGTCAACCTTTTCATAAACTATACAACTTCTGACGATATTTGGCCAGTCTAAGTATATTTGTGAGTACAAGTTTTTTGTATCAGTTTTACTCGTAACCGAATACATGCATATGTCACATTTTGCAGAAGACATCGTCTGTCAAAACCATGTTTACTTCTGTTTTGTGAATGAAATAGTTGGCCCCGGATCGAGTTTATTAAAACATACAAATGACGTCATTGGGGAAACTACTACAAAATTTTCAATGTATGGAAGCCCAAACTTGTTTGAATATTTTTTTTTGTAGTATTTTGAGTACTTGCATTAATCTGGGTATTAATCTACGCTGGATGTGTTATACTGTCATTAATTTGTTCCCTGACTGTAATTTATCACATGCTGACTTATTGACCCCCTTCCCTGGACGTAGAAATGACAGTCATGTTGGCGTGTATTGGCCACCATAGACAAATATAATTAACTGACGTCACTAAAATCGCACTGCGCAAGTACACCAGACATCCAGATTTTCTGGGAATACCCAATGTGAGTTCACAAATGGCGTCCGTTTACATTGATGCACTTTGTTTTATTGCATGATATTTCGTAGAAATACTGCGAAGTGGCGAGTTATTATGCATATAAAGTTGTAGGTCTGAATATGCGATATTTATAGATCGGTTACGTTATTGTTTCCTTAGCTGCGCGAAATCACCGGACAGCACCGTAAGCCTACAATCAACAACAACAACAACAACAGAAATTACCAATTGGCACGATGGCTGGGGTTTCGTCTAGTGGGATTCGCATCTTGTTACATATAAACATAGATGTATGCCAACATTCTCCAGAAAGACGAACATTTGACATTTTCCCTATATAGCTAGTTCATCAGTGTTTGCGGACATGATACCATTGTATTGCGAGCAGTGCACGTGTAGAAATCTGGCATCAAATCAGGATTATTCTGATTTCAGGGCTGAATATATAGTTTTCTTATTGTAAATATTCAGTTCTGATTTTGGGATTTTCCCCCCATTTGTACAGGCAATATATGTGATTTAGTACTAAGCCCATTGACCCGGCCTTAAATGACCTTAGCTGTTGAAAGGCCGTTAAACCCCAACAAACAAACAAACACCTGTGCATCAGTGTCTTTGGCATTAAACCATGGATTAAGTTTTGGGTCAAGTCTTATTTATTCTCAACACTAGTTCATGTGCATTTACAGATGGCTTTTGGGTTTGAATTAAACACTACAATTGATAATTGTTGACATAATATATTATATTCCATACAGGATGTACAGTTTCATGTGCATTCTGTGTGTTCTTTTGATGCAAAATATCCACCAGAATATACAATGAATTGTGAGCTTAATTAATATTCATACTCAACTAATGGCATATGAAGTAAACAAGGTACATGTTGTATTTAACGATTTACAGCTTCATTTATTAAAAAAAAAAAAAAATTCTCTACCTACCCTACCTACTGATTTTGAGCCTGTTCCCCTAAACAAACAATTTTTTTTGATAGGCCTAATTAAATGCGTCGTGTGAATGTTTGTTTTCTTCTTCATATTAGAAAGTATAATCATTGCACATCAAAAAATAAATACAAATCATAAATAGTATTGTCCGTTTATATTTTAAGGAAACACGGTTATCGCCCCTGATATCGGTGTGGAAATTTACGTCCGATATAAAATGTATAATAATGCCAATCGATACATGGGGTAATGGTGAATGAATGTTTATTTTGCCAGAAAATGTCGCAGATGATGTCTCTGATATAAAGAACATTTTGTGCCTACTGAGTGGGCATGTACCTTTAACACACTAACATTTATAACACAATCACACTAACATTTACAACACAATCACACTAACATTTATAACACAATCACACTAACATTTATAACACAATCACACTAACATTTACAACACAATCACACTAACATTTACAACACAATCACACTAACATTTATAACACAATCACACTAACATTTTATAACACAAATCACACTAACATTTATAACACAATCACACTAACATTTACAACACAATCACACTAACATTTATAACACAATCACACTAAAAAACATTTACAACACAATCACACTAACATTTACAACACAATCACACTAACATTTACAACACAATCACACTAACATTTATAACACAATCACACTAACAACACAATCACACTAACATTTACAACACAATCACACTAACATTTACAACACAATCACACTAACATTTATAACACAATCACACTAACATTTACAACACAATCACACTAACATTTACAACACAATCACACTAACATTTATAACACAATCACACTAACATTTATAACACAATCACACTAACAACACAATCACACTAACATTTATAACACAATCACACTAACATTTATAACACAATCACACTAACATTTATAACACAATCACACTAACAACACAATCACAATCACACTAACATTTATAACACAATCACACTAACATTTATAACACAATCACACTAACAACACAATCACACTAACATTTATAAACACAATCACACTAACATTTATAACACAATCACACTAACATTTATAACACAATCACACTAACAACACAATCACACTAACATTTATAACACAATCACACTAACAACACAATCACACTAACATTTATAACACAATCACACTAACATTTATAACACAATCACACTAACATTTATAACACAATCACACTAACAACACAATCACACTAACATTTATAACACAATCACACTAAACATTTATAACACAATCACACTAACATTTATAACACAATCACACTAACAACACAATCACACTAACATTTATAACACAATCACACTAACATTTATAACACAATCACACTAACAACACAATCACACTAACATTTATAACACAATCACACTAACATTTTATAACACAATCACACTAACATTTATAACACAATCACACTAACAACACAATCACACTAACATTTAACACAATCACACTAACATTTATAACACAATCACACTAACAACACAATCACACTAACATTTATAACACAATCACACTAACAACACAATCACACTAACATTTACAACACAATCACACTAACATTTACAACACAATCACACTAACATTTATAACACAATCACACTAACATTTACAACACAATCACACTAACATTTATAACACAATCACTAACATTTATAACACAATCACACTAACATTTATAACACAATCACACTAACAACACAATCACACTAACAACACAATCACACTAACATTTACAACACAATCACACTAACAACACAATCACACTAACAACACAATCACACTAACATTTATAACACAATCACACTAACAACACAATCACACTAACATTTATAACACAATCACACTAACATTTATAACACAATCACACTAACAACACAATCACACTAACATTTATAACACAATCACACTAACAACACAATCACACTAACATTTACAACACAATCACACTAACTTTATAACACAATCACACTAACAACACAATCACACTAACATTTACAACACAATCACACTAACATTTATAACACAATCACACTAACAACACAATCACACTAACATTTATAACACAATCACACTAACATTTATAACACAATCACACTAACATTTATAACACAATTACACTAACAACAAATCAATCACATAACATTTATAACACAATCACACTAACATTTACAACACAATCACACTAACATTTATAACACAATCACACTAACATTTACAACACAATCACACTAACATTTACAACACAATCACACTAACATTTATAACACAATCACACTAACAACACAATCACACTAACATTTACAACACAATCACACTAACATTTACAACACAATCACACTAACATTTATAACACAATCACACTAACATTTACAACACAATCACACTAACATTTACAACACAATCACACTAACATTTATAACACAATCACACTAACAACACAATCACACTAACATTTACAACACAATCACACTAACATTTATAACACAATCACACTAACTAACACAATCACACTAACATTTACAACACATCACACTAACATTTATAACACAATCACACTAACATTTATAACACAATCACACTAACAACACAATACACTAACATTTATAACACAATCACACTAATTTATAACACAATCACACTAACATATAACACAATTACACTAACAACACAATCACACTAACATTTATAACACAATCACACTAACATTTACAACACAATCACACTAACATTTATAAACACAATCACACTAACATTTACAACACAATCACACTAACATTACAACACAATCACACTAACATTTATAACACAATCACACTAACATTTATAACACAATTACACTAACAACACAATCACACTAACATTTATAACACAATCACACTAACATTTAACACAATCACACTAACATTTATAACACAATCACACTAACATTTACAACACAATCACACTAACATTTACAACAATCACACTAACATTTATAACACAATCACACTAACATTTATAACACAATCACACTAACATTTATAACACAATCACACTAACATTTATAACACAATCACACTAACATTTATAACACAATCACTAACATTTATAACACAATCACACTAACAACACAATCACACTAACATTTATAACACAATCACACTAACAACACAATCACACTAACATTTATAACACAATCACACTAACATTTATAACACAATCACACTAACATTTACAACACAATCACACTAACATTTATAACACAATCACACTAACATTTATAACACAATCACACTAACAACACAATCACACTAACATTTACAACACAATCACACTAACATTTACAACACAATCACACTAACATTTACAACACAATCACACTAACATTATAACACAATCACACTAACATTTATAACACAATCACACTAACAACACAATCACACTAACATTTACAACACAATCACACTAACATTTATAACACAATCACACTAACATTTACAACACAATCACACTAACATTTACAACACAATCACACTAACATTTATAACACAATCACACTAACAACACAATCACACTAACATTTACAACACAATCACACTAACATTTATAACACAATCACACTAACATTTACAACACAATCACACTAACCATACACAATCACACTAACATTTACAACACAATCACACTAACATTTACAACACAATCACACTAACATTTATAACACAATCACACTAACATTTATAACACAATCACACTAACATTTATAACACAATCACACTAACATTTACAACACAATCACACTGACATTTATAACACAATCACACTAACATTTACAACACAATCACACTAACATTTATAACACAATCACACTAACATTTATAACACAATCACACTAACATTTACAACACAATCACACTAACATTTATAACACAATCACACTAACATTTACAACACAATCACACTAACATTTATAACACAATCACACTAACATTTATAACACAATCACACTAACAACACAATCACACTAACATTTACAACACAATCACAATCACACTAACATTTACAACACAATCACACTAACATTTACAACACAATCACACTAACATTTCAAAAACATTTACAACACAATCACACTAACATTTACAACACAATCACACTAACATTTACAACACAATCACACTAACATTTACAACACAATCACACTAACATTTATAACACAATCACACTAACATTTACAACACAATCACACTAACATTTATAACACAATCAACACTAACATTTATAACACAATCACACTAACAACACAATCACACTAACATTATTTATAACACAATCACACTAACATTTATAACACAATCACACTAACAACACAATCACACTAACATTTATAACACAATCACACTAACAACACAATCACACTAACAACACAATCACACTAACATTTATAACACAATCACACAACAACACAATCACACTAACATTTACAACACAATCACACTAACAACACAATCACACTAACATTTATAACACAATCACACTAACAACACAATCACACTAACATTTACAACACAATCACACTAACATTTATAACACAATCACACTAACATTTATAAACACAATCACACTAACATTTACAACACAATCACACTAACATTTATAACACAATCACACTAACAACACAATCACACTAACATTTACAACACAATCACACTAACATTTACAACACAATCACACTAACATTTATAACACAATCACACTAACATTTATAACACAATCACACTAACATTTACAACACAATCACACTAACATTTATAACACAATCACACTAACAACACAATCACACTAACATTTACAACACAATCACACTAACATTTACAACACAATCACACTAACATTTATAACACAATCACACTAACATTTATAACACAATCACATGCAAACTGCAGTGTAATTGAATTACTAAACGCCCACAGGAGCAATAAATGTAATCATTCACATGATTGCAGCGATTCACAGCCCCAGCAGGCAATATTATGTGGAAAACTAATTTCAAAACAGAAATACAGTGCATCAATCAATCTGTATTCAAAAACTACTTTTGTGGATGTCTCATTGATTGGTCAAACAACATCACATGATGTCGCCCAATGACATCAGTGTAATGATGCAACGTAAACGAGTCTGCGTTCTTTTCAATGAAAATCATATTATATTCATGTATATTAACCCATTCTGTCGCATAAAACATTACCTGATAAATAGAATACCACACTAGTGTCTTTTAATATCAGGTTTATCATGCTCAGCTCGAAAACGTTTCCTAGCCTTGATATCACAAGACTAACCTGTAGCCGATTTCATCAGAATTGAAACCGTACAACGTGCTATCGCGGCTGCAGTTGTTGCCACAACAACAGCCGGGCATGTAAATTGCCAAACTCGGAAATGGTAATAATTTCTCTAAAAGCCCCGTAATTTCTACGCATTTCATAGTCACATCTCAATCAAAGACACTGACCTGCTATTCTCTATTTAATTTAATTAATTTAACATGTGTGTGACTCGACACAACAAACGAGTTGTCAGAAGACAACGAAACTGGCCTCTTGGCAGCCAATAGTCGTAGGTGTGGCTGATGTTACAACGGCATCAGTCAACTACAGTGGAACCTCTCTAAACCGGACACCAAGAAAACACCTGTGATCTTATTTTTCTTTTGTCATTTATCTCAGGTGATAATGTCTGTTTGTGATCGCATAACACACAACTAAGGCTCAGAATGATCAAATCTTTGATTTACAGCAAACCCTCTCTAAACCGGACACCCTGGGTGTCCGGTTTAGGGAGGTTTCACTGTAGATTTGTCAGTAAGCAAGAGCTTGTAATGGGTGGTTACCGACACCAATTTTGCTAACTCTGTTGGGAGAGGCAGTGTGGAGTGGGGGTGGGGCAGGGGACCGGGGGCGGGGGCGGGGAGACGGGGGCGGGGGCGGTGGCGGGGGCGGGGGCGGGGGTGCTGCAAAAGCAATTTTTCTCAATATTAAGTTTTGTGACCTTGGGTTTACTAGGAGTTTGATGAGGATTGCGGATTAGGGAAAATGAGAGTCAACCGATGGATATTGAGATTCTGGTATTGATAAACCCCATTATTAAAGGTACCTGCCCACTCAGGTACAAAATGTTCTCCATACGAGAGACATCATCTGAGACATTTCCTGGAAAATTAAACATTCATTCACCATTTCCCCACGTACTGATTGACATTATTATATCAGACTTAAATCTCCAGACTGATATCAGGGGCAATAACCGTGTTTCCTTAATATGTTAACGGACATTACTATCTATTCCCTGTATTTATATTTTGATGTGCAATGATCATACTTATAATCCGTCGAAAATACTATTTTTTAGGCGACACATTTAATTTGTATAAATTAAAAAATATCATGTCTCATTTGCATATAAAAATCCTGATACCACAGCGTGTCACTAAATAAATATTGCTAACCGATTATATCTGTATAGCGGGCACTCGTAATTTTTAGAACTGGTGGAATAGAATAGTGATACAATTATACACTTATTACATTCCTATAAAAAACAGTTTGTGCCTACTGAGTGGGCATGTACCTTTAAGTTACCTGTTGCATAATCCCAACCTGGCACTAAAGGTATGTAGGTTAGTAGGATGGAACTAAAATGATGACCTTGAACTTGACTTTAACCACATGTGTCAGGCTGATTGAAATAACAGACCCACTTACCGTGTGTTGCCAGAACTTTGTTATAGGAGCATTGTAAAACTCGTAGATCTTCTTGCCGAGTCGGAGAGGGCTTTTGCGTTTCCGTATAACCTGGTTTGAGTATATGCTCGTGTCCACAGTTACTACTCCGTTTTCTTTAATGTTTATCTGAGCCTGCGACGTGCAACTCGACTCGATCTCGTCACAGTAGTCATTCTGAAATGATAATAGTTATTGATTGATTAATTGATTGATTGATTGACTGATTAATTGATTGATGGATAAATATTGAATGACTGATGAGGGATTGATTAAACGGGGTTTGTGTCAGTTCAAAGAAAGTCATATTAATAGTCATTCTGGAATGAAGCAGGTATTTATTGGTGATTAATTAATAAATTAATTTATTGATTAATTGATTGATAAATTGTTAATCACTGAATGATAGATTTCTGTCTGTCTGCCGATTAGGCTCTCATCGACCTATATTTCTTAACCCTTTCACCGCCAAGAAACCAACAGAAAAGGGGGTCATATTGTAAACAAACATTAAACAATATTCACAAATGGTGCAGATCTTGATGAGACGGCTTGTTACGAGCCGGCTCATCATGATCTACACTGTTTGCAAATATTAGGAAAGAGGTCTGTAGTATTGAAAGAGTGATATATCTCAGCATCGATTGATTGGGGTTTTACATCTGTTCACTAGCAAGGTAATACAGAATCACACACCTATATCTTTTACAGAAAATATGACAGAACATATGACCGAGCTCTGTCCATTGTAAATTTTCAACATCTTTTACAGAATTATGACTGAGCTCTGTCCATTGTCAATTTTTGGAAAATTGACAATGGACAGAGCGCAGTCATATTTTTCAAAATCACTCATCGGCAATGCTATAGTGCAGTTAATACTGAGCTGGGTTCATAGGTCATATTGGTGACCCCGTCCTTATAGATGTAGTTATTTCAGAATTATTTCAAGAAAACTGATATAAACGCAAAGTTTGCATAAAATGAAACAAGGGCATCGTTATTTCGAAGCTAATCCCCTCGCTGGCAGCCTTGATAATAATAAACAAAAATACTAAATACTAATGCATGCACGTACACATGTACGCACGTACATACATGGACGGACTAACGCTATATCCCCTCTTGCCTATCGGCGAGCGGATAACAAGAAGCTACTTGAAACAATTGATGGTAGGAATGGAATGGAATGGTGCTTAACGGCCCATCTTTTAGGGCCCAGCAATGTAGATGAAGAAGAAATAATAGTAAAACAGTATGTTAGATGTGGTATTTCGGAACAATACTGTGAATTTCTAATTTGACATAAATAGACACATAGCTATATGTACCCCATAAATGTATTTGCCATGCTGAAAATAACACAGAATACATCATGTTACAAAACCGGGAACCAACTAATTGATTTTGTTCTTGGAGATCAAATTATTTCTCACACAACTCAATTACGCCGAGTCGACTCGACGATATAATAAGTCTTTGAAGATTTACCACTATTCGTATACAGTAGAACTTCTCCAAATAGGAGACCTCCCAGGCACATGTTGAAGTAACGGACCGAGGTCTATAAATACATTAAATATGCCTAAAAGCATCAATAAATGAAAAAAAGAGCTAAATTTAGCTCTTTTTTTTTGCATTTATTGATGCTTTTAGGCATATTCCATGGAGGGGGTAAAACAAAAATTTAGCTTTTTTTTCTTCATTTATTGATGCTTTTAGGCATATTCCATGGAGGGGGTAAAAACAAATTGGTAGCTTTTTTTTTCATTTATTGATGCTTTTAGGCATATTTAACGTATTTATAGACCTAGGTCCGTTACTTCAAACTGTGCTCCCAGGGTGACCAATTTTTGTCGACTCGACAATAATAAGTCTTTGAAGATTTACAATATTCATATACAGTAGAACTGCAAATTGAAGACCTCCCAGGGTGACCTCCCAGGGTGACCAATTTTTGTCACGTCTTTGCAGATTTACCAATATTTGTATACAGTAGAACTGCTCCAAATTGGACACCCTAGGAGGTCCCCAGGGTGTCCATTTTGGAGAAGTTCTACTGTAATTAAGTTACCGTATTTATTCTAATAACGCAAAATATTTATTACACTAGTGTACCCCCCGGGTCATGGATTATCTTCTGCAAATGACGTATACCAAGCAAACACACTATGTTATTTATATAAAGTGAAAAAAATTCATATGGACTCCTTGACGGTGACCGGATTAGCTCAGTATTACTATAAACTTGGAAAAGTCGCGGGAATACTGGACGAAGGCCGGAAGGCCTCGTCCAGTATTCCCGCGACTTTTCCAAGTTAGGTGTATGATCACGTGGTACTAACAACAACAACCAGTACTGAAACTTCCAGAATCCATCCAATTCATAGTACGTATTCTTTCATATTGTCCTTATTACGTAACGGATTTTGATGAAATATGGCGCAAAAACGCGTCTTGTTAAGCTGCATTTGGTGGTCTCCGTACTTTGGCCCAACCTTCTGTTGTATTCTTTCATATTGTCCTTATTATGTAACGGATTTTGATGAAATATGGCGCAAAAACGCGTCTTGTTAAGCTGCATTTGGTGGTCTCCGTACTTTGGCCCAACCTTCTGTTGTTGTTATAATCATGTGATCATGCACTTTGTATTAGCTCAGTAGGTAGAGAGTCGGACTGCGGATCGGGAGACCCTTGGTTCGATTCCCACCTTGACCCATTCCGAATGGCCCATTCGGCGTGTCCTTGGGCAAGACAACTTCGTGCCAGTCCTATCGGATGGGGACTTAAAAATAGTCGGTCCCGACATGCAAGGTCATCGAGCCAGGGCTGTCGTTCAATTAAAGCATTAACATTTATTTGGACTCCTTGAAATTTTATCAAATATCAATTGTAGGGTCATAGCAGACTGCGCATGAAGTAAACAGGCACAAAGCAATACACACTATAGTCTGTTTCACGAAAGCTGCCCAAATTTTACGGCTATATAGACAATTCAAAAACAATATTATTTTCATAATATTAAATTAAAGGAAAATTTAAGAATGAGCCTTCTTTTTATTTCGTGAAATTCGGTCAAATATTGATTTTATTACGAAAAATTGATTGGGGGAAAAAGTGGTAAGGAAATGTGGGAGGTGTCAAAAAACGAAAACATTTGGAAATTGACTCTGAAACCTGACTAGATAGCTTGGATATGATCTAACTAAGAAAACAAAAGTTAAATTTTAAAAATCGGTCCAGTATTTCTAAAATTCAAAAGAATTTCCCCATGTTAAATCCCCATAGACATCTTCACTCCGTGAAGATGTCTATGGGGATTTAACATGGGGAAATTTTGTTTTCGCAATAAAATCAATATTTGACCAAATTTCACGAAATAAAAAGAAGGCTCATTCTTAAATTTTCCTTTAATTTAATATTATCGAAAATAATATTGTTTTTGAATTGTCTATATAGCCATAAAATTTGGGCAGCTTTCGTGAAACAGACTATAGTTTATTATAGTAGCCTATTCCTTTCGGAATACACCTTTACGGGATGGAATTTATTAAATATTTTATTCTTATTTTCATTATCTCTCTATGAAATTATATGTTGTAACCAATCATTTGAACCATCTCGACGAGACGGTTCAAATGGTGGTCACAACATATACTTCTGACATCAAATAAAGAAAATATTTAGGATTTTCCACGAACATAATTTCGTATTCTCATCATGGAAATGGTTAATATAAAGCGAAAAAACACATATTGAAAATATCAGAGATAGCATCTTGAGATGCGGTGCCTTTAAAGAAGGTACATGTTCACTCAGTAGGCACAAAATGTTCTTTATATCAGAGACATCATCTGGGACATTTTCTGGCAAAATAAACATTAATTCACCATTACCCCACCTATTGATTGGCATTATTATACATTTTATATCGGACGCAAACTTCCACACTGATATCAGGGGCGATAATCGTGTTCCTTAAAATGTTAACGGACATTACTATTTATTCTCTGTATTTATATTTTCATGTGCAATGATCATACTTTATAATCTGTCGAAAATATTATTTTTTCAGGTGACACATTCAATTAGTATAAATAATTAAAAAAATCATCATCCCTCATTTGCATATGAAAATGGCCTGATACCACCACGCATCACTGTCAGTAAAATAATATTACTAAATGATTTTATCTGAACATCGGGCAATTTTTAGAACCGGTGGAATAGTGACACAATTATACACTTATTTATTTAATTTGTATAAAGAACAGTTTGTGCCTAACGAGTGGGCATGTACCTTAAAAATCCAACAAGAATGGTAAGATCATGCCAAAAGAATGCCAATCTCGGGAATTCTGACAATACAAAGTCGTTAAACCAGCGGGAAAGACTATCTTGGGAGGCTTTATGTTGCAGTGAAACAATAAAGTTCACAGCAGTCGGTTAGTGGTAAGTCAGGCCACGATAAATTCATTAATAATCTTTCCGCAATGATATTATATTATATAATATATTCAACAATTCTGCAAAAAACAGAAAATGTCCTGGTTTTTGCAGAATTTTTAATAAATTAATTGGCAGGTTTTCCCCCACTATTTTTTAATTGATTGATTGATTTCTTGTTAGATTGATTGATTACTGGCTTGCTTGTTTGATTGATTGCTCAATTGATTGCTGGCTTGCTTGTATGATTGATTGCTCAATTGATTGCTGGCTTGCTTGTTTGATTGATTGATTGCTCAATTGATTGCTGGCTTGTTTGATTGATTGATTGCTCAATTGAGTACTGGCTTGTTTGATTGATTGATTGCTCAATTGATTGCTGGCTTGATTGATTGATTTGATATCCATTCAACAACTGAAAGTGAAACTGAATGGGTTTAACATCCCAGCAACAGCTAAGGTCATAGAGCTAGGAACGGGACTTCGGTTTCATAGAGGAACGGGACCTCGGGACCACCCAGGGTGTCCAGTTTAGAGATGTTCAACTGTACTCAAATTGTTAGGAAATCACTGAAATTCAAGTAAATTCAGTGCTGTTAAACGACTTTCTGGGCTTCTTTGAATATATATATTAGCGAGAAATTTTGCTTAGAAAACCAGAAGCTATCGTCTCCAAGAGTGTAGAAGGGTTAAGGTTAAAGGTACCGTGTTTCAAATGATGTCTCACATATTCAATATGTGATTTTCTACTTTATCGACTGGAAATGATAATAATAAAATAAATGATGTATATCTACCAAGCGCATCATTTTATTTGATCAAATTATTCTATTATATAATACAATAGACTGTTTCAGACAAGGGAGATAATTTGGCGATGCACTTTTACTATTAATGTACTAGAAAGCACAATTTGTGAATCATAAATATTTTTATTGCAAACTTGCCGTTCACAGTTTAATAAAACAGTGTAATACAACTCATAATACACTAGTGTAATAAATATGCAAATGAGCCCGCTACAGAAAACATGTTAGGTAATCAATGCAGCTTCATATTATGATGATGTGCTTGTCCAATAAATATAATCTAACATTTGTGTTGATTTAATATGATTTTCATTAAACATGTTGACTGATTTCATAAGAAAACTCGGCATAGGCTCGTTTTTTATGAAATCAGTAAACTTGTTCAATAAAACTCCTATTAAATCGTCATTCATGTAAGATCCTCTATTTAATGGAGAATTATACCACCTATTGATCAAGAAATCAGAGCTCCAGATAAGCTGCGTATTTGCATAAATCCAAATTAAAATTGCCAAAAAAAAACCAATTGAAATCCAAAGTAACGAGTATAAAAAAGCAATAACAATTTTGTGGTACCTGTATCATGCTGCAAAAAACAATAAACAGACCACAAATATAGCATATTTTTCTTATTTTCCATGAAAACACATCTTGGTATTTCATTAGAATTGTCTCCAAGGAGACAATTCTAATGAAATGCCAAGATATGTTTTCATTTTGAAGCAAACTAATTCAATAATTGCTGTTTGTTGATGTGTAAACAGTAGTGAGATTTTATTTTACCCAATTAACATTTTGAAATACCCAATTGATTCAGAAATGATGGAGTGAAAATACTCAATTACTAATTCCTTATCTGGAGCCCTGCTTAACACTGATGGATTTGATTTGTTGATTTAATGGTGTTTAACAGCCTGTCAATAGCGAAGGTCATTTTCGGCCGGGTTAACAGGGTCAAATCCCATATGTTACCTGTTGTGATGAGAGGTAAATCTAAACTCAGAACTGAATATTTACAGAAAATATATATACTTAGCCCTGAAATTAAAATAACCTGACCTGGTACCAGGTCCTCCCCAAAACAGTCACTTCTTAGCCCCACTCCCCACAAGTAATAACATTAGTACTAATCTTATTGCTTTTATAATGGGCATAAGCGGATTCAACTCTCAAGTAGCAAGAAAGCCAAAAATGTACCGGAGGGCCAAACCAGTAGCCTATTTCACCAACATTGCAAAGTCTACTTATCTAGCAAAGTATACTTTGAGGGAGACATTTTCAATTTAAGGATAAATTTATTAAGTTTTATTATACTGAATTTATTACATTATCACAGCCAATTTTGGCTGTGATAATGTAATAAATTCAGTATAATAATTCTGCATACTTTTAATCATCAAATATATGCAGTGGGTAGTTCTATATGAAATAATGCATTTCGAGAAAAATAAATGATTACTCCCTCAAAGTATACTTTGCTAGATAAGTGTACTTAGCAATTTTGATGAAATTGGCTACGGGATATCGGGATTCTGGTAAGGATGAATCCCATCGTGATCACACGCTCCCACCTGCCACCCACTCACACTGATGGATGTACCCCACAAAAACTTTAAATCATTTAACACTTCAATTATGCATCCACAGTCTAATCAGGATCTACACTGTGCGCCATTCTGTCAATGAAACACCCGTCATCATTCTAACAAGTCACGTAGATCATTATCAGGCTACAGGAGTGCACTATTTGATCCGGATCTACACTGGTCACAAATCCCATAAGCTCCATTTCTCTAGTCACAGCCACACATATTGACGGGAATGTACCTGTAAAAGGGGATCATCATACAATCAGCAGTGAAAGATCCTGATCTGGTGTCAGGCACCCTCACACCACTAAATCACTTGGCCCCAGGTGTGAATCCCAGTAACATTCCCTGTTAGCATATGAAAGACCATTTCATGTAACAAAATTGTTTCAGATAGAGACACGCCATGTGGTTTTGTGCGGTATTTCATGAAAAATATTTACAAAATTTAGTTTCCGTAAATGGCGTCAAAAGATGACAAAATTCCCATAGCAAATGCGGAAGTTAATTCCGCATTGCTATGACAATTTCGTCAACTTTCGACGTCATTTACAGAAACTATCAATGTTTCTGTAAATATATTTCATGAAAAATCGCACATGTTCTTGGGTACAAAAAATTGCATGGCATGTCTCATAATGATACGCTCCACTTTGTCAGTTGGCAACTCAAGAGAATCAAAGTCTGCAGACGACATCAATTGTGACGGTTCACAACAAAACCAACCAAAACTAGCGCGCCATCGCAATAAACACGCTTTTCCCAATATGCTAAGTCGAAAAGGGGGAGATAACCCATGACTGGGGGTCGAATCAAAAATCAAAATTGACTTTGCACATCTACACACCGTAAGGAAGGCACACACCAAGTTTCAAGTCCCTACTATGTTAAAAAGTTTAACTTCTTACAAGAAATGTGACGGACGGACATACGGATGGACGGTCGGAGGTACAACATACAGACGGTCGTAACAGACATACATAAGTACGGACTGACAGACGGACACCTGTGACGAAAACAATATACCCATTTTTTTTAAAAACAGGGTATAATGATGGTGCCAACTCCTGCAGTTCCTGACAACATACAATGATTGATTGATTGATTGATTGCTTGCTTGATTGATTGATTGATTGAGGGTTTACATCCATTCAACAGCAAGGTCAGGAATGTACAGACAGGAATATACTGTTTGGGAGAACACTGAATATTCAGCACACAAATTTACACTAAACTTTGTACGACATAAATGTTCGCAAGTGCCAAATTATGGTAGTCTGTAAGTCTCACATTAACCCTTAGACCGCTATCTTAATGTTTTTGTTGTCGGCTGTTTATTTTCTATTTTCCATTTTATCATCAAAAACATGCTTTGACATAATTTAGAATAATTTACAACATGCTTTGACAGCACTTCAGAATCATTTCCATTGGAAATGATTCTGAAGTGCTGTCAAAACATGTTTTTATTGAGAAATAAGGCAAGATATAAAAGCAACAGCAGACAACAATTGTTGTGAGTAGCGGTCTAAGGGTTAACACTCTTTTCTTGTAAACAATTAATGGGTTTTATATTTATTGAACATAGGCTGCATATACTCAATAAATGTAAATCCATCAATAGGAATATCCAGACGATCCTAAATTTGCACTTAGTCTTACAAACATTTTAGTCATACAAAGTTTAGTGAACGGCCCCCTGATCTGATGCCAGGCACCCTTACTACAACAGATCATAGATATTCTAATGGTGGTCCACACCATTGTCGAGAAGAACTGAGAAAAATGTTCAATGCTTTCAATGGGGACGAATTTCAATTGGGGGGGGGGGGGTGGGGGGGGGGGGGAGTATATTATGACATGGTATGAGACTCGCTATGGGGAGGGAGAAAGTGTATCCAGGGTTCCCACTCTTTTGGGAAGACCAAATTCCATGACTTTCAAGGACCTGTTTTCGAAATTCAAGGACCCATATTTGCATAGATGATGCTGATGAAACGGTGTCGAGCCTGGAATACACTTGTGTTGGGGAGAGAAGTTACTTCTCTCCCCAACACAAGTGTATTCCAGGCTCGACACCGTTTCATGTAGTACTTCAGTTCTGAATTTACAAAATCCCGATTTGGTGCCAGGTGCCCTTACCACATCAAATTGTTTGGCTCGAAATCACGAAATTGCACTGAACTTTGCTCAACAACACCAATAATTGGACTGGAATCCAAATTCCATGACTTTCAATGACCTTTTCAGAAAAAGAGGCAAATTCCATGACTTTCCAGGCCTGGAATCGATTTTTCCAAATTCCATGACTTTCCCGGAATTTAAGGACCAGTGGGAACCCTGTGTATCTTTTGTGCTCAGGTTAGCTCAATCGGAAGAGCGATGGTACGGTAAACTAACGGTCCCAGGTGTGAGTCCCATGTCAGATACACATTTTTCTTGACCCAAGACAAAATTCCTTCCAGGAAAATGGTGCATCTTCCGCTTATAAACTGTTGAAAGTACATGCCCACTCAGTAGACGCAAACTGTTCTTTACAGGAATTAAATAAGTGTATAATTGTGTCACTATTCCACCAGTTCTAAAAATTACGAGTACCCGCTATACAGATGTAATCATTTAGTAATATGTATTTTACTGATAGTGACTCGCGGTGTTATCAGGCTATTTTCATATGCAAATGAGGCATTGTATTTTTTAATTATTTATACTAATTAAATGAGTCACCTGAAAAATAATATTTTCAACAGATTATAAAGTATGATAATTGCACATTCAAAAATAAATACAGATAATAAATAGTAATGTCCATTAACATTTTAAAGAAACACGGTTATCGCCCCTGATATCTGTGGAAATTTATGTCTGATATAAAATGTATAATAATGCCAATCAATACGTGGGGTAATGATGAATGAATGTTTATTTTGCCAGAAAATGTATCAGATGATGTCTCTGATATAAAGAACATTTTGTGCCTACTGAGTGTGCATGTACCTTTAACCCTTATATCGCTATCTTATTTTTGTTGTCGTCTGCTGTTTATTTTCTATTTTCCATTTTTATCATCAAAAACATGCTTTGACGGCACTTGAGAATAATTTACAACATGCTTTGACAGCACTTCAGAATCATTTTGTCATACCATGTTTTTATTGAGAAATAAGGCAAGATATAAAAGCAACAGCAGACGACAATTGTGCCTGGCCTGCATCGATGGAATGTGAAATTGTCAATAATTCAGCGGTAAGTCGTTGCAGGTATGCGCGTCCGTACCCGCAAAACCTTCATCTCACAGCTATACCCTAGGGCAGGACCTCCTATTTCAATTTATTTTCTATAGTAGGATGTCTGGCACTATGACGTATTGACCGATAAAATTCACGTTGAACATGTGTGTTTGTTAACCCTTAGAATGCAGGAACCGAAAATTGTCGTCTGCTGTTGCTTTGTATTTTCTCTTCTTTCTCAATAAAAACATGATTTGACAGCACTTCAGAATCATTTCCATTTATTTCATTGAAGCAAGCTTAATCCTTACATTGCAGAGTTAACATTTGTCGTCTGCTGTTTATTTTGTTATTGTCCGTTTTTCTCATCAAAACCATGTTTTGACAACACTTTAGAATCATTTCCAATGGAAATGATTCTAAAGTGTTGTCAAACCATGTTTTTATTGAGAAAAAAGACAAAACACAAGTCGACAGCAGACGACAATTTTCGTTTCCTGCATTCTAAGCACTGGGTACATAGTATGTGATGAAACAGAAACAGAAAAATTATTAGTAGATTTGTTTCATATTTCTGAACCTAATTGTACATACATATAAGTCGCCTGAAAAAATGGGGATTTGTAAAAAAAAAAATGTTGAAAATAAACATGTTTTTCAATCAATGGTTACTAAATTATTTTATTTAAATTAATTATACTAGCATTTATAATGGGAACTTCTTTCTAAACCAGAAAATGTGGTCTGTCGACGCACTTAGGGCCCCTATTTGGAAAACTCTTACAACAAGAGTGCTGCAAGTCACAAAATACGCCCGTCGAATATGGGCTAGACAGCAAAGATGCAGAAATGTGAATCTGTCACCAAGGTAAGAAACATTAATGAAACATTAATGAGAATTTGAAAGTCTATAGCATTATTTCTTCATCTCATTGTGTTAAACATGTATACTAATTTAGGCAGAGATAGAAAAGTAGAGTGTAAAGTAGAAATGATAGGGAATTGTATACAATAATGTAGACAAAATGGCTAAGTTAAAAAGGTGAGTGAGTGAGTGAGTGAATAGGGTTTAATGTCCGCTTTTCTGACATAGAGGTACAAGCCTCAGGGAGTCTACACGCAGACGGGTCAACGGGGTCGAGTCCATATCCACCTGTCCAAGGGGGGTAAATCCCAACTTCAGAACTCAATATTTACAATCAAAATATATATTCAGTCCTGAAATTAGAACAACCTGATCTGGTGCCAGGCCCTCGCCACACCAGCATCATTTATCCCATCCCCTAAAAGTAATAGGATTAGCGCTAATCTTACTTTTATATATGGGGCATAGCCCGACTCAACTCTCACATACAAGAAAGCCAAAAATGTACATGAGGGCCAAATCCGGTATAGTGGGTTCCGGAAAGTATGAACCCAATCATTAAGCCAGTTTAGTCGCCTTTTACGACAAGCAATGGCTACTGCAGCACTATTCTCAGGATCAGTTGATCCCGCCCCGGTGCCTGCACGGGGCAAGTTAAAAAGGTGATATTTTTGTTAAAAAATATTTTTTCGGCATAAAAACACCAAGGTGCACATCTTCAATATGTGTAGAAGACGTGTGTATAGTTTCAGATCGATCGACTGAACGGTTTCGGAGGAGTTGTGTACACGAACTATGTGTATAAAAACTTTCAAAACAAGAATTCCGCCACGGAAGCGGTATCGCGCCTGCCGAGGCATTTGACAGTGAACATTACAAGTAAATAAATGACCTTGACCTTGAGAATTTGGATGTAGGGTGTGCGTAATGAAGCATCATCACTAGACAAACATTGATGTGAAATATTATCAAAGTCTGGCAAGGGGTTAAAGAGATATTGTGAAAAAACAATAACTTTAACGCATTTCTGTTACAAAACCGGTGAACATTATAAGTAAATAAATGACCTTGACCTTGAGAATTTGGATGTGGGGGTGTGTGTAATGAATCATCATCCCTAGACAAACATTGATGTGAAATATTATCAAAATCGAGCAAGGGGTTAAAGAGATATTGTGAAAAAACAATAACTTTAACGCATTTCTGTTACAAAACCGGTGAACATTACAAGTGAAATACAATAAATAAATGACCTTGACCTTTGAATTTGGATGTGGGGGTATGCGTAATGAAGCATCATCCCTAGACAAACATTGATGTGAAATATTATCAAAGTCTGGCAAGGGGTTAAAGAGATATTGTGAAAAAACAATAACTTTAACGCATTTCTGTTACAAAACCGGTGAACATTACAAGTAAATAAATGACCTTGACCTTGAGAATTTGGATGTGGGGGTGTGCATAATAAAGCATCATCCCTAGAACAAACATTGATGTGAAATATTATCAAAGTCTGGCAAGGGGTTAAAGAGATATTGTGAAAAAACAATAACTTTCAAACGCATTTCTGTATACAAAACCGTGGTGAACATTTACAAGTAAATAAATGACCTTGACCTTGAGAATTTGATGTGTGTGCGTAATGAAGCATCATCCCTAGACAAACACTTGATGTGAAATATTATAAAAGTCTGTCAAGGGAATAAAGAGATATTGTGAAAAATCAGTAACTTGTAACGCATTTGCTTTACAAAAAAAACGGACGACGCAGACGACGCCGCAGACCGGACCACGCGGACGACGCGGACGGAAAATGCGCCGACTATAGTCGCGCCTCTGCTAAAGCAGGCGCGACAAAAATAAACAGACAGACAGACGTATCGAGGGTAATTGTATTAATGTTTGCTTTTTGCAGCTCAACTAAGTAAATTTGTTTGCTTTTTGCAGCTCAACTAAGTAAATTTCAACTTTATTACAGTATTTTCACTACTGAATTTGAAAATAAATGCGTATTTTCACATTGCTGTGATTATTTTGTACCAAGGATGTATTGTTACTAAGTAATGCATGTGTGCAATATGGAGATATTAGCTGAAGGCAAACAGAAATTATGGGTGATTTGAGAAACTCTTACAAAAACTTTCAACAAATAAATGGACGGACGGACAGACGATCCTCGGCAGGGCCCTAATTAGCTATATATAGTACATGTGTTATCACACTGCTACATGTAAAGCAAATATGCTAAATTATGCTAAGCCAAATTATCTCCAGTACAATACAGTTGAAAAATTACTCTGTTGACTCAACTAAGTAAATTTGTTTGCTTTTTGCAGCTCAACTAAGTAAATTTTCAACTTTATTACCGTATTTTCACTACTCAATTTGAAAATAAATGCGTATTTTCACATTGCTGTGATTATTTTGTACTCCCACTGTTGATAACAAGTGCGTATTCTGCTAAAATAAGTGCGTAAAAAAAAGAAGCCAATACGCACCTTATCTGGAGCTCTGCTTGAATATAACGCATGTTTTTGGTGATCATTTAAAACGGTGTGTGTGATTGATTGATAGATGTCATTTACTGTGCAAAGTGAAAAACCTGAGATTGGATATCCGAGACATCATCTGAGACACAGTTACTTTAAGCTCTAATCAGTTTATGCCGATGCACGGACTGAGCTTGTCACAAGGTTCCTCTATTTAATAAATGACAAATGTCCTCTAAGATCACATTTCGTCTGTCCACCAAGAATTTGATCTTGTCAGAAAGCCCACGCATGACAAAATCTGTCTTAAGGACCAGTTCTACAACTGATCATCATTTGATTAAAAGATAATTGCTTCGTAAATGTGATAGAATATATGTATAACATGTATGTGAACACTGCCTCGTCACTGTATCCTATACGCCACATGGAGTCGCCAACTCGGCCATCTTTGTGTGTTCCACCCATCAGCCAACTTCACCTGTTCTGCCGTTTGACAAAGAACTCAAAATGTGGAGTAGAACATATGATATAATGTAGCTAATCAAATGTAGAACAAGAAATGCGTCTGTCGAACGCGGATGCCACCTGCAGCATATTTGAGAAACTGTGACAAAGTGGTTAACCGAAAAGTGTGACGGACAGACGGACGGTCCAAAAACAATATGCCACCCGGCTCTTCGAGACCGGTGGCATAAAAAGCCAGGAGAACGGACTCCTATCGATTATATTACACCAACCTGTAAAATATGTCAGTTTTCTGGACAGGTTTGTGCCTGTGTTTTTAATAATATGAACCACCATTATAAATAGCTTCGTACACAGAAAATCGCACAGTGTATCACTTTTACCTGGCCAACCACACAACACATACCATATATACCCACTATTGTACTCTGTTATTAGCTATCAAATCCAGTGACATATAAGCAGTTACCTGAGTGTATTGTCCCTACTGTCTACTCACCTACTATGCAAGTAAATATGGCTTTACCAATGGGTAATGTGTACACTAACATAGGCTGTGCATCAGATTGAAAAGTCCAAACATCAAAATTTATTTTGAGATCGATGGGAGAAATGCTCAAATATTTTGTCTTTTGTTTAGTTTGCCTGGCATAATATTTATAGCTTGCCGTTGTCATGTTTGTCTATTATGTATTGCACCAAATTGTATTTGGTTTACTGCCATATTATTTGCTGTCCGTGTCAAATGCACAAAGTGGTGAACTGTATGATGGCTTGTATATACAAAGATGGCGGAGATGGCAACTCAATGCCCCATATAGTATCGAGACAACATTCACATATGTTATATTCATATATCACATCACTCTTATGAAGCATTTATCATTGAAGTCAAGTGCATCTATCTATGATCTACTACCTTAACGGGTTATATTTACCGCCCGACGCCCGATGCCCACCGCCCGCCCGTCCACCCACCCGTCCGCCCGCCGGCTTTCGCCAATCCAATAGCCTGGATTTTTTTTCCCAAAAAAAAAGAGGCTAAAAATGGGCAAAATATGAGACAAGACCAGCCGACAATTTTCGGTTCCAGCATTTAAAGGATTAACCCTTTCAACACTACAGACCTCTTTAAAAATGTCACAGATCGAGATCTAGACTGGCCATATATGCCATAAACCCATTTCTTGAGTCACAGATCCAGATCTAGATTGGCCATAAATGCCATGAAATCATTTCTCTAGTCACAGATCGTGATCTAGACTATACACTAATGCAATAAACCCATTTCTCCAGTCACAGATCGTGATCTAGACTGGCCATAAATGCCATAAACCCATTTCTCCAGTCACAGATCGTGATCTAGACTGGCCATAAATGACATAAACCCATTTCTCCAGTCACAGATCGTGATCTAGACTGGCCATAAATGACATAAACCCATTTCTCCAGTCACAGATCGTGATCTAGACTGGCCATAAATGCCATAAACCCATTTCTCCAGTCACAGATCGTGATCTAGACTGGCCATAAATGACATAAACCCATTTCTCCAGTCACAGATCATGATCTAAACTGGCCATAAATGACATAAACCCATTTCTCCAGTCACAAAGTGTGAGTGAGACTGGCCATACATGCCAACCCCCCACAAAAACCAAGGGGGCCGTTTAACTAAACTTTGTACCACTAAAATGTTCGTAAGCGCAAAATTAGGATTATCTGGAAATTTCAATTGATGGATTTACATTTATTGAGCATAGGCTGCATATGCAGCCTATGCTCAATAAATGTGAATCCAATAATTTCTTACAAGAAAATAGTGTTAATGTGAAATTTACAGACCATCATAATTTTGCGCTTACGAACATTTTAGTTGTACAAAGTTTAGTGACACGCCCCCAATTTCTTGTATCTTGGCCCAAATGATCATTATCGCATAGACGACTCGAAGCTGGCACTTCTAGATGCTTAACTCATCAGTGCAACTCTTGATGCTTATTTCATCACTGGATTACTCGCTGAAGACTCAACATGTCACTTGCATGTCCGATCGACAAATGTCTTCCTCTTTATTTGTAAATATCCGACCAGCCACGACAAAAAAAGGACCTGGGCAGTCTAATTTGGGCAAACAGTGTTCGCTTACCTGCGCAGTCTGATTCGGGCCTACACCGTTTGTTAGCTTTCCTGCACAGTACAAATTGGGCCTACAGTGTTTGTTTACCTGCACAGTCTGATTCGGGCCTACACCGTTTGTTAGCTTTCCTGCACAGTACAAATTGGGCCTACAGTGTTTGTTTACCTGCGCAGTCTGATTCGGGCCTACACCGTTTGTTAGCTTTCCTGCACAGTACAAATTGGGCCTACAGTGTTTGTTTACCTGCACAGTCTGATTCGGGCCTACACCGTTTGTTAGCTTTCCTGCACAGTACAAATTGGGCCTACAGTGTTTGTTTACCTGCGCAGTCTCATTCGGGCCTACACCGTTTGTTAGCTTTCCTGCACAGTACGAATTTGGCCTACAGTGTTTGTTTACCTGCACAGTTTGAGTTGGGCCTACACTGTTTGTTAGCTTACCAGCGCAGTCCGAATTGGGCCTACAGTGTTTGCTTACCTGTGCAATCTGATTTGGGTCAACACTGTTCGATTACCTGTGCAGGCTAGTTTAGACCTACACTGTTAGCTAACCTGTGCAATCTGGTTTGGCGATATACTGTTCGATTGCCTGCGCAGTCTAATTTGGGTCTACACTGTTCGCTTATATGTGCAGTCTGATTTTGGCTTATACTGTTTCGCGTTCCTGCGCAGTCTGATTTAGGCCGACACTGTTCGCTTACCTGCAGTCTGATATGGACCTACACTGTTTGCCTTCCCGCGCCATCTGATTTCGACCTACATTCGCTTACCTGCACCATCTGGTTTGGACCTACAGTTTGCCATTGACAAAGGAAAGACATGTGAGTGTTGGACAATCAGCAGTTACACTGATCAATAACACAATAAACCCTTTTTTCTTGTCAGTTGTCACATGTTGTGGGGAGAAGTTGCTATGAATAATCCAATTATATTGAGGACCCCAGGAAAGCCATTGAAGTCACAGGGTACAGACATTGCTATAAAAATGTGGCGTGACTGGAGAAATGGGGCTTACAGCTTTGGTCGCCAGTTTAACTGCTAATATGTTTCTGGAGAAATGAGCTGATGGCATTTGTAGCCGGCCTAGCTCCTGATATGTGATTGGAGAACATGGCATTTGTAGCCAGTCTAGCTCCTCATATGTGGTTAGAGAACAGGGCCTATGGAATTTGTACCAGTCTAGCTCCTGATACGTGCCTGGGGCCCGTTTCACTAAACTTTGTACGACTAAAATGTTTGTAAGTGCAAATTTATCGTCTGGAAATTTCAATTGATGGATTTACATTTATTGAGCATAGCTATGCTCAATAAATGTAAATCCAAAAATTGTTTACAAGAAAACATTGTTAATGTGACGTTACAGACTGTCATAAGTTTGCATTTATGAACATTTGAGTCGTACAAAGTTCAGTGAAACAGCCCCCAGGGCCTATGTCATTTGTAGCCAGTGTAGCTCCTGATAGGAGAACAGGGCCTATGACATTTGTAGCCAGATCAGCTCATGATATGTAACTTGGATAAATTGGGTCTATGGCATTTGTAGCCGGCTTAGCTCCTGATATGTGATTTGAGAACAGGGCTTACGGAATGTGAGGCTACTGATCTGTGACTGGAGGTTGGTCTTAACGTGCACCAGAATAAATGAGGAAAATCCAGATCCTGACATGTGATTGAAGAAAGGTGGTTTATAGACTTTGTGGCCAGTCTAGCTCCTGATATGTGACTGGAGAAATGGGGCTTATGGCATTTGTGGCAATTTTAGCTCCGATCTGTGACTGGAGAAATGGGGCTTATGGCATTTGTGGCAATTTTAGCTCTGATCAGACTGGAGAAATGGGGCTTATGGCATTTGTGGCAATTTTAGCCCTGATCTGTAACTGGAGAAATGTGGCTTATGGCAATTTTAGCCCCAGATATGTGTCTGGAGAAATGAGGCTTATGACAGTTGTGGCACTTTTAGCCCCTGATCTGTAACTGGAGAAATGGGGCATATGGCAATTTTAGCCCCTGCGATGTGTTTGGAGAAATGGGGCTTATGGCATTTGTGGTAATTTTAGCCCTGATCTGTAAACTGGAGAAATGGGGCTTATGGCAATTTTAGCCCCAGATATGTGTCTGGAGAAATGAGGCTTATGACAGTTGTGGCACTTTTAGCCCCTGATCTGTAACTGGAGAAATGGGGCTTATGGCAATTTTAGCCCCTGCTATGTGTCTGGAGAAATGGGGCTTATGGCATTTGTGGCAATTTTAGCCCTGATCTGTAACTGGAGAAATGAGGCTTATGGCAATTTTAGCCCCAGATATGTGTCTGGAGAAATGGGGCTTATGGCATTTGTGGCAATTTTAGCCCCTGCTATGTGTCTGGAGAAATGAGGCTTATGGCATTTGTGGCAATTTTAGCCCCTGATCTCTGATTGACAAGGAAGAAACAGGTCTCACGGTATCAGTCTAGGATAAATGGGTTTACGGTTCAACCCTTTCACCCCTAAGTAACGGGAATGGATTTTGATACGGCAATTTTCCAGCCAATCCAATCATCACTAAATGATTTTCAGACAAGGTCATTCATGCAAAGGGTGTTTGTTTTTTCTCCCAAAAATATGAAAATTACTTGCAAAAAGTGCAGATCCTGGTGAGACGGCTCGTCTCGAGCCGGCTCATCTGGATCTACACTGTTTGCAAACACCGCTATATAGGTATGTAGAGTTGAAAGGGTCTATACATTTGTGGCCAGTTCTAAAATAGGTTCAACTGCTGCAGTATCGGCGTTTAAAATAGTTTTAACAATAACTGGCATCAGTAAACGACGCTAATCTTCGCTGGCGGGCGTAATAAAAGAAAAACAAGTCCTCAGTGACTTTGACCTTGGGCGGTCAGAAGTGGGTCGTATGTAAAACAAAGCACCATCCCTAGACACACATTGTGGCCAGATATTATCACAATCGCTGAAGCGGTTCATGAGTTATCGAAAAAAATAATTGTTTTTTAATATTTTTGCCTGAGTAACATGGTTAAGATAAGTGCTCCATGACCATGATGTTACTAACGTACGTACGGGCCACTGCATTGAGAGAAATGCGAATCTAGCACTAAACATACAATGTCCAATCTTTGAGCAAAGGGAGACAACACATCAATAACTGGATACAAAAGGTAATCAAGAGTTCTTGGAGCAATCTGTAACCTACCAGGACAAAAAACAAGTCAATTGCCGGATAGTGTCTAACCCACTGAACAAGGTGATCACCACTAAGGTCAAGGTCACCAAGGCCAAGGTCACAATATGAGGAAGTCCAAAATTATTGATACGAAGGTCATGGCCACCAAGGTCAAGGTCACACAAATGACACTGGGTTGGATAGCCATCAAAGTGAGGAAGCTATTGGTGAAGTTTGGTAATGATCAAGGAACATATCAATGTACATCCAAAATTATTGACACGAAAGTCAAGGTTACGAATGTGATGGTCACAGGAATGACACTGGATAGATAGCTATCAATGTGATGAGGTTATTTATTTATGACAAGTAATTTTAAAATCCCTCAATGCATGACAAAATTACGGGATGGACTAGCTCTATTGTTCTCACTTTTGACCTCTAAGTGTGACCTTGACCTTTGAGATATGGACCTAGGTATTGCATGTGACATCGTCATCTCATCGTGATGAAATTCCTCCATCTCTGACAAAGTTACAGTCCGGACAAGAAGGTTCTCATTTTTCACTTTTTACCTCTAAGTGTGACCTTGACCTTTAAGCTACGGACCTGGGTCTTGCACAAGACACACCGTCTCATCATTGTGAACATTTGTGGCATGTGATTCCGAAATCTCTCCACCCAAGACAAAATTACAGCCCGGACAAGAATTTCTGACGGACACACAGACTCAAAGTACACACCTGGGGCCCGTTTCACTAAACTTTGTACGACTAAAATGTTCGTAAGTGCAAATTTAGGATTTAGGCCTATGCTCAATAAACAATAAATGTAAATCCAATAATTAGTAAACACTGCTAATGTGAAATCATAATTTGACACTTACGGACATTTTAGTCATACAAAGTTTAGTGAAACAGCCCCCTGGTCCTCCTCGAATAAGATGACGGAGACGTTATCGTTGTCACAGACACTGCCCTCTAACTTGTCCACGGTGGAATGTAGGTCACAGTGACTCACCGTTTCTTTATCACATTTACAAGCACCCAGAAAACAATAGGCAGTTTTGTTTACTGTGGTACAAAACATACCACAGTAAATGCAACAGCCCATGGCTTTATTCCTCAGGTACACACCTGATCCAGCAGTTTTGTTTACTGTGGTATGAAACATACCACAGTAAACGCAACAGTCCATGGCTTTATTCCTCAGGTATACACCTGATCCTCCTCGAATGAACTGACTGAAACGTTATCGTTGTTTCTTTATCACATTTACAAGCACCCAGAAAACCATGGGCAGTTTCGTTTACTGTGGCATGAAACATACCACAGTAAACGCAACATCCCATGGTTTTATTCCTCAAGTACACACCTGGTCCTCCTCGAATGAGCTGACGGAGACGTTATCATTGTCACAGACACTGCCCTCTAACTTGTCCACGGTGGAATTAGGTCACAGCGACTCACCGTTTCTTTATGACATTTACAAGCACCCAGAAAACCATAGGCATTTGCGTTTACTGTGGTATGTTTCATACCACAGTAAACGCAACAGCCCATGATTTTCTGGGGGCTTGTTTGTTTGTTGAGGTTTAACAACATATCAACAGCTAAGTTCATTTAAGGCTGGGTCAATGGATTCAGTACTGAATCCCATATATTACCTGAACAAGTACATGTACATGTTCATGTACATGTACAAATGGGGGAGGGGGTGAATCCCAAAATCAGAACTGAATATTTACAACAAACAAAACAACAACAATATATTCAGCCCTGAAATCCGAATAATCCCGATCTGATGCCCGGTCCTCGCCACATCAGAATCACTTGGCCCCCTCCCAAAAGCAGTAGGATCAGTAATAATCTTGCTACTTTTATAATGGGCAATAAACCAATTCAACTCCCAACAAAAGAGCCAAAGATAAAAACGTACCTGAGGGCCAAACCAGGCAAATCGTGATTCCTATAAGCAGGAACCACTACCGTTAATTTACGCCATCAAGTTAGCCCGACCAACCACCCACCTTATTCCTCAAGTACACACCTGATCTTCCTCGAATGAGCTGATGGAGATGTTATCGTTGTCACTGACACTGCATTCCAACTCTTCAAGATGTTCCTCCATCGTCTGTGGCATCAACTGCAGCTCCTCCTTGCTCTTAAACTCCAGCGCCAGGATGTATGGTGGGATCAGTATACCGAATAGCACCTGGAATGTAGGTCACAGTGGAATGTAGGTCACAGTGTCCTAGATACAGGTACCATATGTGTCGGCTTTTGTGTAAACAATAATTTGTGCAGGGTTTGTCCAACTGCTTGATTTGGAGTTCAAATTTGGCATAAATTCTCAGAAACTTGACTGAAGATTAATTTCTTACTTGATTGATTAATTGAGTGTTAATTTAATTGATTGGTAATTTGATCTATTGAAAGCTTATTTCATCAACAGATTGCTTATTTGGTTGAACAATTGCTTATTTGGTTGAACAATTGCTGATTTTATTCATTACTTATTTGAAAGACTAGTTGCTTATTTGATAGATTGATCAGGGCTCCAGATAAGAAATTAGTAATTGAGTATTTTCACTCCATCATTTCTGAAGCAATAGGGTATTTCAAAATTTTAATTGGGTAAAATAAAATCACACTACTGTTTACACATCAACAGACTGCAATTATTGAATAGTTTGCTTCGAAATGAAAACATGTCTTGGCATTTCAGTAGAATTGTCTCCTTGGAGACAATTCTAATGAAATAACAAGATGTGTTTTCATGGAAAATAAGAAAACTATGCTATATTTGTGGTCTGTATATTGTTTTCTGCAGCATGATAAAGGTACCACAAAATTGTTATTGCTTTTTGATACTCGCTACTTCTGATTTCAATTGGGTTTTTGGCAATTTTAATTGGGTATTTAAGCAAATACACAGCTTATCTGGAGCTCTGATTGATTATTTGATTTAATGAGCACTTGATGAACTGCTAGCTTATTTGATTTGACAGCTTTGATGTGCTGTGTGCTTACTTGTTTGACTGATTGTGTAATCATTTACTGTTTTCTTGATTCACCGATTGCTTATTTGCTTGACTGATTGCTTATTTGATTGCCGATTGCTGATTTGATTGACTGATTGCTTATTTGCTTGACTGATTGCTTTATAGGAATTAAATACGTGTATAATTGTGTCACTATTCCACCAGTTCTAAAAATACAAATATAATCGTTTAGTAATACTTATTTTACTGATAGTGACGCGCGGTGGTATCAGGCTATTTTCATATGCAAATGAGGCATGATATGTTTTAATTATTTATACTAATTAAATGTGTCACCTGAAAAAATAATATTTTCGACAGATTATAAAGTATGATCATTGCACATCAAAACATAAATACAGAGAATAAATAGTAATGTCCATTAACATTTTAAGGAAACACGGTTATCACCCCTGATATCAGTTTACGAAATTTACGTCTGATATAAAATGTATAAGAAGAACTGGTATCGTTAAACGAAGCTAATCACCTCGCTGGCATCCGTAATAAACAACACAAGCTGTAGGAGAACAGCATAGCTCGACTACGAGGGTTGTCAATGTACACATAGTTTGACAAAGAAGGTGGCCGCGGCCCGCATAAAAACCTTAACCAAGGTTGACTAAAAACCTTAACCAAGGGAAATTAACTAAGTAATTCAAGGTTAAATGTAGGTCAATGTCAGATATAGGTCAGGGGTTATTGATGTACATCACTAGGAGATGAAGTTTTCCAAGTATGCTTGCTGTAGGCCCAGTAGTATTCCATATACAAGCTTGACGAAAAACCTTCACCAAGGGGAAATAACTAAGTAATCCAAGGGTAAAAGTAGGTCAAGGTCAAATATAGGTCAGGGATTATTGATGTACATCACTAGATGAAGTTGTCCAAGTATGGTTGCTGTAGGTCCAGGAGTATTCCATATACAAGCTCGACTATAAACCTTAACCAAGTTTGAGTACAAACCTTAACCAAGGGGAAATAAGTACGTAATTCAAGGTTAAATGTAGGTCAAGGTAAAATATAGGTCAGGGGTTATTGATGTACATCCCTATGAGAACGAGGATGGCCGCGGCCCACATGTCGAGCCTGCCGAGGCATTTGATGGTCTCAGAGTGTATTTATTTGAAGTTTGATGCCCAATAAGCATACAAAGTTTCAAGCAAATCTGACTTACGGTTACAGAGATAGTAGGTATGTGAAAACTTTAACGCAAATTTTGACAGAAACTTTAACGCAAACTTCTAAGTCATTTGACATTGACATAGGGCACAGGGGCCGCATGAGTGGGACACAGAATGAATATATGGATGATGAAATAATAAGCATATGAAGTTTCAAGTCAATGTGACTTAGAACTGCAGAGATATAAGGTATTTAAAAACTTTAACGCAGATTTCGGAACGCAAACTTCTAAGTCATTTGACCTTGAGCTTGGGCATAGGGGTCGCATGAGTGGGATACAGCATGAATATATGGATGATGACTAATAAGCATATGAAGTTTCAAGTCAATGTGACTTAGGACTGCAGAGATATAAGGTATTTAAAAACTTTAACGCAGATTTCGGACGGACGGACGGACAGATGCACGGATGCACGCACGGACGCACGGACGCACGGACACCCGGACGTCATTGTGATCACTATGTCTCGCTTTCCGCAAGCGGGATCGACAAAAATTTATCCAAGTATGGTGTCTGTATGCACAATAGTATTCCATCTACAAGCTTGACTAAAAACCTTAACCAAGGTTGACTAAAAACCTTAACCAAGGGGAATTAAGTAATTCAAGAGGAAATGTAGGTCAATGTCAAATATAGATCAGGGGTTATTGATGTACATCCCTATGAGAAAAGGTTGTCCAAGTATGGTGTCTGTATGCACAATAGTATTCCATCTACAAGCTTGACTAAAAACCTTAACCAAGGTTGACTAAAAACCTTAACCAAGGGGAATTAACTAAGTAATTCAAGGTTAAATATAGGTCAAGGTCAAATATAGGTCAGGGGTTGTTGATGTACATCACTAGGAGATGAAGTTGTTCAAGTATGGTGGGTGTAGGGCCAGGAGTATTCCATATACAAGCTTGACTAACAAGAATTCCGCCACGGAAGCGGTGTCGCGCCTGCCGAGGCATTTGACCGTGAACATTACAAGTAAATAAATGACCTTGACCTTCAGAATTTGGATGTGGGGATGTGCGTAATGAAGCATGATCCCTAGACAAAGATTGATGTGAAATATTATCAAAGTCTGGCAAGGGGTTAAAGAGATATTGTGAAAAAACAATAACTTTAACGCATTCCTGTTACAAAACCGGTGAACATTACAAGTAAATAAATGACCTTGACCTTCAGAATTTGGATGCGGGGGTGTGCGTAATGAAGCATTATCCATAGACAAACATTGTGTGAAATTATCAAAGTCTGGCAAGGGGTTAAAGAGATATTGTGAAAAAGCAATAACTTTAACGCATTTCTGTTACAAAACCGGTGAACATTACAAGTAAATAAATGACCTTGACCTTGAGAATTTGGATGTGGGGGTGTGCGTAATGAAGCATCATCCCTAGACAAAGATTGATGTGAAATATTATCAAAGTCTGGCAAGGGGTTAAAGAGATATTGTGAAAAAACAATAAGTTTAACGCATTTCTGTTACAAAACCGGTGAACATTAAAAGTAAATAAATGACCTTGACCTTGAGAATTTAGATGTGGGTGTGTGCGTAATGAAGCATCATCCCTAGACAAACATTGATGTGAAATATTATGAAAGTCTGGCAAGGGGTTAAAGATATATTGTGAAAAAACAATAACTTTTAACGCATTTATGTTACAAAACTGGTGAACATTAAAAGTAAATAAATGACCTTGACCTTGAGAATTTGGATGTGGGGGTGTGCATAATGAAGCATCATCCCTAGACAAACATTGACATGAAATATGATCAAAGTCTGGCAAGGGGTTAAAGAGATATTGTGAAAAAACAATAAGTTTAACGCATTTGCCTTACAAACAAGAGCTGTAGGAGAACAGCATAGCTCGACTACGAGGGTTGTCGATGTACACACAGCTTGACAAAGAAGGTGGCTGCGGCCTGCATAAAAACCTTAACCAAGGTTGACTAAAAACATTAACCAAGGGATTATTGATGTACATCACTAGGAGATAAAGTTTTCCAAGTATGGTTGCTGTAGGCCCAGGAGTATTCCATATACAAGCTTGACTAAAAACCGTAACCAAGGGGAGATAACTAAGTAATCCAAGGATAAAAGTAGGTCAAGGTCAAATATAGGTCAGGCATTATTGATGTACATCATTAGGAGATGAAGTTGTCCAAGTATGGTTGATGCAGGCCCAGAAGTATTCCATATACAAGCTTGACTATAAACATTAACCAAGTAATTGAAGGTTAAATGTAGGTGAAGGTAAAATAAAGGTCAGGGGTTATTGATGTACATCCCTATGAGAAAAAGTTATCCAAATATGGTGTCTGTATGCACAATAGTATTCCATCTACAAGCTTGACTAAAAACCTTAACCAAGGTTGAGTAACTAGATGGCCGCGGCCTGCATGTCGCGCCTTGTGGCGAGGCATGGACACTAACAAAAAAGATATAGTATAACGAAAAACTTTAACCAAAAAACTTAAGCAAAAAGTTTAAGCGGACACACGTACGTACATACGTACGTACGACAAAGTGCCGACTATATCGCGCTTTCCGCAAGCGGGCGCTTTCCGCAAGCGTGCGCGAAAAAAACTTTAACCAAAAACTTGAAAGTAATTTGACCTTGACATTGGGCACAGGGGCCGCACGGGAGGGGGTTAGAATGAAAATATAAATGATGATAAACACCCATGTGAAGTTTCAAGGTAATGGGCAAAGCAGTTGCAGAGATATAGTATAACGAACAAATTTAACCAAAAAACTTAACCAAAAACTTTAACCAAAAAACTTAACCAAAAACTTTTAACCAAAAAACTTAACCAAAAACTTCAAAGTAATTAGACCTTGACATTGGGCACAGGGGCCGCACGGGAGGGGGGTAGAATGAAAATATAGATATGATAAACACCCATGTGAAGTTTTCAAGGTAATGGGCAAAGCAGTTGCAGAGATATAGTATAACGAAAAACTTTAACCAAAAAACTTAACCAAAAACTTTAACCAAAAAACTTAACCAAAAACTTCAAAGTAATTTGACCTTGACATTGGGCACAGGGGCCACATGGGAGGGGGGTAGAATGAAAATATAGATAATGATAAACACCCATGTGAAGTTTCAAGGTAATGGGCAAAGCAGTTGCAGAGATATAGTATAACGAAAAACTTTAACCAAAAAACTTAAAACAAAAACTTTAACCAAAAAACTTAACCAAAAACTTTAACCAAAGAACTTAACCAAAAACTTCAAAGTAATTTGACCTTGACATTGGGCACAGGGGCCGCACGGGAGGGGGGTAGAATGAAAATATAGATGATGATAAACACCCATATGAAGTTTCAAGGTAATGGGCAAAGCAGTTGCAGAGATATAGTATAACGAAAAACTTTAACCAAAAAAAATAAAAAACTTAACCAAAAAACTTAACCAAAAACTTTAAGCAAAAAAACTTAACCAAAAACTTGAAAGTAATTTGACCTTGACATTGGGCACAGGGGCCGCACGGGAGGGGGGTAGAATGAAATATACACGATGATAAACACCCATGTGAAGTTTCAAGGTAATGGGCAAAGCAGTTGCAGAGATATAGTATAAACAAAAAACTTTAACCAAAAAAACTTAAAAAACAAAAAAACTAACCAAAAACATAACAAAGAAAAACTTTAACCAAAAAAATTAACCAAAAAACTTAACCAAACAACTTAACCAAAAACTTTAACCGGACACACGTACGTACGTACGCCAAAGTGCCGACCTTAACCAAGGGGAATTAAGTAAGTAATTTAAGGTTAAATGTAGGTGAAGGTCAAATATAGGTCAGGGGTTGTTGATGTACATCACTAGGAGATGAAGTTGTCCAAGTATGGTTGGTGTAGGGCCATGAGTATTCCATCTACAAGCTTGACTAAAAACCTTAACCAAAGAGAATTAAGTAATTAATTAAAGAGGAAATGTAGGTCAAGGTCAAATATAGATCAGGGGTTATAGGTATCACTGTGCTAAATATAGTACACATCGGCCAGGGGGTATGCTTTAGTAGTCCGGTATAAAAAAATAGTGCAGACGTTTTGAGGCCACAGACCCAGTTTGCTTGTAAATCCTGATCCATTACAGCCCAATTTTACTTGAGAAACATGTTGGGGTGTTTTTAACACCAGTTTCCAGCATATTTCTAGCATTTAAAAGAAATTACTGAGCCTGCTTGTCACGTGATGTGAACACTACGTCACATGACACTTTGATGATAAACAATATGGCGGACAGGACAATGTTGAAATTTTCTTTCTTAGGAGTAAGTGAACATATTGTTTAATTAGTGAAAATCCGGTGCAGACAGGTTGCAGGTTATGAACAGGTAGGTTCCACAGCATCCATACGAATAGTGAAAGTGTGAGAGAATAGCCATATTTGGAGGAATCGGTTAAGTTGTATAGTAAAACTAATTGGTGGTTGCTAGCCTATAAGCATTTCCGGGTCATCAGTGGATGTCGTCTGCTTTCTTTGAAAACAATTCTAAACGGTTTTAATCATGGCAACAGCAAGTTTTATTAAGAGAACAAAGGACAGAATCGCTGGAAAATCAGTTTTATTTAATGAAAATGGTTGCATCAAGTGGGTCGGGATAACCACAGGTGTACGAGTCAAATATGGAAAGATTAAAGTTAAATTTCCAAATGATGCAAGAACAAAATACTATTATACACATAGAGTAGCATTCATGTTACACCATAATGTGTTTGAAATACCCAGGCACCTTGAAATATCACATTTATGTGGTTGTTCCCTGTGTGTTAACCCGGCCCACTTGAGTGCTGAGTCAACAATTATAAATAATTCTCGAAAGAATTGCCATAGCGAAAAGCGCAGTCTGAGCCATGCACTCGACGGCGTCACATATCCACCCTGTATCTGCTAATAGTTCCTGTTTTATTAATTACGGTAAATTAACTGTATACCTATCTACATTATGTACATGTCTACATACTAATTACACAGATTTGAGATGCATCAGGGAGCCAGATGAGCCTGTTACTGACTAGTTCAGCCATATTAAAGTGGCGCGTCGCTTTAATGGGGCCACTGTGTATTTGATTACTAACCGGTATCAAGTGTATAGCTCCCCAACAGGTAGCAACGTTTTTCTAAACATTATTTATTGACTCGGTTGATACTTGCAAACATTATGACCAAATTTGGCTGCGCGATCAGGGTCTACGCCAGTACTTCTTGGCTACATTTTTTCAGAAAAAAATTCAAAATTTTACATTTAGCAGAAATTATATCATACCGCTGCAAGCTGTTTTCTGCTACTGTGTATTAATTGTAATAAGCACCCAGCTAAGGGAAGATGGAGTGAAAGTTGCAATTTAAGGCCGAAGGTAAAAAACATCGGATTCCCTGATACATCACAATTCTTACAGCACATATTGTTTCCAGCTATCACAATATGATATATTGTGAGTACTACATGGCTGCTCAGATAGTCAACTCTAATTATCAGTATGCACTTACAAGACTCTCAACCTTACATGTAGTGCTGCTTTTCATACATACTAGCAAGCATACTGGTACTCGAGTAGATGGGGCAGGTTTGCAAAGTCTGGTTTAGGATCTGTCATACCCTTGGCGTAATGTAACTCAGAGTGTAGTTTGAATTTTCGTAATCGCGCGGCATACCTAGCTTTCTTTAGTTTACGCATTGTGGTCTGACACTTTTTCCGTACACGACTTTTCTCTATCTTCCGGATGTGCTTGATGATGAAGAACATTTTGTTAAGCTGGCCCCTACTGAGTCTGTTTTCAGTATTGTAGCATCCCCAAAACCTAGGTTTAAGTTTAGAATTGTACCATGAATTCGACCGGGGAAATTGCGCGTGAATGTCGTTGCTTTTGAATTTGATATCTGGTACGCACGGTTTGCTGCTTCACATTTTTGAGTTGAAGTGAGTAATTTTGTACTGTCAATTGATTTAGGACCAAGGAAAGTTTCTATGCACCGTTTCAGAACAAGTACATCATCCTCCGTCATTTTTAACATTGTGGTTGAGGGGAGGTAGTTCTTTGCCCTGCGGTAGTCCCCGGGGCAAACCAAACTATACTCTGAACATTGCTTGCCACAGTAACCTTTGAAACACATGACTATTGTGCAAATTATTCCTGGCATTATGCTCTTTATTTGTTCTAAGTTACCATTATGTTTGGCATGTGCTTGCCTCAACTCTGCAATGCACCTGGATCTTACAGAGAGAGCAAATCGGTTTCTCAAGTTTCTTTTCTTGACCCCCCCCACGAAACATGTTCGAGCTAAATGGCGTCTTGTTTATTTCTCGTTTCAGGGAGTTACTCAGATGGCGGATATCTTTTAGATGCGTTACCGTTACCCCTGGTTGAGCGGCATCTACACCTTTGTGTGATTTACTATCACCGTCCCCCGTGTAATGACTAACATGTAAGTCACTATTTATCTGCTTCGTAACTATTTCATTCCATGTCGCTTCATTACCTATCGACTCATTTTCGGGGAGGTTGGCAGTGCAGTGACCATGATGGTTTGGGCAGCTGATATCTCCACCCTGATTTCTTAGCTTACTACCTATTATGCACAGCTTACTACCAACAAATGCCCCAATGATTAATTTATCTTTGGTATTATTCTCGCACATAGTGGTTGTCACGATTGTACCCGCTTGAAATGGTGTACTGTCGCTATTGAATATTGGGTTATTGTAGCAAGGGTCACCTTCAACTCGAACCGTCTTGCTACGTTTATTGCCACAGAGTTCATTCTCTCTGGCCACAGTTTGTCTGATTTCATGCATACTTTTAGTGTTTAAGCCAACCATAGACTCTGCTATCCTATTTGACTGCTTTTGCATAGAGCTATACGTCGGCGGAATTATGTTTGTGTTTACCAACAGCCGACAAGCACCATAATTACTGATTGGTGTGCTCATAAGGCCCAGCTGCAAACCCACATTAGCTTTCCCTGATTTCCTACCCTTTCGACTTGACGGAACCTCTTCATATAGTATATATTTACTTTTATATCTACATCGGGTGCATTTTAGCCGCTCAGCCCAACAAATGCCCCATTTTCTTGATGCGGCCGCATCAAATACCATTTCGCCACTACAGTGCGTATTAAAGGCGCGATGACTGTTTATTTCAGTATTAAACATCTTCTGGACCTCATACGGTCGATATAATTTGTTTATCAACAGATCGGGGTGTACGGATGCATTTTGCGGTACGGCGCATTCGTCAATGAGTTTCGGACGCCTCGACAGAGAGCGCAGAACAGTTACATCATTGTCCGTACCATCAACATCTTTACAGGTAAACGTTTTATTTTCATTTACATTAACCCGGGATTCAAATGAGTCTTTGGTTAGCCTGATGTACCTATGATTTGTTCCATTTGGTTAGTGAGAAGAAAGTTTTTTACCTTTATTTTCATTTACCCGCCCCGTTTGAAATCCGCATTTTTTACCCCGCCTCCTATGCTTATTGGCCGGCATGTTTTCACTAGGTTAACCAAGTTCACTCTGAGCAGTGCATATCGGAAGAGAAATATATATGGGATAGCATTGCTCATTTAACAGGCAGTGTCTATACCCTAAGGAAACAAGTGTCAACACGGGCACACGTGTTTCAATTTCCTGTGACATTTTAACACTTCTATGTCTGAATTCGCTGGCAGCACTCATACACTGGGCTGGTTTCAATTTAATTTGACACGTATCATTCTGGCATGTCACTAAGTTATGCGGACAAATGTTTCTATGCAAATTACAACATGTAGATTGACTAAATACTTCGAAATTCACTCTTTTTCGCCTGTTTTTATGATAAAAAAATGACAAAAATACTCCGAAATCACCCGACTTTCGATAAAAAATTTAATCGTTTTAACCCCATATTTGTGGAACAGCCAATATTTTTGACAAGCACCATCTATTTTATAATAATTTTTTACAAGTGCATCAACAATATAGACTTTTCCTAAGAAATATATGAGAAAATAATACTCTGGAAAATTCTGGTGAAACTGAAGTTTCCGCAGCTGGACAGCCATAATTATATGACCATTCTTAAATTGCCACTGTTGAAAAGTTAGTCTTCTAAATAATGTCAAATTATATTTTCTGTCACGAAATAGGTCAGACAAGACAATGGTAGGCAGTTTATTGAGATATTATAGCAAAAAAATGCGCTTATAGGTATCACTGTGCTAAATATAGTACACATCGGCCAGGGGGTATGCTTTAGTAGTCCGGTATAAAAAAGTAGTGCAGACGTTTTGAGGCCACAGACCCAGTTTGCTTGTAAATCCTGATCCATTACAGCCCAATATTACTTGAGAAACATGTTGGGGTGTTTTTAACACCAGTTTCCAGCATATTTCTAGCATTTAAAAGAAATTACTGAGCCTGCTTGTCACGTGATGTGAACACTACGTCACATGACACTTTGATGATAAACAATATGGCGGACAGGAAAATGTTGAAATTTTCTTTCTTAGGAGTAAGTGAACATATTGTTTAATTAGTGAAAATCCGGTGCAGACAGGTTGCAGGTTATGAACAGGTAGGTTCCACAGCATCCATACGAATAGTGAAAGTGTGAGAGAATGGCCATATTTGGAGGAATCGGTTAAGTTGTATAGTAAAACTAATTGGTGGTTGCTAGCCTTATTGATGTACATCACTATGACAAAAGGTTGTCCAAGTATGGTGTCTGTATGCACAATAGTATTCCATGTACAAGCTTGAGTAAAAAGCTTAACCAAGGTCGAGTACAAACCTTAACCAAGGGGAATTAACTAAGTAATTCAAGGTTAAATGTAGGTCAAGGTCAAATATAGGTCAGGGGTTGTTGATGTACATCACTAGGAGATGAAGTTGTCCAAGTATGGTTGGTGTAGGGCCAGGAGTATTCCATCTACAAGCTTGACTAAAAACGTTAACCAAGGGGAATTAAGTAAGTAATTCAAGAGGAAATGTAGGTCAAGGTGAAATATAGATCAGGGGTTGTTGATGTACATCACTAGGAGATGAAGTTGTCCAAGTATGGTGGGTGTAGGGCCAGTAGTATTCCATATAGAAGGTTGAATAAAAACCTTAACCAAAATGAATTAAGTAAGTAATTGAAGAGGAAATGTAGGTCAAGGTCAAATATAGATCAGGGGTTATTGATGTACATACCTATGAGAAAATGTTGTCGAAGTATGGTGTCTGGATGCACAATAGTATTCAATGTACAAGCTTGAAAAAAAAACTTAACCAAGGTTGACTAAAAACCTTAACCAAGGGGAATTAAGTAAGTAATTCAAGAGGAAATGTAGGTCAAGGTCAAATATAGATGAGGGGTTATTGATGTGCATCACTAGGAGATGAATTTGTCCAAGTATGGTGGGAGTAGGGCCAGTAGTATTGCATATACAAGCTTGACTAAAAACCTTAACCAAGGTTGACTAAAAACCTTAACCAAGGGGAATTAACCAAGTAATTCAAGAGGAAATGTAGGTGAAGGTCAAATATAGATCAGGGGTTATTGATGTACATCACTAGGAGATGAAGTTGTCCAAGTATGGTGGGTGTAGGGCCAGTAGTATTCCATATACAAGCTTGACTAAAAACCTTAACCAAGGCGTGACGGCGACGCCGACGCCGACGCCAGGGTGACAACATAAGCTCTACTTATTCTTCGAATAGTCGAGCTAAAAACAACGACGACATGGACGACGGCGGAAAAAGCGCCGACTATAGTCTCACCTCTGTTAAAGCAGGCGCGACAAAAAGAAAAAAAAAGTAACTTTTTTGCCTTACAACCAAGGTGAACATAAGTCCTCAGCGACCTTGACCATGGGCGGTCGGAGATGGGTCATATGCAAATCAAAGCACCACCCCTAGACACATATTGTGGCCAAATACTATCAAAATTGGTGAAGCGGTTCACAAGTTATTGAACAAGAGTGCCACCAACGGCATGTATCCCCTCTCACTGATGCTTAATTTCCATACTGAGCATTTTCTAAGTCTGTGACCTTTTTACCTTGGGATTAGCAGGCACCACCAACTTTCTGTAGGAATATGCAGAACTAGAACGACAGACGCCCATGACTGCATTATATTGATAGCGATGCTTTCTGTAAAATGGTGCCAAAAATATAGAGTATTTTCTAAGTATGTCACCTTGACCTTGGGGTTAGCGGGAACCATTGGGTTTCTGTAGAATGATGCTGGGTGTTGTTACAAATGCATCAATGAAATATTAAAGTATTCCATCAAGGGCAACAGAAGTTACAATGAATTAAGCCGAGCGTTAAGTTTTCGAAACTGAGCATTTTCTATGTATGTGACCTTGACATTGAGGTTAGCGGGCACCACAGGCTTCCTGTAGAATGATGCGGGATGCTGATCCAAATGCATCTATGAAATATTAAATCATTCCATGAAAGGAAACAGAAGTTATTGCAGATTAACCCCAACGTTAAGTTTTGTGACGGACGGACGACCGGACGTACTAACATTTTGGGTTTCAGGGCTATTTGTTCTTTCAAAGATCAAAGGAATAGCCCCTAAACTACAAAGGCTTAGGGGCTATACAGAATAAATCTATTGTGTTCTATTGTCTTAGGCTCCTCCCCTAGCCCCTAAACCCACAATGTTTGCCCGGACAGACGGACGGACGTTCTTACATTAGTGGCTTATCACATGTTAAATATTAGCCACATAAAACGATTTTTAGCCACATAAAACGATTTTTTAGGTGGCTAATTGTAACCAACCCTATCCTTTAACAAGTCCATAACCCTGTGGGGCTAGCCACATAAGTACCCTAATGTGTGCCTGGACAGACGGACGGACGGACGGACGGAGACGGACGGACGGACGGATACCCGGACATCATTGTGATCACTATGCCTCACTTACCGCAAGTGGGCTCGACAAAAATTGCCAAAAACCCAATTGAAATCAAGAAGTAGTGAGTATCAAAAAGCAATAAAAAATTGTGGTACCTTTATCATGCTGCAGAAAACAATAAACAGACCACAAATATAGCATATTTTTCTTATTTTCCATGAAAACACATCTTGGTATTTCATTAGAATTGTCTCCAAGGAGACAATTCTAATGAAATGCCAAGACATGTTTTCATTTTGAAGCAAACTATTCAATAATTGCTGTCTGTTGATGTGTAAACACGAGTGTGATTTTATTTTACCCAATTAAAATTTTGAAACACCCAATTTTCTTCAGAAATGATGGAGTGACAATACTCAATTACTAATTCCTTATCTGGAGCCTTGCAGATGGCAGAGATCGTCTACACATGGCAGAGAGGGTCGAACGAACCTTGAAGCTCGTGCTTTTCCTCATGCGAAGTCCGCCCATCCACATGTCGTTGAGCAGCATCTGACTGCAGGTGTGGGCGATGAACTCGCGGTGATTGGCCGCCACGCCGAGACTGAGGCAGGTCTGGTCGCTGAAGTTCTTCAACTCGTATGTGAGGAGTTGCTGGGTGTAATCGTCGTCTATCTTGTAGCAGTGCTCCAGTAACTCCAGTGCTAGGTTCTGAAATTCGCTGTAATGGACGATGGAGGATTGGTTGGCTGGTTGGTTGGTTGGTTGGTTGGTTGGTTGGTTGGTTTATAGTATTTCACAGACTGGTTCATTGGTTGGTTGGTTAATCAATATGATGATGATTGGTCATCGTCGATCTTGTAGCAGTGCTCCAGCAACTCCGGCGCCAGGTTCTGGAACTCGCTGTAATGGACAGATGGAGGATTGGTTGGCTGGTTGGTTGGTTGGTTGGTTGGTTGGTTGGTTGGTTTATAGTATTTCACAGACTGGTTGATTGGTTGGTTGGTTAATCGATATGCTGATGATTGGTCATCATCTATCTTGTAGCAGTGCTCCAGCAACTCCGGCGCCAGGTTCTGGAACTCGCTGTAATCAACAGATGAAGGATGGATTGGTTGGTTGGTTGGTTGGTTGGTTGGTTGGTTGGTTGGTTGGTTGGTTGGTTGGTTGGTTGGTTGGTTGGTTGGTTGGTTGGTTGGTTGGTTGGTTGGTTGGTTGGTTGGTTGGTTGGTTGGTTGGTTGGTTGGTTGGTTGGTTGGTTGGTTGGTTGGTTGGTTGGTTGGTTGGTTGGTTGGTTGGTTGGTTGGTTGGTTGGTTGGTTGGTTGGTTGGTTGGTTGGTTGGTTGGTTGGTTGGTTGGTTGGTTGGTTGGTTGGTTGGTTGGTTGGTTGGTTGGTTGGTTTATAGTATTTGACAGATTGATTGGTTTGTTGCGCTCCAGCAACTCCGACGCCAGCTTCAGGAACCCGCTGTAATCGAAGGTTGGTTTGATTATCCAGATATGAGACAGTAGAAGAGATAATTTGTTAATCATCCGATTCGTTGGTTGATAAATTGGTGATAAATTGGTGATAAATTGGGTGATAAATTGGTTGGTTGTTGATAAATTGGCCGTTTTTCGAAATAAAGCTGATTGGCAGACACTGACCACGCCGTGAAAGACTAAATGACAATTGCACCCGTAACAATTTCAACACTACAGCCCTGTATAGCGGTGTTTGCAAACTGTGTAGATCCAGATGAGCCGGCTCATGACGATATGTAATTTTCAAATTTTTTATAAAGAAAAACACAAACATTTTATATATGAACAAGTGTGAAAATCATTTTGTGACGATTGGATTGGTTGGAAAATTAACATCTATCAAATTGATTACAGTTTTTTAGGAATGGAATTGAATGGTGCTTAACGGCTCACAATATGCACCCGTTGAGGTGTAGCCAGTATACAAGGGGGATAACTCCATGGAAAACAAGGGAGAAAAGTCTTCGTCTTGCCGTGATAAACATGTATACAACATTTGGTTACGATCGGTGAAGTAGAACTTGAGTTATTGCATTGACAAGGATACAGAGTGCAACAAATAACAAGAGGGCCATGATGGCCCTAATTCGCTCACCTGACTCCATGAACAACAGAGGAGAATGTGACATTGAGTTCGTTTTAAAAAAATTGTGCTATTTTTAGATGGCGGTCATCTTGGATTAAGCGATGACTCTCATTTTACCAAATCTGAAAATGCTTCACCCAAGGATCTTCACTTCCTATGAAGTTTGGCCAGCATCGGCCATGTGGTTCCTGAGAAAATGACGTTCAAAATCTTGAATAAATGGACCTTTTGGTGGTGGCCATCATGGATGACATAATCATCCGATTCCAACAAATATTGCACCAAAGCAATATATGACATGACCATATTCGGTCAAAAATATAATTCGACCCCAATTTGACCCCACGGGCCACGCCCATTTTTGACCCCGGGGTTACCATTTTAACACCTTTGAAAGAGCATTGTAAATCGATCATTCCTACCAAATTTAGTCGAAATCCGGCCAGCAATTCATGAGAAGATTTTTTAAGAATTTATGCTATTTTCAGACGGCGGCCATCTTCGATTAGCGATGACCTCCATTTTAACAAATCTGAAAAGGCTTCACCCATGAACCATAACTTTTAAGTTTGGCTACCATGGGCCAAGCGGTTCATGTGAAGAAGAATTTTGAAATCTCTAATAAAAAAACGACCTTTTGCCATTTTGGCGGCCATCTTGGATGACATAACCATCCGATTTCGACAAAAAATGTACCAGAGTGATCGCCACTTTGATACCTTCGATTTGATACATAACATGAACATATTCAGTCAAATATAAAATTTGACCCCAATTTGACCCCACGGGCCAGGCCCATTTTTGACCCCGGGGTCACCATTTTAACAAATTTGAAAGAGCATTGTACATCGATCATTCCTACCAAGTTTCGTCGAAATCCGGCTAGCGGTTCATGAGAAGAAGATTTTTTAAGAATGTATGCTATTTTTAGACGGCGGCCATCTTGGATTAGCGATGACCTCCATTTTAACAAATCTGAAAAGGCTTCACCCATGGACCATAAATTTTAAGTTTGGCTACCATAGGCCAAGCGGTTCATGTGAAGAAGAATTTTGAAATCTCTAATAAAACAAGAGCTCCGCGGAGCAAAATGTCCCGCCTGGCGCAGTTTGATAGTATATAAGGAGCTTGTAATAACCTTGGGGTTATATATAGTGAGCACCATGGGCTTTCTGTAGAATGATGCGGGATGTTGTTACAAATGCATGTATGGAATATTAAAGCATAAACTGAGCGTTCACTTTTCCAAACATGTAAATTTCTAAGTCAGTGACCTTGACCTTTGGGGTTAGCGGGCACCATGGGCTTACTGTAGAATGATGCGGGATGTTGTTACAAATGCATGTATGAAATATTAAAGCATAAACTGAGCGTTAATTTTTCCAAACACGGAAATTTCTAAGTCAGTGACCTTGACCTTTGGGGTTAGCGGGCACCATGGGCTTTCTGTAGAATGATGGTCGGCTTTCTGTAGAATGATGCGGGATGTTGTTACAAATACATGTATGGAATGTTAATGATTAAACTGAGCGTCAATTTCTTAAGTCAGTGACCTTGACCTTTGGGGATAGCGGGCACCATGGGCTTTCTGTAGAATGATGCGGGATGTTGTTACAAATGCATGTATGGAACATTAAAGCATAAACTGAGCGTTAATTTTTCCAAACACGGAAATTTCTAAGTCAGTGACCTTGACCTTTGGGGTTAGCGGGCACCATGGGCTTTCTGTAGAATGATGGGCTTTCTGTAGTATGATGCGGGATGTTGTTACAAATGCATGTATGGAATATTAAAGCATAAACTGAGCATTAATTTCTAAGTCAGCAACCTTCGACCTTTGGGGTTTGCGGGCACCATGGGCTTTCTGTAGAATGATACGGCATGTTGTTACAAATGCATGTATGGAATATTAAAGCATAAAGTGAGCGTTAATTTGTTCAAACACGGAAATTTCTAAGTCAGTGACCTTGACCTTTGGGGTTATTTGGGGTTAGCGGGCACCATGGGCTTTCTGTAGAATGATGCGGGATGTTGTTACAAATGCATGTATGGAATATTAAACCATAACGTGAGCGTTAATTTTTCCAAACACGGAAATTTCTAAGTCAGTGACCTTGACCTTTGGGGTTATTTTTTGGGGTTAGCGGGCACCATGGCTTTCTGTAGAATGATGCGGGATGTTGTTACAAATGCATGTATGGAATATTAAACCATAACGTGAGCGTTAATTTTTCCAAACATGGAAATTTCTAAGTCAGTGACCTTGACCTTTGGGGTTAGCGGGCACCATGAGCTTTCTGTAGAATGATGCGGGATGTTGTTACAAATGCATGTATGGAATATTAAAGCATTCCATTGAGGGAAACAGAAGTTACAATGAAAATTAACCTGAGCGTTAAGTTTTAGAAACAGAGCTAAACGCAAAAACTTAACGTTGAATGCATGTGAAAAGTAGGTCAATGAACCATGAAAAGTAGGTGAAGGTGACATGGGCTCCCTCTGTGTGTGATGGTTACACCACAGTGTTGATGTATACCAAGTATGGAGGTCGTAGGAGTTATAGTTTTGTGGAAAGTGAGCTAAACGCAAAAACTTAACGTGAAATGTTGACGCCGCCGCCGACGACAACGCCGCCGACGCCGCTGACGACGCCGCCGACGGAAAAGCTATGCCTATGTCCCGCTTCTGCTAAAGCAGGCGGGACAAAAACGACCTTTTGACATTTCGGCGGCCATCTTGGATGACAGAACTATCCGATTTCGAAAAAAAATGCACCAGAGTGATCGCCTCATTGATACCTTCAATTTGATATGGTGGCAGTGACCAGTTAGCCGCCAGTTTCGTATAATGGCACCGGTGAAATTTATAAATATTACACTTTCTGCTGATTAAAATTCATTTTAATTGTTTAATGTTTTTTTTGTAGTTGATTTTGTATTTTATTCAGGTTTTACATCGTATTAATTGATGAATGCTCATTCCAGGGCCATCTGACCTGTTCCCATTGATCAGAAATGGGCAAATACGAATTGAGGGTATGTTGTGACAAAAACTGATCAAAACAACAGATTTTTCTGGGAGTTTCAAACAAGAATTTATTTCAGAGAAAACTCATGGATGGGAACTGGTTTGCACCGTGATAGTGCATTTGCCTCTGGATGATGATCGAGAACACATACAACATTCAATCTGTAGTTCCGCAAGTAGCGTGGCACGGCATGGTTTTAAAGTGAATATTTTACCTCAGAATTGGACAATTTTAAAGAGGCTGCACATTCCTGCATAGGTAAGGAGCACTAATAGAGCAGCATATTTGTGTTTATGTAAAAGCTTCTTGTGTGTCTAGGTCACAAATGTCGAACTCATATTGCTGTCTGCCTACTTATTTGGAATATTGAATTAAATGCATACTGTCCGAGGGCGTGAAATTGATAATTTTAAATTAACTGGTCACTGCCCCCTATATGACATGACCATATTCGGTCAAAAATAAAGGGGAGATAAGTCATCGGAAATTTTGTTTTCAAAATCAATAGGCTTCTTTGGCTTGCCGTGATAAACATGTATACCGAATTTGGTTACAATCCGTCAAGTAGATCTCTAGTTATTGCGTGGACAAGCTGTGCCCGCCTGCCCGCCTGCCCGCCTGCCCGCCTGCCCGCCTGCCCACCTGCACGCCCGCCCGCCCGTACAAGGTGAATACATAATACGTCCCGTTCTTTCAAACAGGCGGATAAAAATAATAGTAAAATAGTATGTTAGATGTGGTAGGCAGACAGTTATTTAGGGGTGAAAGTGTTAATACATTTCCAACTAATGTAAACACTGATGATCATCTACATAATTAAAGTCGCAGCAAGATCTAAAAGCTTTTAGCAAACGGCAAACATTGTAGCTGCTGACAAAACGAACGCCAGAATCGAGGTTAACAGCGACTTCACTTACTTTGCGTATCGACGTATTTCGTCGGGGATTTCTATCTCGAGATCGTCCTGGTCTGCCTCGTGTGCCATCGCCTTGTACAACTTACACGCCATCAACGCCTGTCGATTCGAAATATTTACACTGTCCATAAATTCATAATGGAAACACCCATTCGACGTATTGCATTTATATCCCAGTACATTACATTAGCTCCATTTGACGTCCCGCGACATTGTTGATAAAGTTTGTTTGACGTCAATAATCTCCACGACATTGTCAATAGCGACACCCTACTGACTGGCAACATTGTTGTTCCATGACAAAATGACGTAAAACAAGATGATTCTTAATTTTAACGCCAAATTTGGCTATTTACATTTTTGAAACATTTCAGAAGATGTAACGTAAACTCAGTAATAAAACCATGGGCTGTTGTGTTTATTGTGGTCTGAAAAGCATTTGCGAGGATTTGATTTGTTGGTGTTTAATGGCCTATCAACAGCTAGGGTCATTAAGGCTGGGCCAACGGGTTCGATCCAGCATTTTAAAGTTGCGAGAAGTCCTTCTGACTCAACGCACTTTAAACAGACCAACTGTTTTTATACTACAGTAAACGCAACAGTCCATGATTTTATTCCTAAAGTATATATACTGACCTTAGCGAGTGCCTCCTCACCATGCTGCCACATGAAGAGCGCCATCTTCTGACGTTTCATAAGCACAGCAAACACCATGAGGTCGTGGAACGGGTAGGGGAACAGTTCCTCCACGGGTTTCGTGTCCAACACGGGGGTGGGGACGCTCGTCACGATCTGGCCCAGTAACCCCAGGGAAGTGTTCTGTCGTATTGAAGGCATTGATTGATGAATTGATGGATTGACTGATCAATTTATTGATAGATTGATTGGTTGACTGATTGATTGGTTGACTTATTGATTGGTTGACTGATTGATTGATTGACTTATTGATTGGTTGACTGATTGACTGATGGATTGGTTGATTGATTGATTTATATACAATCTCGCCCAGTAAACCCAGGGCGTGTTCTGGTGATAGTGTGGGGGGGGGGATATTTACATAGAAAGAAATATATATTCAGCCCTGAAATTAGAATGCCAGGTCCATACCACACCAAAGCGACTTGACCCCTTCCACTAAAAGTAATAGGATTGAGATGAATCATATTACTCATATAAGGGTATATCCATCAGGGCCCGGTTGTTCAAAACACCAGTTAGCTTAACGGACTGTTAAATCCTTAACGGACTGTTAAATCCTTAACTGAATGGTTAGAGATTTTAACCATTCAGTTAAGGATTTAACAGTCCGTTAAGCTAACGGATGTTTTGAACAACCGGGCCCTGGTGATAGTGAAGGCTGTGATTGATTTACATCCAATATACAGAACACATCCGTGGGGCTACTCGCCACGACAGTAGCTACTATCTGTCCGAGTAGCGATTTCTCTGATGTTAAGTTTTGTACAGACGAAGAATGTGACCGTGACCTCGAGATCAGCGGGGATTTGTCACAGCATGATAGTAGAGCCTTACAGGAATGCATGTGTTAAATATTAAGCATTTTAGATGAAGGAAATAGAAGTTATAACAATATTTCTCTGATGTTAAGTTTAGTGACGGATGCACGCACAGACGGACAACCTGACTCCATTATACCCCCCACCCCCCACAACTTTGTTGCGGTGGGTATAATGATTGACTGATCAATTTATTGATACATTGATTGGTTGTTTGATGATTGATTGGCTGATAATTTTTTTATAATACTTATTGGTTGATTGATCGACTGATCAATTGATTGATAGACCGATTGGTTGATTGATCAATTGATAGATTGTCAGGCAAGGCAAGGAATATAGTTTTCCGTGGTGCGTTCAAGCATAGCGGAAAACTGTTGACTTCAATACACGGAAGTGTAGCACGTGCAGCGAGCAGGACTGGTTGTTGTCACGTGGTGTGCGGGCTGTAAGGCGTATCATCACGTGCGCATGTAGTGATCATCATGTGTAAATGTAATGTATTGTACATGTACAGATGTGTGATATCATCAGATGTGTAAATGTAATGTATTGTACATGTACAGATGTGTGATATCATCAGATGTGTAAATGTAATGTATTGTACATGTACAGATGTGTGGGTCCCATGCTTTCTAGAGTGGATTTGGCCCCTAGAGGTTTGTCTCTAGTTTTACCGCAGGGACCACTGTGGGTTGTGTACTGTTCATCTCGACTCATGCAGTAAAACCAGCAGATATAATTATGTGCTTGTGTTTCATGTCGGGTCAACTGGAGTATAGTTAAGACGGATGTAGGAATTCGGAAGACTCATCGAGGAATTGCTACTTTTCCGAGCCGAGTCTGATAAAATTGATAGCAAAAAAAGACACATCATGCTTCTAATGAATACTATATATCTCTATCCGTCTGCACGAGTATTCAACCAGATCAGGGGACAGACTACTGTCTGTTCCACATTTTTCTGCCGACAAACGTTTGGCTATTAAACACATTAAATCTAAAAAATATTTAAATGTAAGTAATTTTTCACCACTAACAAAAAAGTCACCCTCCCCAAAAAAAATTGTTTGATGAAATTCCATTAAATATTGATTTTATTGCGAAAAAACAATTTTCATATGGGAATTTAACATGGGAGGAAGAGGAGGAAGCACTGGGGGACGAGTAAAAAACAAAAATTGGAAATTGACTCCGAAAACTGGATTGGAAATGACGTAAATAAGAAAACAAAAGTTAGATTTTGAATATCGGTCCACAAATAAAAAAAATATTTTTAAAAAATCTATTATGTTAAATTCCCATAGGAAAATAATTTTTTTGCAATAAAATTAATATTTCATGGAATTTCATCAAACGAAAATATTTGGGGAGGGTGACTTCTTTGTTATTGATGAAAAACTACTTATATTGAAATGACTTTTAGATTTAATGTGTTTAATAGCCAAAATTGCATCGGCACAAAAACATGGAACAGACAATAGACACAGATGTGGCTGTGACTGGAGAAATGGGGATTATGGCGACCAGTGTAAATCCAGATCAGCCTGTGCCTCTGCTCAGTCTGATCAGGATCTGCACTGTTCGCCAGTCTGTCAATGCAGCACCCAATATAGATTGTTAGCAGGCTACATGAGTGTGCTATTTAATCAGGAACTACACTGGTCACACATCCTAATTGTCGCTGTTATTGGAGAAATGGAGCGACCAGTGCAAATCCGCACAGTTTGATCCGGATCTGCACTGTTTGCCATTCCATCAATGAAACACCCGTCATATTTGTAACAAGCAATATAGATTGTTATCAGGCTACATGAGTGTGCTATTTAATCAGGAACTACACTGGTCACAAAACATATATGTGGCTGTTACTGGAGAAATGGGGCTTATGGGTTTTTGCGACCAGTGTAGATCCAGATCAGCCTGTGCATCCGCAGTCTGATCTGGATCTACACTGTTCGCCGTTCCATTAATGAAACTCCTGTCATGTTTCTAACAAACAATATCAAGCGATATAGAGCGTTAACAGGCTAAAGAAATGTGCTATTTGATCCAGAGCTACACTGGTCACAAATCTCATACTCCCCATTTCTCCAGTCACAGTCACAAATACAATAAGTTCTATTTCTTCAGCCACAGCCACATATATACACAATCATATACTCATGTTGCGTTAGAGTATTTTGTACCATTGTCAGCTTAAGCCCAGATATATGCATAGATAGGCATTCGGCGTGTTTCGGCTTTCATCGGTATAACTATATATATATGAACAAGGCTTATAGCTTTGGTCGGACACAACCTCATATCACAACAAATTCCGCGATTTTAGTAACGCTAATGTCAATATTTTTGCGGAATATGCACATGTTCATTTGAGAATTATTATCTTGCTGAAATAGCATAGTTAGAACATAATTATGCAAAGAATATCGAATTACAACTAATTGTCCTAGGTCGGACACGACCTCACATCATAACAAATGAAATAATGTATTTAACCCTTTGAACCCGAAAGCCCGCTATATCGGTTTATGCAAACAGTGCAGATCCAGATGAGCCGGCTCGTAACGAGCCGTCTCATCAGGATCTGCACTGTGTGCAAGTAATTTTCATATTTTTTAGAACAAAAACACCACCTTTTCATAAATGGACTAATCTGAAAATCATTTTGTGATGATTGGATTGGTCGGAAAATTAGCATGTCGCAGTCCATTCTAGTTACGTAGGGTTGAAAGGTTTAAGGCTCTAATGTCAATATTGCAGTGGCAAGTTCATATGTTCATTTGAGAATTATCGTTATCCTGCAGAAATACATATAATACACAGAACATTACAATTATAAACATCTTATTTTGTTACAATACGAGCTTGTGTCCGACCAGAAGTTGCATACCTTATAATAAATACCAAAGCAAATGGCGTTATTTAATTTCAAGGGAAGTAATCATTGTATTGTATTCAGTATTACAAGCGCCGTTCAATTATAGCACTACCGACGAAAGCCAAAACACGCAGAATGCCTGTGGATCAATGCACATATTCTGATCAGGGACTATGCTGGTTGCAAACAGTTGGTTGCATATGTTTATACTCACGGTGCGTTTGAGGACGTTGTATCGTTGTCGGAACCGTTTGCGGCAGTATTGGGCGCGGAAGGCTCCGCCCATGAGATGTTGGATGACTAGACCGATGTCAGGGATCGTATAGCGGTAACCTTGGGGAAAATTCTGCCAGAGAAAACATAGAAAAGATCATTGATCGAGTGTTTGTTTGTTTATTGGTGTTTAACGGCCTATCAACAGCTAAGGTCATGTAAGGCCAGGCAAACGGGTTCGATCCCATTTTAACCTGCTGCATTGGGGGGAAAATTCGAAAATCAGAACTGAATATTTACATCGAGAAACAATATATTCAGCTCTGAAATTAAAATAACCTGACCTGGTGGCAGGTCCATACAACACCAAAGTCACTTGGCCCCTTCCCCTAAAATAAGATTATGAATAATCGTAATACTCACATAAGTCATTGATCGAGTGATTAAATACAGTTTATTACACTACCATTTTGAAATACCGGATATATTTCCAGAGACATCTGGAAATCCGATGAAGAAACGAGTGCAGAGCTGCCGAAGAAAACATAGAAAAGATCATTGATTGAGTGATTAAATACAGTTTATTCCATGGGGGGAAATGCTGCTAGAGAAAACTTAGCCAAGATCACCGTTTGATTGAGTGAATAATTGGGGTATCAGGCCTTAGGGGGAAAATGTTGCTAGAGAAAACTTAGCCAAGATCATCGTTTGATTGAGTGATTAATTGGGGTATCAGGCCTTAGGGGGAAATGCTGCTAGAGAAAACTTAGCCAAGATCACCGTTTGAGTGATTAATTGGGTATCAGGCCTTAGGGGGAAAATGCTGCTAGAGAAAACTTAGCCAAGATCATCGTTTGACTGATTAATTGGGGTATCAGGCCTTAGGGGGAAAATGTTGCTAGAGAAAACTTAGCCAAGATCATCGTTTGAGTGATTAATTGGGGTATCAGGCCTTAGGGGGAAAATGCTGCTAGAGAAAACTTAGCCAAGATCATCGTTTGAGTGATTAATTGGGGTATCAGGCCTTAGGGGGAAAATGTTGCTAGAGAAAACTTACCCAAGATCATCATTTGATTAAGTGATTAATTTGGGTATCAGGCCTTGGGGGGAAAATGTTGCTAGAGAAAACTTAACCAAGATCATCGTTTGATTGAGTGATTAATTGGGGTATCAAGCCTTGGGGGGGAAATGCTGCCAGATCATCAAGGAAATTATCTCATATTTCTTACATTTAAGCAAGTACTTTACACAATACATAAAGATTAATTACTGTTACACAACTTGCATTCATAGGGCAGTAGTAGTAGTTTACACCACATACATAAAGATTAATTACTGTTACACAACTTGCATTCATAGGGCAGTAGTAGTAGTTTACACCACATACATAAAGATTAATTACTGTTACACAACTTGCATTCATAGGGCAGTAGTAGTAGTTTACACCACATACATATATGAGACACACCACATGATTTTGTACCTTTGGACATCTGCGTAATTTCATGAAATATGTTTACAAAATTTACCATAATTTCCCATATAAGAAAGATGGGCCAGACAGCGAAGATGCAGAAATGTGAAGCTGTCATCAAGGCAAGAAACATTAATGAGAATTCGACAATCTATAGCATTATTTCTTCCTCTTGTTGTGATAAAACAGGTATACTAATTTAGGTAGAGATGTGTAAAGTAGAAAATATATAGAATTGGATACAAAAATGTAGAAAAAATGGCTAAGCTAAAAAGGTGATATTTTTGTTAAAAACACCAAGGTGCACATCTTCAATATGTGTAGAAGACGTGTGTATACTTTCAGATCGATTGACTGAACGGTTTCAGAGGAGTTGTGTACACAAAACTATGCAGCCCGCGAAAAAACATAATACGTAATACGTAACTTTTTTTTTTTAAAGTCGTATAAAAATATTGTAAATTTTGTAAACGTATTTAATGAAATTACGCAGATGTCCGAAGGGACAAAATCACATGGCGTGTCTCATATATGTATACACCACATACACTTCTATGGAGAAATGATGTCAGTAATGTCACAATGACACGTTTCCTTTGACCAATCAACTCTTCAAATTGCTACAGCCCACCTCCGAAAATTCATTTGCGCAACTCTTTGCTATATTTTAAACATGAATTGCTTTGTTTTTATACAAATCCACGTGTGAAATGTAAGAAAATGTTTATTTAACCAGGTGAGCTTATTATTGTAAACAATGAAATAATGGATTGGATCCTCCCGGTAAACAATGAAATAATGGATTGGATCCTCCCGGTAAACAATGAAATAATGGATTGGATCCTGCCGATAAACATGCTCACTCGTTTGTTTAGCAAAAGTACCCAATCACTCGAGATTTGTTTCCTTATAATAATCTCACCTGGTTGAACGAACAGTATGTATTTATTTATGTGCGACATCGAGTATTCAAACATGGTAGACAAGTTTATCAGGTCAGTGAATGTTAAAGGTCAATGATTGGCTTAAATCAGCACAGCTCTCAAACAGCCATATTTTGAGCACACTTAATTGATTTGGGTTTTAAATCCGTTCAACAGCAGGGTCATATACAGACAGCAATGCACCTGTATGAGGGGATCACTGTACAATTAGCAACAAAATTACAACAAATATTTTCAGCACTGATCTGGTGCCAGGCACTCCTTGGTCACGTTTTCAATATTATTACAGTAGCTAGTTTCTCACCTTGCGTACGTCCCTGACGAGGTAGCGTAGAGTGTTTGAGGGCCCTTGTCTCTGGAAACATCAATGCAACACGGGTAAACATAAATGTGGCTGTGACTGGAGAAATGGGGCTTATGGAATTTATGATTAGTGAAACTGCTGATCACATTTCACACTCCTGTAGCTAGATAACCTATATTGTTTGTTGGAAGCATCACCGGTGTTTCATTGATGGAATGGTGAACAGTGCAGATCCTGATCAGACTGTGCGGATGCACAGGCTGATCTGAATCTACACTGGCCACAAAACCCATAAGCCCCATTTCTTCAGTCACAGCCCCAAATGTCTGTTGTGATTTCTTAAGCCTTATAAGGAGAGGAAGTTTATAACCTTTTTTATAATTTTCTTATTGTTTTATTCGAAATAAATAAATTGATTGAGTAATTTAATGATGTTAGATACAGTGCATAAACAGAAAGTTGAACTTGAGTGAAATAAACATTGCCATGTTACAAGGCGCATTATCACGTGGTTACAACAACAACAACAATTACTGAAACTTCCAGCAGCACCTCGGATTCAAGCTATTCATTCTTTTATATTCTCCTTATTATTTAACGGATTTTGATGAAATATGGCGCATCAAACATGTCTTGTTAAGCTGCATTTGGTGGTCTCGGTACTTTGGCCCAAACTTCTGTCATTTTTGCAAAGAATCGAATTGCGTGTCTATTGACACGGAAATCGTTTCTTCGCAAAAACGACATATGTATGTGGAGAACTCCCGGGACCACCAAATGCAGCTTATAAAGACGCATTTGCTGCGCCATGTTTCATCAAAATCCGTTGCCTATTAAGGAAAATATCAAATAATACTCTTTCAACACTTTCAGCCATTGTTGTTGTTGTAACCATCATCATGCACCTTGATTTAGTACCCGATAAAGATTACACACTCACCGTGTTATAGAGCTCTTCAAGGCGTACCCGATAAAGATTACACACTCACCGTGTTATAGAGCTCTTCAAGGCGGGTAATCGTGAGGAAACTTTGCATGTGGACGCCATTCTCCAAGAGCAGTTTAACGAAGTCGACTCGATCGTTGATCAGCGCGTCCATCATTGCCTGTTCCAGCGACCCCTCCTATAATACACACATGCCCAGCTATGTTAATCGTGCTAGAATCAACCAGTCCAATCAAATTTACCTGCTCAAGTGACCCCTCCTACAATACATACACACCCAACAGTGTTAATCTTACCAGAATCAATCAGTTTGATTGGCTGAGCCTAAGCACAGCCTAGGCACAACCAATAAAAATGCTTCATATTGAGCAGTGCATATTCAGAACAGTGTACCTACAAGATTCACAAGATATTATTAACTGAAAATGAAACAGCTTGATTCAGTCAACCATTTTGGCAAGATTAACACAGTTGGTGCATAGTTTTGAACTGCTCAATATGAAGCAGTTGGCTCAGGCTCAGTCAATCAATCATACGGCAATTTATATCTATGTGAACTCGACATTTTAGTCAACCTTTGTCATTTACGGAAACTCTGACTGACTGACAACCTATTGTTGTTTGCATTGACGAGACACATATATCCAGGTAACACAAGTTCAAAACTGATGTTTCATTGGCTGATCCAAGTCAGTTGACTTGGATCAGCCAATGAAACATTAGTTTTGAATGAATTGACGCCAGTGTAAACGACGTAAACTAGTCTGCGTTCTGTTCAATATAAAGCACATCATATTTGCTAATTCTGTAGCATAAAACGGTCAATAGCATGCCGTTGTTGACAACGTCGTGGCAATTAATGATGTCAAACAAACATTAACAAATCAACAACAACGTGCGACGTCAAGTGGGTCTAATGTATCGTATTGGGATGTAAACGCAATACGTAGATTGGGCGCTTGCATTATGAATTTATAGAAGGTGCAAATATAATAAGAATACCCACCGGCCACTCCTGACCGTAGACAAAGATGTGGCTCCTGGCGATGTCCACCCGGTCCCAGGTCAGGGCCAGACTCAGCTGGTCAGGGGCGCTCGCATTCGTGCCTGCCATGGAAAACATACACGATCTTACACGAGTGAGGATTTACTGTGAAATTTATTAAATGTGGCTTACATATCTGGGGTCCGGTGTTACTAAACTTTGTACAATAAAAAAACTTCTAACGAAGATTTTTATGAATTGGTTTCTCACATTTACGTGAGTGACTAAAGTTACCATTTTCCTTCTATATGCCGACATCATTACATGCAAACACATCCACTAAAGATTTTCCAACATCGGTTGTCAGTGTAAATGTTATTCTAAAACTAGAAATGGAAGCTTGTCGACAAGCGCATGTGTATCCCCCTCCCCAGATACACAAGTAGTTTGAAAAAAGGGTGTTCGAGTTATGCTCCGGAGACAAAATCAGTGACGGAAAAACAAAGGGAGATAACTAAAGAATTAGTGATGCAAGAGTTGTCATTCTTGCGGGACACACCTTTAGGGTCGTGGTCTATGCATGTGTGAAGTTTCATGAAAATATTCCAAAGGGTGTTCGAGTTATGCTCCAGACACGAAATCAGTGCACGAAACAACAAAGGGAAATAACTAAGAAATTAACGACGCAAGAGTTGTCATTCTTACGTGCGACACACCTTTGGGTCGTCTTCTATGCATGTGTGAAGTTTAATAAACTAGAAAATAGTGTTCATAGAACACGGATGTCCCACATATCGCTTTGATAATAAATGAGGCCAAATTGCAAGTCAAAATTTTCTTTTACCTGAGCGTTTTAAAGTTTTTGAAGCACCAAGTATGTGACCTTGACCCTGGGCTTGGCGGGGGCAGGACAAACGTGGATTTGGCACAGGGTGGTAGAGGACCATTAGAGCAATGCATATATGAAATATGAAGCTGATCCGTGAAAGAAAACAGAAATTATAAGATATTTACCTGAGCATTAAAGTTTTTGAAGCACTAAGTATGTGATGTTAACCCTGGGCTTGGCGGGGGCGGGACGAACGTGGATTTGGCACAGGGCAGTAGAGGACCATTAGAGCAACGCATATATGAAATATGAAGTTGATCCGTGAATGGAAAGAAAAATTATAAGATATTTACCTGAGCATTAAAGTTTTTGAAGCACCAAGTATGTGACCTTGACCCTGGGATTGGCGGGGGCAGGACGAACATGGATTTGGCACAGGGCGATAGAGGACCATTAGAGCAACGCGTATATGAAATATGAATTGATCCGTGAATGGAAAGAAAAATTATAAGATATTTACCTGAGCGTTAAAGTTTTTGAAGAACTAAGTATGTGATGTTAACCCTGGGCAGGACGAACGTGGATTTGGCACAGGGCGGTAGAGGACCATTAGAGCAACGCGTATATGAAATATGAAGTTGATCCGTGAATGGAAAGAAAAATTATAAGATATTTACCCGAGCGTTAAAGTTTTTGAAGCACCAAGTATGTGACCTTGACCCTGGGCTTGGCGGGGGGCAGGACAAATGTGGATTTGGCACAGGGCGGTAGAGGACCATTAGAGCAATGCGTATATGAAATATGAAGCTGATCCGTGAAAGAAAACAGAAATTATAAGATATTAACCCGAGCGTTAAAGTTTTTGAAGCACCAAGTATGTGACCTTGACCCTGGGCTTGGCGGGGGCAGGACGAACGTGGATTTGGCACAGGGCGGTAGTGAACCATCAGAGCAATGTGTATATGAAATATGAAGCAGATCGGTCGAAGGATGAAGAAATTATGAGACATTTACACGAGTGTTAAAGTTTGACGGACGGACGGACGGAAGGACGGGACGCACGTTCCTACGAATGAATACTTGTTGGGTTTTTACTGTATAAAAATACCCAACAAGAGTAGCCAACACTATCCTAACCCTACCCAATAAGATCCCCTTACGCTTACAACAAGTACCCATTCGTGTGTGCGGACGGACGGACGGACGGACAAGGGTAACACTAAATGCCCCCTCCACTATCGTGGTGGGGCATAAAAAAATATTCCAAAGGGTGTTCGAGTTATGCTCTGGATACAAAATCAGAGCATGAACCAACAAAGGGAGATAAGTAAACAAGAATTCCCCAGTCTCTATTGTTCTCTCTACAGGTAAGGTGTACAGAGCACATGAGAAAAGGTGTACAGAGCACACGAGAAAACAGGTCTTCATGCATTATTGTCCAGTTTGTAGAGTGTGCAAAACAAAAAAGGGAGATAACTAAAAAATTAGCTACGCAAGAGTTGTCATTCTTGTGCGCGACACACCTCCGGGTCGTGGTCTATGCATGTGTGAAGTTTCATGAAAATATTCCAAAGGGTGGTCGAGTTATGCTCCGGACACGAAATCAGTGCGAGAAACAAAAAAGGGAGATAACTAAAAAAAATAGCTATGCAAGAGTTGTCATTCTTGTGCGCGACACACCTTCGGGTCGTGGTCTATGCATGTGTGAAGTTTCATGAAAATATTCCAAAGGGTGTTCGAGTTATGCTCCGGACAAGAAGTGTCTGCGGCGGACGCGGACGCGGCCCGCTGTCAAATCCATAGTATCCCCCGACGGAGTCCGGGGGATACAATTACTAATTCCTTATCTGGAGCCCTGACCTCGCATCCGCTACCTAATTATATGAGCATGATGATCAGACAAGACACAAAAACCGTCAGAGAAATGCATGCTTAAAACAAAATAAAGGTCACGATTGAAGAAACTTTCTGACATAAACAAGAATTCCGCCACGGAAACAGTGCCGCGCCTGCCGAGGCATTTGACTGTAACATGATCATGGGCATGTGCTAAAGTAAGCATCACAAAAAGCGTCAGAGAAGTGCATGCTTAAAACACGAAAAAGGTCAAGTGTTTCCACAACCATGTGAAGGTAAACAAGAGGGCCATGATGGCCCTAATTCGCTCACCTGACTCCATGAACACCAGAGGAGAATGTGACATTGAGTTCATGTGTTTAAAAAAAATTGTGCTATTTTTAGATGGCGGTCATCTTGGATTAAGCGATGACTCTCATTTTACAAAATCTGAAAATGCTTCACCCAGCATCGGCCATGTGGTTCCTGAGAAAAAGATGTTACAAATCTTGAATAAATGGACCTTTTGGTGGCCATCATGGATGACATAATCATCCGATTCCGACAAATATTGCACCAGAGTGATCGCCTCATTGATACCTTCAATTTGATATATGACATGACCATATTCAGTCAAAAATAAAATTTGACCCCAATTTGACCCCACGGGCCACGCCCATTTTTTACCCCGGGGTCACCATTTTAACAACTTTCAAAGAGCAATGTACATCGATCATTCCTACCAAGTTTCATCGAAATCCGGCAAGCGGTTCATGAGAAGAAGATTTTTTAAGAATTTATGCTATTTTTAGACGGCGGCCATCTTGGATTAGCGATGACCTCCATTTTAACAAATCTGAAAAGGCTTCACCCATGGACCATAACTTTTAAGTTTAGCTACCATGGGCGAAGCGGTTCATGTGAAGAAGAATTTTGAAATCTCTATAAAAGAACGACCTTTTGACATTTCGGCGGCCATCTTGGATGACATAACAATCCGATTTGGACAAAAAATGTACCAGAGTGATCGCCTCATTGATACCTTCGATTTGATATATGACATGACCATATTCGGTAAAAAATAAAATTTGACCCCACGGGCCACACCCATTTTTGACCCCGGGGTCACCATTTTAACAACTTTGAAAGAGCATTGTACATCGATCATTCCTACCAAGTTTCGTCGAAATCCGGTTAGCGGTTCATGAGAAGATTTTTTAAGAATTTATGCTATTTTTAGACGGCAGCCATCTTGGATTAGCGATGACCTCCATTTTAACAAATCTGAAAAGGCTTCACACATGGACCATAACTTTTAAGTTTGGCTACCATGGGCCAAGCGGTTCATGTGAAGAAGAATTTTGAAATCTCTAATAAAAGAACGACCTTTTGACCTTTCGGCGGCCATCTTGGATGACATAACAATCCGATTTCGACAGAAAATGCACCAGAGTGATCGCCTCATTGATACCTTCAATTATATATATGACATGACCATATTTGGTCAAAAATAAAATTTGACCCCAATTTGACCCCACGGGCCACGCCCATTTCTGACCCCGGGGTCACCATTTTAACAAATTTGAAAGAGCAATGTACATCGATCATTCCTACCAAGATTTGTCGAAATCCGGCAAGCGGTTCATGAGAAGAAGATTTTTTAAGAATTTATGCTATTTTTAGACGGCGGCCATCTTAGATTAGCGATGACCTCCATTTTAACAAATCTGAAAAGGCTTCACCCATGGACCATAACTTTTAAGTTTGGCTACCATGGGCCAAGCGGTTCATGTGAAGAAGAATTTTGAAATCTCTAATAAAAGAACGACCTTTTGACCTTTCGGCGGCCATCTTGGATGACATAACCATCCGATTCCGACAAATATTGCACCAGAGTGATCGCCTCATTGATACCTTCAATTTGATATATGACATGACCATATTCGGTCAAAAATAAAATTTGACCCCAATTTGACCCCACGGGCCACGCCCATTTTTGACCCCGGGGTCACCATTTTTTTAACAACTTTCAAAGAGCAATGTACATCGATCATTCCTACCAAGTTTCATCGAAATCCGGCAAGCGGTTCATGAGAAGAAGATTTTTTAAGAATTTATGCTATTTTCAGACGGCGGCCATCTTGGATTAGCGATGACCTCCATTTTAACAAATCTGAAAAGGCTTCACCAATGGACCATAACTTTTAAGTTTAGCTACCATGGGCCAAGCGGTTCATGTGAAGAAGAATTTTGAAATCTCTATAAAAGAACGACCTTTTGACATTTCGGCGGCCATCTTGGATGACATAACAATCCGATTTGGACAAAAAATGTACCAGAGTGATCGCCTCATTGATACCTTCGATTTGATATATGACATGACCATATTCGGTAAAAAATAAAATTTGACCCCACGGGCCACACCCATTTTTGACCCCGGGGTCACCATTTTAACAACTTTGAAAGAGCATTGTACATCGATCATTCCTACCAAGTTTCGTCGAAATCCGGTTAGCGGTTCATGAGAAGAAGATTTTTTAAGAATTTATGCTATTTTTAGACGGCAGCCATCTTGGATTAGCGATGACCTCCATTTTAACAAATCTGAAAAGGCTTCACACATGGACCATAACTTTTAAGTTTGGCTACCATGGGCCAAGCGGTTCATGTGAAGAAGAATTTTGAAATCTCTAATAAAAGAACGACCTTTTGACCTTTCGGCGGCCATCATGGATGACATAACAATCCGATTTCGACAGAAAATGCACCAGAGTGATCGCCTCATTGATACCTTCAATTATATATATGACATGACCATATTCGGTCAAAAATAAAATTTGACCCCAATTTGACCCCACGGGCCACGCCCATTTCTGACCCCGGGGTCACCATTTTAACAAATTTGAAAGAGCAATGTACATCGATCATTCCTACCAAGATTTGTCGAAATCCGGCAAGCGGTTCATGAGAAGAAGATTTTTTAAGAATTTATGCTATTTTTAGACGGCGGCCATCTTAGATTAGCGATGACCTCCATTTTAACAAATCTGAAAAGGCTTCACCCATGGACCATAACTTTTAAGTTTGGCTACCATGGGCCAAGCGGTTCATGTGAAGAAGAATTTTGAAATCTCTAATAAAAGAACGACCTTTTGACCTTTCGGCGGCCATCTTGGATGACATAACCATCCGATTCCGACAAATATTGCACCAGAGTGATCGCCTCATTGATACCTTCAATTTGATATATGACATGACCATATTCGGTCAAAAATAAAATTGACCCCAATTTGACCCCACGGGCCACGCCCATTTTTGACCCCGGGGTCACCATTTTAACAACTTTCAAAGAGCAATGTACATCGATCATTCCTACCAAGTTTCGTCGAAATCCGGCAAGCGGTTCATGAGAACATTTTTTAAGAATTTATGCTATTTTTAGACGGCGGCCATCTTGGATTAGCGATGACCTCCATTTTAACAAATCTGAAAAGGCTTCACCCATGGACCATAACTTTTAAGTTTGGCTACCATGGGCCAAGCGGTTCATGTGAAGAAGAATTTTGAAATCTCTAATAAAAGAACGACCTTTTGACCTTTCGGCGGCCATCTTGGATGACATAACAATCCGATTTCGACAAAAAATGCACCAGAGTGATCGCCTCATTGATACCTTCAATTTGATATATGAAATGACCATATTCAGTCAAAAATAAAATTTGACCCCAATTTGACCCACGGGCCACGCCCATTTTTGACCCCAGGGTCACCATTTTAACAACTTTGAAAGAGCAATGTACATCGATCATTCCTACCAAGTTTTGTCGAAATCCGGTTGGCGGTTCTTGAGAAGAAGATTTTTTAAGAATTTGTGCTATTTTTAGACGGCGGCCATCTTGGATTACGTAATGACGTCATTTTAACAATTTTGTAATACCCCTACCTAAGGACCATGACCATGACGTTTGGTGACTATAGACCCAATGGTTACCGAGGAGAAGACGTTTGAAAATGTTCACGGACGACGGACGACGACGGACGACACATTGCGGTAACAACAATAGCTCACATGAGCTTCGCTCAGGTGAGCTAAAAAGGTCAAGGCCATGTTAATGGCGGCACGAGTGTGTTCCAAATGCTTACATGTATCAAGTGTCCAAGTATTGAAGCAATCCATCAAGTAATATTTATAGGTTATTGGATTTGTACGGAAATATATTTCCATACAAATCTAATAACTTATTTATTATATACCCGTTCAACAAAACATGCATCCTAATCATTAAATAAACCGATAGTGCACACATAAGTTTATTTAACACATGTTTTATTTGCCGACCATGTCAATGTTTATTGTTAATTCCACAAAACGTTCATATAATCGTCCCGAAAAACTTTGAAGCACGAGGCCACATCGGATCAACCTAATTTAGGAGTTAAAACGATTTTTGTCATCAACAACTGTATTTGGCATGTAACGTTTATATCGTATTATCCCATTTAATAACAGACATCTTTTGGTGCTGATGTCAGTTGTATGGACCTTGGATTGGGACATTTCCTTATTCGCGATCAGCTGTTGTCAGCTTAATGACACAGGCGCGCGACGCAGTTCGGCGACAATACGACTGCTTGACAGCATACAATACGGCAATTTATTGGTGGGTAGAAACAATGCAAAATCAATGAGGCAAATATGAAGGTATATAATAATAATGTTATGTGATGATGAAGAAACTGGTACAAACTTTTTGATGCAATAAATGGCTAAGTGTTCTGCAAAAATGTGAAGGTACAAAAGGTCATGTAGGCTCTTTTTGAGCTGGGGGCCCATCGACATCATGGGGAAAATAGGGGGTGGTGTAGGGGCAGAGGACAGTAGTGGGTGGTGTGGTAAGTTACCTTTGAGGAGGGCAGTAAGAATGGCGAGATCAATGTCCTGAGCTCCTTCTCCCATACGGAAAACTGTGATCTGAAAACAAGTTAGTGGTGTCATTTGTTTGCCAAATAAACAAAATTATTTATTGATTGGGATTGGTTGACTGCCTGGCTGGTTGGTTGGCTGGCTGGCTGGCTGGATGGCTGGCTGATTGACTGCCTGGCTGGTTGGTTGATTGGCTGGCTGGCTGGCTGGTTGATTGAATGCATGGGATTGAATTCGATTAAGCAAAAGTGCTCAAGATAAGGTGTGTATTGGCGTATTTTTAAGCACTTATTTGAGCAGAATATGCATTGATTATCAAAAGTGGGAGTACAAAATACTCACAGCAATGTGAAAATACGTATGGATTTTCAAATTGAGTAGAGAAAATACTGAAATAAATTTTAAATTTACTTAGTTGAGCTGCAAAAAGCAAACGGTGTTTACAATTCCACTCATAGGCTTCCTCTGCAGAATAGTGAATCAGGTCTAATTCACACTTTAGCAGTTAATTGTGAAAGATTTTCTATATTTTTGAACTGATACGAGTGTCAATATTATGAAAACACTAATCGACATGAATTTACTGTAGACGACATGATAAAGTAAATTAAAGCTAGAATCAACAAGTGACTCCAGTCAATGGCAGCCAAATTCAACATGTAAAAGTCCATTTTCTGGAATGGCAAAATTTAATTTTCTAAACCTACTACAATGATAAAATATGTTAGAATTATTAGTTTGTATTACTTTCATAATATTAATTTTTTTTCAGATTGAAAGTATATTATAAAATAGGTCCCAATCAACGGCTAAAGTGTGAATAAGACCTCATTCGCTATGCTGCACAGGTACCGTAGTCTATGAGTGGAATCGTAACTGCTACGGACTGCACAAGAGTAGATTTCAAGAGTTACTGTTCGCAACGGTTTTGAACCAAAACGATACACACTCACAGACTCACAAACTCTTTCTTCTTGATACAGAGCACGAGTTCGATGACGAGTGAATCATGCAATTAACTACAACAGAATGAAAATTTAAAGATTTTCTCTCGCTATTTTCTCTATTTCTGTTCGAAAGTATATGTTGTATATGTTGTTAACACTCACATGAACGGTTCATATGAGTGGTAACAACATGTACTTTCGAACAGAAATAAAGAAAATAGCAGGGAAGAACATCTCCAAATGTTCATACTACTGCAATTGTATCCGACCTATAAGTATAATGGGTTAAATCTGTGCTAGGCTCTACGAGTGTGCTAGCTGATCTGGAGTTACAAAAACATAATGAAACCAAACTTTAACATGGGGCGTTTACATATATTTTTATGTTGGTAAGGGTTAACATACCAACTCTTTTTTCTTGACACAGAGCATGAGCTCGATGAAGAGTTTGTCTGCTTGCTCCGGTGAGTACTGGAAGCTCTTCTGAATCGTCAGGATGAGCTGGTCTCGCAGGGTCTCCGGCATTGTCCTGGAATTGGTTGGTAGGTGGTTGGTTGGTAGTTGGTTGGTTGGTTGCTTGGATGGTTGGTTGTTTGAATGGTTTGGTGTGTGGTTAGTTTGCTGAATAGCTGTTTATTTTTTTTGGTGGGTGGCTGTTGTGTTTAGTATTGATTGCTTGGTTGGGTGGTTGATTAGTTGGTTGGTTGGTTGAGTGGGTGGTTGGCTGATTTTCTGGCTGGCTGGCTGGCTGGCTGGCTGGCTGGCTGGCTGGCTGGCTGGCTGGCTGGCTGGCGATTGCTTGCTTGGTTGGTTGGTCGGTCGGTCGGTCGGTCGGTCGGTCGGTCCGGTCGGTCGGTCGGTCGGTCGGTCGGTCGGTCGGTCGGTCGGTCGGTCGGTCGGTGTCGGTCGGTCGGTCGGTCGGTCGGTCGGTCGGTCGGTCGGTCGGTCGGTCGGTCGGTCGGTCGGTTGGTTGGTAGGGTGACTGAATGGTTGGTTGGTTGGTAGGGTGACTGAATGGTTGGTTGCTTAGTAGGGTGACTGAATGGTTGGTTGCTTGGTTGATAGGGTGACTGAATGGTGGGTTGGTAGGTACACTGAATGGTAGGTCAGTTGGTAGGGTGACTGAATGGTTGGTTGGTTGGTTGGTAGGGTGACTGAATGGTTGGTTGGTTGGTAGGTTGATTGAATGGTTGGTTGGTTGGTATGGTGACTGAATGGTTGGTATGGTGACTGAATGGTTGGTTGGTTGGTTGGTTGGTTGGTTGGTTGGTTGGTTGGTTGGTTGGTTGGTTGGTTGGTTGGTTGGTTGGTTGGTTGGTTGGTTGGTTGGTTGGTTGGTTGGTTGGTTGGTTGGTTGGTTGGTTGGTAGGGTGACTAAATGGTTGGTTGGTTAGTAGGCTGACTGAATAATTGGTTGGTTGGTTGGCAGGATGACTGAATGGTTGGTTGGTAGGGTGACTAAATGGTTGGTAAGGTGACTGAATGGTTGGTTGGTTGGTTGGTTGGTTGGTTGGTTGGTTGGTTGGTTGGTTGGTTGGTTGGTTGGTTGGTTGGTTGGTTGGTTGGTTGGTTGGTTGGTTGGTTGGTTGGTTGGTTGGTTGGTTGGTTGGTTGGTTGGTTGGTTGGTTGGTTGGTTGGTTGGTTGGTTGGTTGGTTGGTTGGTTAAGGGTGACTGGATGGTTGGGTAGTGGATAGGGTCACTGAATCGTTGGTTGGTAGGCCGACTGAATAATTGGTTGGCTGGTTGGCAGGGTGACTGAATCGTCGGTTGGTTGACTAAATGGTTTGTTGGTAGGTAGGGTGACTGAATGATGGATTGGCTGATTGATTGGTTGGTTGGTTGGCTGGCTGGCTGGTTGGTAGGGTGACTGATTGGTTGGTTGGTTTGCTGGCTGGCTGGCTGGCTGGCTGGCTGGCTGGCTGGCTGGCTGGCTGGCTGGTAGGGTGACTGAATGATTGGTTAATTGGTAGGGTGACTGAATTGTGGGTTGGTTGATTGAAAGGTAGGGTGACTGATTGGCTGGCTGGTTGGTTGGTTGGCTGGTTGGCTGATTCATAAGCCCACTTTCTCCAGTCACAGCCACATTTATGTTATCGATTGTGTGTTTGATTTATTTGGGGACATTAACCAATAGCCCTAGAGAGAACGATGGTGCATGTTGAAGACTGTGATTACCGCTGCAGGCTCGCCTGTTTTATATGGCCTTAAATGGTTACATTATAGTTTACCTGTACATTGTATATTGTGTCACTTAATTCAAATATGCCTAAGTTGAACAGACTTTTACATGTTACTTTTAGATGAAATTCCTGGATTCGTTCTGCTATTTGTATATTTTTCTGTTCTGGTTATGCACTTGAAATAAACATTTTTTCTGAAAAGGACTTTCTGTCAGTTTCTTGTTTTTGGACTATTTCATTAATGGAAAGGTAACTGTTAAAAATCAGGACATGTCCATTAACGAAGCTGCGAATTTAATTTGTACAGCATGGTTTGTAGTGTTTGCACAGGGTAATGTCCGAAGTCGGCTGAAGGGGGAGATAATTCATGAACCAGGGGTGAAATGAATACGAAAAACACATTTGAACATATATACGCCGTAATAAAGTAACATACAAAGTATCAAGGATTCTGAACCATTACCAGAATAAAGCTATATATGGAGAACCAAGACTGCACAAATGTTTATTATTTAAAGCTTTAAAGGTACATGCCCACTCAGTCGGCACACACTGTTCTTTATAGGAATTAAATAAGTGTATAATTGTGTCACTATTCTATCAGTTGTAAAAATTATGAGTGGCCGCTATACAGGTATAATCATTTAGTAATATTTATTGTAATGATAGTGACACGCTGTGGTGTCGGGCTATTTTCATATGCAAATGAGGCATAATACTTTTTAATTATTTATACTAATTAAATGTGTCACCTGAAAAAAATAATATTTTCGACAGATTATAAAGTATGATCATTGGACATCAAAAAAATAAATACAGAGAATAAATAGTAATGTCTGTTAAGATTTTAAGGAAACACGGTTATCATCCCCGATAGTAGTGTGGAAATTTACGTCTAATATAAAAGGTACAATAATGCCAATCAATGCGTGGGGTAATGGTGCATGAATGTTTATTTTGCCAGAAAATGTGTCAGATGATGTCTCTGATATAAAGAACGTTTGTGCCTACTGAGCGGGCATGTACATTTAAGGTAAAATTTCTCTATTTTATCTCCTAAAGTGGGGGATAATCCATGATAAACATGTATACTAATTTAGGCAGAGATAGAAAAGTAGAGTGTAAAGTAGAAATGATAGGGATTGGATACAATAATGTAGAAAAAATGGCTAAGTTAAAAAGGTGATATTTTTGTTAACAAATATTTTTTCGGCATAGAAACACCAAGGTGCACATCTTCAATATGTGTAGAAAACGTGTGTATAGTTTCAGAACGATCGACTGAACGGTTTCGGAGGAGTTGTGTACACAAACTCTGTACCGTATATAGAATTTTTTGAAAAATGTAGAAACTAGAAATGTGGCCTGTCGGCACACGAATGCCCCCGCTGGCAGCCAAAGAAAACGAGGCATATTTGATTATAAGCCATTTACCCGAGCGTTAATGTTTTGAATGCACCTTGACCCTGGGCTTAGTGGGGGCGGGACGAATGTGGATTTGTCACAGGGTGGTAGAGGACCATTGTAGCAATGCGTGTGTGAAATGTGAAGCAGATCCGAGCAAGGAAACAAATTATAAGCCATTTAACTGAATGTTAAAGTTTCGAATGCACCAAGTCTGTGACCTTGACCCTGTGCTTAGCAGGGGCAGGACGAATGTGGATTTGTCACAGGGCGGTAGAGGACCATTGAAGCAATGCGTGTGTGAAAGTTAGTGTAGGATTGAGAAACGCGCACGTAGATTTGTCCCAAAGTGGCAAGTAAACAATTAAAGTGGAAAAGGTGAAGGTCAAAGGTGAAGGTCGAAGTAATGGGTGGTAGAGTGTGTAAGGCATGTTCATATGTATCATGTGTATAAATATTTAAGCGATTGGCAAAAGTATTGAGAAGTTAGTGTAGGATTGAGAAACGTGCACGTAGATTTGTCCCAAAGTGCTAAGTAAACATTTAAAGTAGAAAAGGTGAAGGTCAAAGGTCAAGGTCGAAGTACTGGGTGGTGGAGTGTGTAGGACATGTTCATATGTATCATGTGTATAAATATTTAAGCGATTGGCAAAAGTATTGAGAAGTTAGTGTAGGATTGAGAAACGTGCACGTAGATTTGTCCCAAAGTGCCAAGCAAACATTTAAAGTGGAAATGGTCAAGGCCAAAGGTCAAGGTCGAAGTGCTGGGTGGTGGAGTGTGTAGGGCATGTTCATATGTATCATGTGTATAAATATTTAAGCGATTGGCAAAAGTATTGAGAAGTTAGTGTAGGATTGAGAAACGTGCACGTAGATTTGTCCCAAAGTGCCAAGCAAACATTTAAAGTGGAAAAGGTCAAGGCCAAAGGTCAAGGTCGAAGTACTGGGTGGTGGAGTGTGTAGGGCATGTTCATATGTATCATGTGTATAAATATTTAAGCGATTGGCAAAAGTATTGAGAAGTTAGTGTAGGATTGAGAAACGTGCACGTAGATTTGTCACAAAGTGCCAAGCAAACATTTAAAGTGGAAAAGGTCAAGGCCAAAGGTCAAGGTCGAAGTAAAGGGGGGGGGGAGTGTGTAAGGCATGTTCATATGTATCACATGTATAAATATTGACATAATATGTGAAGCCATGTAGAAGTTACTAAAGAATATGGTAATATCGGGACGTACGGACGGACGGGACGGACGGACGGGACGGACGTACGGACGGACGGGACGGACGTACGGACGGACGCCGGTAACACTATATGCCTCCGTACCTTTCGGTAGCGGGGGCATAAAAATGGCTAAGTTAAAAAGGTGATATTTTTGTTAAAAATATTTTTTCGACATAAAAACACCAAGGTGCACATCTTCAATATGTGTAGAAGACGTGTGTATAGTTTTAGATCGATCGACTGAACAGTTTCGGAGGAGTTGTGTACACAAACTATGCACTTTTTCTTCAGTCACCCGCCCGCCATGCGGTAAAACATAATACGTACCGTTTTTTAAAAACGGTCGTATAAAAACTCTGTACATCTACACCCCACAATATGCCAAGAATCAAGGCTATATTTGTTACAACTTAACCTTTACACAGCTATCTAAACTTTTTATTGTCTGCTGTTTATTTTCTATTTTCCATTTTTATCATCAAAAACATGCTTTGCCAGCACTTTAGAATAATTTACAACATGCTTGGACAGCACTTCAGAATCATTTCCAGATCATTTCCATTGGAAATGATTCTGAAGTGCTGTCAAACCATGTTTTTATGAGAAATAAGGCAAGATATAAAAGCAACAGCGGGTGACAATTGTTGTGTGTAGCGGTCTAAGGGTTAACAACATTTACAAGTTAAAATGCAATTCTAAATCTGAAAGGGGGAGATAATCCATGGCCTGGTAGCGAATAACGAACCAAAAGGAAGTTACATACAGTGACACCTTTCTAAACGCTAAACCAGACACCCTGGGAGGCCCTCAGGGTGTCCGACTTAGAGAGGTTTCACTGTAAATCAGGCATTTGATCATTCGGAATCATCGATGTGTGCTATGGAGGTCCTCGGGGTGTCCGACTTAGAGAGGTTTCACTGTAAATCGGGCATTTGATCATTCTGAGCCATAGTTGTGTGCTATGCGATCATGAACAGACATTACCACCTGAGATAAACGACTAAGAAACCCATCAAGAATAAGATCACAGATGTTTCATTAGTGTCCGGTTCAGAGAGGTTCCACTGTACAAAACTGCAGATCCTGACGGGCTATAAATAAAATATTTACGAACACTGTCGATCCAGATGAGCCGGCTCGAAACGAGCCGTCTCATCTGGATCAACAGTGTTCGTAAATATTTTATTTATAGCCGTCAGTTTGAAAAAATTAAATGCGACACCTAATAAAAGTTTCCTCCTCATTTTTATAGAATAATGCACTTTCACTTTTAAAACTGTACATCCAAAATAAAATGCATTGCCATAAATTGCGAAATATGTCGTTCTGCTAACGAGATAATAAAGAATCTTAAAAATCTGCACATCACTGTAATCTGATCTATCTATGCCAAAAGAAGAAGATTTTATTAAGATTGTAATTGAAAGTTAATAATAAATGACGGATGCATCTCAGTAATATGAGTTGAAGGAATTTCTCACATCTTATGATTGATGACGTGGATAAAAACAACCCTAATATAGGCTTTAAGATACAATAAATCAGTTGGATTCATTAAAGCCTGGAAATGGCAAGAGAATGTGAAACGACAAAGGAAATGATTAAGTTCTTCAAGGCAGAACATAAGAATCAGGCAGTGACAAAACAAATAACTTCCATATGTTAGCGACGAGTCTCTGGGATTTAGCTGCCATGTTTCAGACTCGCATTTAAATTTTTACATTTTGCAAATTCAAGTTCATAACTATACAAATTAGCGTTTAAACATGTTGTTTCTTTCTAATTGGCAAAACATTTATTTAATTGGAGAAATAAGAAAAATACAAAGACGTTCTAAAACTTAGGTACCCTGACATGCGTATTCTGAATTGAATGGTTTAATGGTTCGTTTGTCAACAATTTCTCACTTATGTCATCGTTGAGATAATGGAGAAGCGGTAGTATACCAGAATAGCTTCCCAATAAGTGACGTAGATGTTTTGATGAACAAAGCTGTATGCAGTAACATGATGTGTTGATTTGTACGTAATAAACCCCCAAAGTCAATGTTCCAACGTTTCAAAGTTGGAACATTGGCTTTGTGATTTATTAACTCTTTGCATGCTGGGAAATTTGTGGGCTATAAATAGTTCAAAAATAGCAGATGACAATTCATTATATTTTCTTTTATTTCTCCTTATAAATGTCATGAATATGTCTTGGAATTTCATTAGAATTGTGTCCAGAGGACACAATTCTAATGAAATTTCAAGACATATTTACAGAGAGAAATAAAACATATATGGTCGTGACGCCAGTTTTCGGGGTAGTCGGAGTTTTCGGGGTATTCACATATTTTGTAATTTGTAGACATGTGTGCAGCCGCGATGTGCTTTACGTCAGGTGATTAAAATAAGCATGACATTACCTATAGTAAGTTCATAAAAATGTCACTAAATCCAGTGTTTGGTACATTTTGCCATTTAGGTCATTTTGTTCACAAACCTACTGTGAGTTTCGTGAGTTTCGTGAGTTTAGTGAGCTTCGTGAGTTTCGTGAGTTTCGTGAGTTTCGTGATATTCTGCGTCCGCCATTAATCTGCTCTTTAATATTGTTAAAATCATAATCAATAAGAACGTTTCAAGTTTTCCTTCACTGTGCCTCATTCATCTGCGAGATGATCTTATAGCCAATGAAAACTCGGGACGAATTAGCAAATTTATTGACACTTTCGGAACATACCCCGAAAATTCCAACCATAAGTCAAGATTCAAGATGGCTGACTCATGTGTTGCTAAATGCGCTAACGCGAATTAATCTAACAACAATCTTATTTTGAAGGCAAGAAACATTGAAAGAAATGTTTATCATTCTATTGAACTGACAATTTAGCTCATATGTTATGTTTTCTAAAAACCGCTAGTTGATGAACTTGTTAATACCCCGAAAACTAGACCCACCATCATACTCCTAATTCATTTGGCGGATATTTTCGCCGCTAGCATGCAAAGAGTTAAGAAGTCTACACTCGTTTACTCAAAGCACAGGGGACTGAGGAAAATACATCGAGATAACGAAAATTTGAGTTACAGAGAGCATGTACTTGGGACCGATAATTTGACTTCAGTTATCAGTAGTTTGACCTAAGAGAGTTTGAGGTAACGAGTGTTGACTGTATTATGAAACACTCCTCTGGTTCTACACTCCGATTTTCATTTCTATTTCAATTCAGGATCACCCCTAAAACGACAGAACTAGAAATGTGGACTGTCGACACACGGATGCCCCGCTGATTGTCTATTAGTATTTTGGTGCATGGTGACCTTGAACTTGGGCTGATACACTCAACACATTTTCAATAGGCGTCTCCCCACAATATATATCAATGCATATGTGAAGTAAGTCGAGCTAGGACTTATAGCAGTCAAAACAAGCAAAGTGAGAAAAAACAATCTATTTTTTAGCACAGGTGACCTTGAACTTGTTGCAATAAACCCCACTTTCAATAGGTGTCATCCCCTGATCGATAACAATGTGCCTAGTTTGGTGGGAATTATCGTGCAGGGCACCATATGGCATGAAAATTATAAATTTACGACAAGCACAAGCACAAGCACAAGCACAAGCACAAGCAGGTCCACAGTCATATTAGCCAAGCTTACCCGTCATCGAGACTGAACTTGTGTGTAAATGCGAGCAGATCCGCAGCCCGCCCACTGCCATCACACACGACAACGGGAACAGGGGGCGTGTCTGTTACATACTCGAGCACCGACCGGATTGTGTTGGCTCCTCCCTCTAGCACCACACAAATCACAGGTACGCCACGCCCCTTCACCCCATTGGCTGAAATTACAAGTTTGATTGGTGGATTGGTTAATTGATTGGTTGGTTTGTTGATTTACCGATTGATTGGTTGATTGATTGGCTGGCTGGTTTATTCCTTGACTGAGACATTGATTGGCTCATTTGTTGGTTATTGATCGATTGATTGATTAGTTATAGACAATCTAACAAGACCGGTGAAAACCACATGCAAATATTCCATCTTAATTTTTTGTCGTCTGCTGTTTAATTTCTATTTTCCATTTTTATCATCAAAAACATGCTTTGACAGCACTTTAGAATAATTTACATGCTTTGCTAGTATACCTACTTCAAATTGGAAATGATTCTGAAGTGCTGTCAAAACATGTTTTTATCAAGATATAAAAGCAACAGCAGACGACAATTGTTGCGAGTAGCGGTCAAAGGGTTAAATTAGTTTGGATTATGCAGAACTTGTAGATGTGACTTCATAGATGACCCATACTTATATTTATAATAATTTTTTAACATTCTGTCCTAATATATTTCATATATTGATCATAAGAAAAAAATACATTTCTATTCACAATATTATAATACTTATCTTAATGGAAAAACAAATATTGTAATTTGCATTATTTAAATGCACTTAAAACCTCTATAACTTGTGACAAACATGGAATATGTACACTACGGTATATGTCTTCCAGGGGGCCGTTTCACTAAACTTCTTACCACTAAACTGTTCGTAAGCGCAAATTTAGAATCGTCTGCAAATTTAAATTGATGGATTTACATTTATTGAGCATAGGCTGCATATGCAGCCTATGCTCAATAAATGTAAATCCAACAATTGTTTACAAGAAAACATTGTTAATGTGAAATTTACAGACTATCATACTATTGCACTTACGAACATTTTAGTCGTACGAAGTTTAGTGAAACGCGCCCCTGCTCTACAGAGAATGGGGACATAAAAAAGGAAAATACATCACAAACGGCAGACGACAAACATTACTCCAGCCTTGCACTTACTGATGCAGATCTTCTGGTGAGCGATGTACTTCTCGAGCCTCTTTCTGAAGATGATCTCGCCGCCATATTTACCCACAGTGCCATTGTCCACCAACAGGAAGTAGGAGTGATTGTTGTTCAGCACGGAGTAGTTCGTCTTTGGTGACGAAACACAGTGGTACGGTACTATTGCCTGTGAAGTATATTAGGTTTGTTTGTTTCTTTATTGGTGTTTAACGGCCTATCAACAGCTCAGGTCATGTAAGGCCGGGCAAACAGGTTCGATCCCATTTTAACCTGCTGCATTGGGGGGAAAATCCCAAAATCAGAATGGAATATTTACATCAAGAAAAAATATATTCAGCCCTGAAATTAGAATAACCTGACCTGGTGCCATGTCCATACCACATCAGTCACTTGGCCCCTTCTCCTAAAATACGATTACGAATAATCGTAATACTCACATAAGGGGTATAACCAGATTCAACTGTCACATACAAAATGCCAAAAACGTATGTGAGGGCCAAACCATGTCACCAGTCGGAATTCTGGTAATAGTGGTGCAACGATATACCGGTATACCAGTATATTGCGATATGTCATCCTGACGATACGTATTGCGGTACGGTTTTCGCTTATCGCATTATTTACACCATATTCTCGGTCGCCATCTTGTGTTAAAATAATTGTGTAAAATTATTCAAAATCATTCAAAACATAATTTTTAATATGACAGAAGTAAATATTTGTAATAAACACGCCACAATTAGATGACTAATACATGTAGTGAGTAATCTCGGACGTCCAACACATCTGGAAGTTTTACAGCAAATTCCTTGTGTAAAGTTTGTAAACCGTACTGATACCTGGGTTCATTTCCCACCCAGTGACCTAAATCTCGCTAATTGCATGTCTGTCGAACTATTTACAATACCATTTGTTTTACGACACCCGATTGTTTGACCAAATTTTCATCACATCATTATGCGAACCACTAAAATCATGCCTACCCGCTGTGACAATAAAAGTCACGGGTCGATAGTTTCAATAATCCCCTAGCCAAACATTGCTTCTGGCTATACTATAATTGTCAGTTCAAAACACGTGTTATTCTCGTGGCGAAGTTATTTATACAGTACAGCCAATCGCTGGTAAGTAAAGGCAGCCCTTAGTGGCAGGATTGACAGGTTACTGTTGCGAAAGACGTCGGCAATAGATATATCAGCGATTGATCATGAACGAGGTAGAGTAACTGTTAACTCCCTCCGAATACTCTCAACCAGACTAACAAACACATGCAAACACGTGTTTTAACGGGCGCCGGATGCGAGTCGTTTCTGGGTCGGGCTAGTAAAAATTATAAGCTGGGTCGCCCGGTGGCGAACAAATTTCGTAGTTGTCTACATACATTTTGTCAGCTTATGACGCTTTGTGGGATACCATTTCCGAAATAAAAATAGCATCCAATCGTTAGCTACGATTGTGGGTATACCCACTGAAAGTGCCACCTGACGAACCGAGTCGTGGCCTACACAGCGGATGCTTCCGCCCATGATTGCAACTTTCTTTTTCGCAGAAAAGTGTGAAAGAATTAAATACGAAATCGATATATTCTAATGCAATCCTTTTATGCCGAAAACAAGTATTGTTTATTACATTACTAACTGTTTATTTCAACCAAATATGACTAACTCTATTGTCAGAAAACATGAAAAAGTCTGTAAATATCACGGATAATTTCGGCGATTTCGTACCTACGTAGTTTCAATCTATTTTCAAATTCTACTATCTATTACATTTGCTTCCCAGCCCCCCCCCCCCCCCCCCCCCCCCCCCCCCCCCCCCCCCCCCCCCCCCCCCCCCCCCCCCCCCCCCTCCCCCCCCCCCCCCCCCCCACCCCCCCCCCCCCCCCCCCCCCCTCCAATGTGTCTTTTTTTTATTTCTCAATGAAAGTATACGTTGTTAACGCTCACTTAAACCGTCTCGACGCGGTGGCTCAACATGTTGATGCCTCTACCCTCTAATAGATATGCATGCTTTTGAAACATGGAGTTAATGTATACAGTTACGCGATAACTATAAGTAAGAGAAACAAGAGCTCCGCGGAGCAAAATGTCCCGCCTGGCGCAGTTTGATAGTATATATGGAGCTTGTAATAACCTTGGGGTTAGTGAGCAACATGGGCTTTCTGTAGAATGATGCGGGATGTTGTTACAAATGCATGTATGGAATATTTAAGCATAAACTGAGCGTTAATTTGTAAGTCAGTGACCTTGACCTTTGGGGTTAGCGGGCACCATGGGCTTTCTGTAGAATGATGCGGGATGTTGTTACAAATGCATATATGGCATATTAAAACATAAACTGAGCGTTAACTTTTCCAAACACGGAAATTTCTAAGTCAGCGACCTTGACCTTTGGGGTTTACGGGCACCATGGGCTTTCTGTAGAATGATGCGGGATGTTGTTACAAAAGCATGTATGGAATATTAAAGCATAAACTGAGCGTTAACTTTTCCAAACACGCAAATTTCTAATTCAGTGACCTTGACCTTTGGGGTTAGCAGGCACCATGGGATGTCTGTAGAATGATGCGGGATGTTGTTACAAATGCATGTATGGAATATTAAAGCATAAACTGAACGTTAACTTTTGCAAACACGGAAATTTCTAAGTCAGTGACCTTGACCTTTGGGGTTAGCGGGCACCATGGGCTTTCTGCAGAATGATGCGGGATGTTGTTACAAATGCATGTATGGAATATTAAAGCATAAACTGAGCGTTAACTTTTCCATACACGGAAATTTCTAAGTCAGCGACCTTGACCTTTGTGGTTTGCGGGCACCATGGGCTTTCTGTAGAATGATGCGGGATGTTGTTACAAATGCATGTATGGAATATTAAAGCATAAACTGAACGTTAACTTTTCCAAACACGGAAATTTCTAAGTCAGTGACCTTGACCTTTTGGGTTAGCGGGCAACATGTGCTTTCTGTAGAATGATGCGGGATGTTGTTACAAATGCATGTATGGAATATTAAAGCATAAACTGAGCGTTAAACTTTTCCAAACACGGAAATTTCTAAGTCAGTGCCTTGACCTTTTTGGGTTAGCGGGCAACATGTGCTTTCGTAGAAGATGTGCGGGATGTTGTTACAAATGCATGTATGGAATATCAAAGCATAAACTGAGCGTTAACTTTTCCAAACACGGAAATTTCTAAGTCAGTGACCTTGACTTTGGGGTTAGCCTTGACCTTTGGGTTAGCGGGCACCATGGGCTTTCTGTAAAATGATGCAGGATGTTGTTACAAATGCATGTATGGAATATTAAAGCATAAACTGAGCATTAACTTTTCCAAACACGGAAAGTTCTAAGTCAGTGACCTTGACCTTTGGCGTTAGCGGGCATCATAGGCTTTCTGTAGAATGATGCGGGATGTTGTTACAAATGCATGTATGGAATATTAAAGCATAAACTGAGCGTTAACTTTTCAAAACGAATATTAAAGCATAAATTGAGCCTTAACTTTTCCAAACACGGAAATTTCTAAGTCAGTGACCTTGACCTTTGGCGTTAGCAGGCATCATGGGCTTTCTGTAGAATGATGGTCGGCTTTCTGTAGAATGATGCGGGATGTTGTTACAAATGCATGTATGGAATATTAAAGCATAAACTGAGCGTTAACTTTTCCAAACACAGAAATTTCTAAGTCAGCGACCTTGACCTTTGGGGTTTGCGGGCACCATGGGCTTTCTGTAGAATGATGCGGGATGTTGTTACAAATGCATGTATGGAATATTAAAGCATAAACTGAGCGTTAACTTTTCCAAACACAGAAATTTGTAAGTCAGTGACCTTGACCTTTGGGGTTAGCAGGCAACATGGGCTTTCTGTAGAATGATGTGTGATGTTGTTACAAATGTATGTATGGAATATTAAAGCATAAACTGAGCATTAACTTTTGCAAACACGGAAATTTCTAAGTCAGCGACCTTGACCTTTGGGGTTAGCGGGCACCATGGGCTTTCTGTAGAATGATGCGGGATGTTGTTACAAATGCATGTATGGAATATTGAAGCATTCCATTGAGGGAAACAGAAGTTACAATGAATTAACCTGAGCGTTAAGTTTTAGAAACAGAGCTAAACGCAAAAACTTAACGTTGAATGCATGTGAAAAGTAGGTCAATCAACCATGAAAACTAGGTCAAGGTCACATGGGCTCCCTCTGTGTGAGATGGTTACTCCACAGTGTTGATGTATACCAAGTATGGAGGTCGTAGGTGTTATAGTTTTCTGGAAACTGACCTAAACGCAAAAACTTAACGTGAAATGTTGACGCCGCCGCCGCCTGACGCCGCCGCCGACGGAAAAGCTATGCCTATGTCCCGCTTCTGCTAAAGCAGGCGGGACAAAAATCAGGGAAAATATGATTTTGATCACTTCTCCCTAATTTCCTCTCGTCCAGAAATAATCATTAATGTCAACCGTTTCTGGGCAAAGTCCTGACCCACACAGTGTTTTGATGTGTTCTAATGACAATAATAAACAATAAAGACTGTTCTTTATCTCCTGTTTGTTTTTATTATTATTTGTTCATACATGGTATAATATCGCAATACGTATTGCAATATGGGTTTGTTGTATCGCAATATAGCGCAATACGGGTTTGACCGTATCGTTGCACCTCTATCTGGTAATGAGGAATCCCGATCGTTAAATTATCCATCACATGCTCCCACCTGACACCGAATAATTAGGTCTTGATTATGTCTATGTATAAGTTGTTGTTCTAAGCCAATCGCTGGGCAGCATTGTGCTCCAATTAGTTCACATATTGCAACGTTTAACCCCAATAAGTGATATATTACCAGATTTAAAGGCACAGAACGGCTCAGTATTCCAATTTTCAGATTTTTTCAAACACAAAAACATGTTTGGCAACTGATTTAGTACACCAAAACTACATATACTGCCTAATATATATATCCCAAGTTTTGAGATTCATATCATAATCGCAATGTGAAGACAACAAAAGGTAAACAAAAACTTGTTTTGTGTACCACTCAGCGCATAATGTCAATATTGACACTTTTCATTTTCGGAATCCCGAGCGTTTCCGCGCTAGCATACTCGCTACTACTCGGAGACATGTCGGAAAACTGCTTACACACAAAACCATGACGTCACAAGCACGTGCGCTAAATTGAAGGGGAACAACAACAACAAGAAAGTAAACATTTGTTTCTTCAGACTCGCGAAGACGATATTATTTAACTACAATTTGCATCAATGACATTGACATTATACACAATCGAACCAGAACAGCCGAGCGACTCTCACGAATCTCATGACACCAGTTACAGTACTGTACCCGAGTACGTATTCGTGAATCAGTCAACATTGAATATTACCCCACCCACTTGTAACACACACTGACACAGTAATGATGTTACAATAAGTATTGACTTGCATTACAGTGGACTTATTTTAGTAGCCCTGTGTCATGACCGAGTCAGTGGAACTTGGAAGAAAGGGGCAAAAGTGTGGCCGGATGCTATTCTTGGGCTTCTTATCCTTTTAATGCAGTATTTAAGGTAGCTTAGAAAATCTCAGCTCTACGGATGTGTTTTACTATTTCATCTGTCTTTTGTATTTCCTGTATCCGTGAGAGCTGAGACACTTATAGTGTACAATTTTGTCACAATAACAAGCCAATTTGTCCTGGCGTTTTGCTACACAGTCTGACGAGTGAGAAGTTTTAACACTTCACATGCAGTCATCATGGCCATGTTAAAAAAATTCATAGACTAATAATACACATGTAGGTATATACATTGTTTGACATTCAGAACTCCAGATAAGCTGCGTATTTGCGTAAATACCCAATTAAAATGGCCAAAAAACCCAATTGAAATCAGAAGTAGCAAGTATCAAAAAGAAATTACAATTTTGTGGTTCGTTTATCATGCTGCAGAAAACAATAAACAGACCACAACTATAGCATAGTTTTCTTATTTTCCATGAAAACACATCTTGGTATTTCATTCGAATTGTCTCCAAGGAGACAATTTTCATTAGAATTGTCTCCTTGGATGCCAAGACGTGTTTTCATTTTGAAGCAAACTATTCAATAATTGCTGTCTGTTGATGTGTAAACATTAGTGTGATTTTATTTTACCCAATTAAAATTTTGAAATACCCAATTGCTTCAGAAATGATGGAGTGACAATGCCTTATATCTGGAGCCCTGACATTGGTTATCCTTTTATTCCCATTTTTGTAGCAGAACACCAGGACAAATTGGGCTGTTATTGTGACTAAATTTTACACTGTAAGTATTTATAAGGGTCTCGGCTCTCACGGATACAGAAAATATAAAAGACAGATGAAATAGTAAAACACATCCGTAGAGCTGAGATTTTCGAAGCTATATTTAAGGACGTGCAGATGAGATGGTCATAATAGCATTTCAACTCGCTGCACACTTTTAACTCAACTTGACAGCACGATCTATAGACCGTTTTCCTTTCCCCATCAGATAAGCCATTTTTGGACCGAACTGTTTCGGGTCATGGATTAACTCCCCCTTTTCCACTTAGAATTTTGCCTTGTAACTTGTAATTTTTTTAAATTTTTTTAAACCGTATAGCTAAATACCGGGGTCCTGGATTATCTCCCCTTTTTCGACTTTTCCAATTTTGGCTTGCGAGTCGTAAAACCTTTAAACCGTACTAACTACACACCTGAAAACTTGTATGTAGCTTGCTTGTGATGATGTGATGCGCAAAATTTATTTTGATTTTTTATTTGACCCCGGGGTCATGGATTATCTCACCATTATCGACTTTGAATTTTCCAATTTTGACTTGTAAGTCGTAAATTTTTTAAATTGTACTAGCGACACACCTGAAACTTGGTATTGAGCTTCCTTATTATGAGTCGATGCGCAAAGTTTATGTTGATTTTTGATTCGACCCCCGGTCATGAATTATATCTTCCCCCTTTTTTACTTAGAATGTTTTAATTTTGGCTTGTAAGTCTTAAAACTTTTAAACTGTACTAGCTACACGCCTGAAACTTGGTATGTAGCTTCCTTATGATGAGTATTTGCGCAAAGTTTATTTCCATTTTTTATTTGATCCTCGGGTCATGGATTATCTGCCTCTTTCGACTTAGAATTTTCCAATGTTGGCTTGTAAGTCGTAAAACTTTTAAATTGTACTAGCTACACACCTGGAACTTGGTATGTAGCTTCCTTATGATGTGTAGATGCGCAAAGTTTATTTAGATTTTTGATTCGACCCAGGGGTCATGGATTATCGCCCCCTTTTCCACTTAGAATTTTCCAAATTTGGCTTGCAAGTCGTAAAACTTTAAACCGTACTATATACATACCTGAAACTTGGTATGTAGCTTCCTTATGACGAGTCGATGCACAACATTTATTTTGATATTTTATTTGACCCCGGGGTCATGGATTATCTTCCCCTTTTCAAATTAGAATTTTCCAATTTTGGCTTGTAAGTCATAATAATTTTTTTAAATTGTACTAGCTACACACCTGAAACTTGGTATGTAGCTTGCTTCTGATGAGTCGATGCGCAACATTTATTTTGATTTTTTATTTGACCCCGGGGTCATGGATTATCTCCCCCTTTTCGACTTAGAATTTTCCAATTTTGGTTTGCAAGTCGTAAAACGTTTAAACCGTTCTAACTACACACCTGACCTGAAACTTGGTATGTAGCTTCCTTATGATTAATCGATGCGCAACAGTTATTTAGATTTTCGACAAAGTTCATGACAATATTTTTTTCTCATATTGTACATTTGTCTCTCAATAACTATATAGCTATGAATGTCAATGCCCTGCAGATTATTGCTATATTTTAGTGAAACGTTATTCCGCATAATTTATACCGTTGACTGGTGTTGCGATATAGTGCAACCTATTGCCTATAAATCAAAAAATGTGCAGCTATAGCAAAGGGTATAACCAGGTATTGTGAACTCTTTCAGTCTTTGTGAAGTGTGTGCAGTGACAGTCCCACTCCATGATACAATCGACGGTCGGCGCCATCAACAATCAGTTTGTTCGTAACTCGTCCGGGATGTAGCAGTCATTGAAGTTCTTGGAAGGGTAAGTTGATTATACTAACAAATGCCCCCACCCCCATCCTGTTTGTTTCAATTTACCAATGTAGAACAGCAGAATAATATCGTTGATTTCAATGCAATTTCTTACCATAAAACCACTTTTTGTCTCGCCCACGAAAGTTGAAAATAAGACCTAGCAGTCGCAATTCCGTCGTCCAGAAAAACAACATTTTGGACGTACATGTAAGTAAAAAAAAATGTGCATATCTCTCAATCCATTAGTCGGATCATTAATTTGCAAACTTCATCACTCAACTTTCTCACAGGTGACCTTCACCTTTGTGTCAATAATTTTAGACGTACGTCCAAATATTGAATACCCCCTCATCAGTAGATTCTTAACGTTGATGGATCATTACCAAATTTTATCAATAGGGCTATTCACCCAGTGTCATTGTGTGACCTTGACCTTCATATCAATAATTTTGGAATTCCTCATCTTGACCGACCTTGACCTTTGTGGTGATCGCCTTGTTTAGTGGGCGAGACACTTCCTGGCGTTCGCCTTGTTTTTTAAACGTCATCAGGTGATTTGTTTCTCGCCAGCGATCACCTTGTATTATCAAAGCTGCCTGCCATGGGATTAGCTTAGTGATAGCAATGCACTTATGGCATATGTGGGCAGTCTGACGCTTGTAGCTGATTTCATCGAAATCACTAACTACATTTATCTTTCTAAGTGTACTTTGAGGGAGCAATTTTCAAATTATGCATAAATAATTTTTTGAGTTAATGATAATGGAATAAATACAGTATAATACATGTACTTCTGCATAATTTTAATAATCAAGTACAAAGTTAGTTGTTATATATGAAATAATGCATTTCAGTACAAAAATAATAATTACTTCCACAAAGTGCTAAGTATAGATAAGTTTATTTAGCAATGTTGGTGAAATCGGCTACCAATCTTGATATGTGGGTGGAGGATTGAAGCTTAGGGTATGTCATTTGTGTGACTGGACGATTGACAGTCTGACTTCTGATCTTTATATGTGGCTGGAAGATTGAATCTGATCTCTACATGTGGTTGGAGGATTGGGGTTTCCAGCAATTGTGGCCAGTCTGACTCCTGATCTCTATATATGGCTGGAAAATTACGGCTTATGTCAATTGTGGCCAGTCTGACTCGGGATCTCTATATGTCACTGCAGAATTGGTGCTTATCATGATTATGGCAAGTGTGGCCAGTCTGCTAATCTCTATATTGTGTGGCCAGTCTGCTGATCTCTATATGTCACTGTGGCTGGAGAATTGGCGCTTATGGAAATTGTGGCCAGTCTGACTCCTGTAGCCTATTTCACCAACATTGCAAAGGTACATGTATACTTATCTAGCAAAGTATACTTTGAAGGAGAAATTTTCAATTTTAGGATAAATTTATTAATTTTTATTATGCTGAATGTATTACATTATCACAGCCAAAATGGCTGTGATAATGTAATAAATTCAGTATAATAATTCTGCATACATGTAATCATCAAATATATGCAGTCGTTAGTTCTATATGAAAATAAATGCATTTCGGGAAAAATAAATGATTACTCCCTCAAAGTATACTTTGCTAGAAAAGTATACTTTGCAATTTTGATGAAATTCGGCTACAGATCTCTGTACATGTATGTGGCCTTTGTGAATGTGGCTTATATGAATTGTGGCCTATCTGCCTCCTGGTCTCTATATGTGGCTGGAGGATTGGGGCTTATGGCACTTGTGACCAGTCGTGACTGTTGATATATATGTGTGGCTGGGGGATTGGGGCTTTTACCATTTGTAGCCAGTTTGCCCCCCCCCCACCCCCCGAGGTTCTCAGTGACCGTAACTTTGTGTCTTAATTCATACGTGTGGTGCTTGCAAAACCAATTACTATACCTAGACACACGTTATGGCCAAATATTATTAAAATCGATAAAGTGGATCAGAAGTTATTTAAGAAAATGAAAGGTGTTGCTAACATGTATTACCGCTACTAGCTTTTCGACAATGTCAAGGTCACTGAGGGCACATGTTATTATTGTCAAGGCTGCCAGTCAGGGGATCTTGAAAATGTGCATGTTGTAATCATAATGGTTACTCCTAGCAAAGAAATATAAAATGTTGTTCTTGTGTATTTGCAGGAGTATTTGGTGCCACTGAGGTGTCAACATAGTGTCATCGACCTAATGATGTCTAAAGTCAAGTTTTTAACTGGTGTTGAGTTTCTTCACAAGCCATAAACCGTCAACAACTCCGCAGAAGACTGATGTCCTTGGGATGTGTGAAATAGGACGGGACTAATTGCCTGTTTAATTAATGGAGTTTAGTGGGAAATGGGACAGGAATACTTGCCAGTTTAATTAATGGAGTTTAACGGCCTGTTAACAGCTATGGGCATTTTAGGCCAGGTTAACAGTCAAATCCCATATTTCAATTTCATCGATGGGGAGAAAGTCACTGAAATATATATATTCAGGTGTGAAATAAGAAAAGAACCTGATCGGGTGCCAGGTTCTCGCCACACCAGTCACTTAGCCCCAGCTCCTAAAAGTAATGGGATTAGTATTAATCCTACTACTTTTATGATGGGTATAACCTGATTCAACTCTCAAGTAACAAGAAAGGCAATCATGCACCTGAGTGTCAAACCAGGGATATTGGGATTCCAGTAAGGATGATTTGATCGAATGGTGTTTAATGGCCTGTCAACAGCTAAGGTCATTTTAGGCCAGGTTAAAGACTTGTTGTGATAGGGGTAAATAAATCCCAAAATCCCACCAGATGAGATTTGAAAATGATCTACCATTCCTACATGACCTTGGCTGTTGCTGGGACATAAAACCCATTCTCTTTCACCACCCATGTGGCTTAAATGGCCAATGTCAACGCCAAGTTTTGGCAAAATTTTGCATTAAAGGTTTCTATCGCCCGCCCATTATTCACCTGTGTTCAAGGTCAAATGAGGGATGGGTTCTGGTATAGGGGTTAGAACACCTGACTCCAATCCGGAGGTTGTGGGTTCAAACCTTGCCTAGGGCATCCAAAAATACTTTCATAGTATTTCCTTGCCACTGGTCTGTCTGATGAGACTTTAAACTGTTGTCCTGTCTCACAATGACCTTAGCTATTGCTGGGACGTTAACCCTTTCACTTTCACTGTTGTTTTTTGAAGGTCAAAAGACTAAGGAAAGTTGACATTCTTGACTTTCGAGTCAGAATTCTTCAGTTTCCAGTTGAAAGCTTCAAGTTAATATTTTCGAGTTTCAAGTTGAGAACATGGAGTTTCGAGTTGCAAGACACTAATGTCATGATGAGGACATAATTATGGGACCCCTGATCATCATATGATTCAAACAATTGCTTCGTAAAAGTGATGGAATATATGTTTAACATATATATGAACACTGCCTCGTTACTGTATCATATACGGCACATGGAGTGGCCAAGTCAGCCAGCCATCAGCTAGTTTCACGTCTTCCGGCATTTGACAAAGAACTGACAATGAGAAGTAGAACATATGATATAATGTGGCCAATCATACATAGAAAAGCCAGGACAACGGACTCCTATAAGTTATACTAAACCAAGATGTACTTTAAGTGAGATATTGGTGTACTTTTGCGAACATTCTCAATATGTACATAAACTAACGTGTACACTTTTCCTAGACACTGTACTGTGATATATGTAAATACACATGGGCCAGATATACTCTCACATTTATGAAGCTCCACTGCACTATTGTCATAGTCTCTAATAACAAAGAGTAAATGTAAATGTATTTACGAAGCAATTATCTTTGAATCAAACATGATCAGGTATAGAACGGTTCCTCAACTTACTTATAGAAGTAAGTTTTTTATGTACATCATATACAATTGCATGTCCCCTCACCCCAGCGGTGAAAATTCACCTAACAACATTAGTGACCAGCATCCCCCCCGGCTATTGTCGCTATTCTGACAGTTGAGCATATGCTTATTACTGCTGTGCATAATGTTTAGGATCTACACTTGCCACAAATGTCACAAGGCCGTTTGATCAGGGCAGTTCTCATAGTTGTGTTCTCGAATTGAATATGTACAAATATATATCCTCAGCTCACCAGAATAATTTAACTCCATTTCCTAAAAGTAAAAGGATTAGTACTAATCTTCTTACTTTTATAATGGGTATCACCGGACTCGACAATCAAGTATCAATAAATGTCAAAATAAAATGTACTCTATTTTTCGTGAAAATTATTGGTTTATTACATTGTAAAGAAAATCTACTGTAAAAACGACATCACACATTATCTAGGGTCGTTCTGAAATCACGTGACCCCATACCCTGAAAGGGCAAATGGTTCTGTCATGGCTTTTGTAAGCTTATACAGAACAAACGAGTAAAAGCTATCGTTACGAAGAAATAATGTAACATTCACACAGATCACATATGTGGATGTGACTGGAGAAATAGGGCTTATGGGTTTTGCGACCACTATTGCTGCAGATCAGACTGCAGTCTGATCAGGATCTGCACTGTTCGCCATTCCGTGAATGATACACATGTCATGCTTCTACCAAGCTATATACCACCACCAGGCTATCAGAGTGTGCTATTGGATCAGGAGCTACACTGGTCACAAATCCCATAAGCCCCATTTCTCCAGTCATAGCCACATATAGCCCCCAGCCGAGAAAATCGACCGGACAACATGTCCAACAATTGTAGATAGAGGTCCACTTCGCAGTATAAAATATAATTGTTTTGCTGATGACAGTAATTCAAACAATGTAGGTCATGATCAGATATATGCACTCACCATGCTGATTGCACATGTTCTAGGGTTCCTTTTCTCAGCCGTAGCTCATAATATTCCCAATAACCCACACTTTTCAATATCTGTATCATCGACGGCATTTATTGATCAAATTGTGAAGTTGTGAACAATGAGTAGCCTGGTCAGATACAAGTGTTATCTAATATCGTAATGGTTATCTGCATAATTATAAAAAAAAACAGCACATGTAGATTTCAGATGAATCGTGAAATCAGTCCGATTTTCGTCGTGTTTTTTACGATAATTTCTGAACTGTTCACAAAATATCTGTAACGGGTGCATTAAAGGCACTGGGTCTCTGATATGCCTAGAATGTGATGAAACAGATTAGGACAAAATAGGTTAATTTAGATCGTATTTCTGGAACCAAATTATATGTTCAAATTGTCTGTAAAACGAGGCAAAATTCTAAGTCGAAAATGGGGGAGATAATCCATGACCCGGGGGTTGAAAGAATCAAAATAAACTTTGTGCATCTAGTCATAAGAAAGCTACATACCAGGTTTCAGGTCTGTAGCTATTACTGTTTAAAAGTATTACAAGTTACAAGGTTGGGGACGGACGGACAAGGGCAACACTAAATGTGCCCTCCACTGAATCTATCCCGAGACACAGTACCTTTAATGTAAGAGTTATCATATGTGCTACAGTGTGTAGGCTCAACATTACATGTACAATCATTTAAATGAGGAAAATAAAAGCAGCAGCAACTGTTATAGTTTGTGTCTCATTATATTCATGTACATGTATCTACATGTATTTAAGTATACTGGTTGTCATCAGTATAATACTGAAAAATGTATAGTTTTTGAGATGACATGTACTGACAAAATGGATCTTCTGACCGTGTGATAGATGTAGTAGACTCGGATCACCAGTCACAGTCGAGCAGGCTGATCCGGGTCTACACTGTTTGTTATAACACTAGGTTAGCGCAAGGATTATGAAATTTAAATAGTCAAAATTAAAGGTTACCTTGAACAAAATTTTACAATACCAGTAGCTCCAATATTTGCAAAACTACTTTTTCCGATCGTAACCTTTCAGTAGCCAAATTTTGAAATATTAGTAGCCAAATCACTGTTACAGTAACAAAATGGTTTCTGCAGCTACCAGTAGCACCAACCTATGTTATTTAACAATGGAATAGGAATGTCTAGCATACTTTTACACGGTGGGTATAGTACGTCACATGCACCTGCTATTTGGATGGGATGCACTGAATCAGGTAAGAACATTTTAACGCAATTATGCGCAGATAACCCGGAAAATTGATCAGCAATGCCTGTCGATGTTCTAGTCCCCATAGATTCAGCCATTTACGAGTTATTTAGAGAAAATCTACATATACATTTGGCTGGAATTAAGGAAAGACGGGGTGCAATAGGGTATAAAATTCAAGTTTTCCTGACTGGTGAATGTGCAATATTATTACATGCGTGTTCGTGCATCTCTTTTCGTGGCTATAAACTGCATTTTCGAACGATTTTGGGGCATATCGGAGTGAACCCCATCAGTCCTTATTTCCAGCAAAAAAGGGGCAATGGCAGGTTTGCTTATCAATTTTCCGCGATAGCTATGCTTAATCGCGTCAAAATCGCGAATGTAAAAAAAATGTATGGTCTGAATTGGAGGGTTTTCCCTTCCTGATTCAGTCCACCCCATCCCAATAGCAGGTGCCTGTGACAAACTATACCCACTGTGTTTGAACAAACATATTCACATCTATACTGGTAGCCAAATTAACTGCATAAAGTCTGTAAACACTGGTCATAAAATAAGTGTCCGTCGGCTGTTCTCTATCTGGCCAAGGGTCTTGTGTACATGGTGTCTTCTCTTCTTCACCCTCCCTGCTGATTGTTGATGTCGATCGATCCAGATGCACAGTGGACAATCCGGTGTTCACATGGCCCAGTTCGAGTCCAAGCTTGATGCATTGCTGTTTTCCTGAAGAAGAAAAAACAACATATTTTTTATGTCGAAAGTTGTTGATACAGTGACCATGGTCACGGTCAGTCGAAATACACTGCTATTGATGAAATTATGGTCATGATTAAGGTTCTGACACCGGATGGATAGCTATCAATGTGAGAAGCTATTGAAGAAGTTTGGTAATTATCCGCCTAACAGATCAAGAGATATGCGAAATTTGGACTTTGTCCAAAATTGTTGATGAAGACGACACCAGAATTTTGACCGCTGTCTCACTTTCCAGTATCATGAGCTAGGATGGTCGCAATTTGGCTACTCAAATGGCCATTTGGCTACCAATATTTCAGAAATCATTCAGATGGCCATTTTTGCTACTGATATGTCAGAAATTATACTCTCTATGTAATATAAAATAGTACATTGTATTGTTTATTTTAGTATTTTACTGTGACAGTTAATTTCGGCTACTAATTTTAAATTTTACCGCCAATCTAGCATGAGTGAGACAAAAGATATTGATTAAGTTTGGCATATATCCAACAAACGTATCCGGATATATGCGAAATAGGGATGTACGTCAAAGTTTTGACGGATGTGACCTATATTTTGAGAAAAGTAGGCCAGTGTCACCCAAAGGACCCAGAATGGTTTCTATCAATGTAAGGAAGCTACTGATGAAGTTTGGCGAACATCCAACTATTTGGACCTACAATGGACCTATGTCCAAAATTTTGGACGACGACAACTGATATGCGATTTCTATGTTCACTTGAATGACCCAGGGTGGTTAGGTATCAATGTAAGGAAGCAACTGATAAAGGTTGGCGAACATCCAACACATCAGGAGATGTACAATGTATACAACTTGACGGATGTGACTTGTACAATGTATTTCGTGAAAGTAGGTCAATGTCACCTAAATTACACGGAGCGGTTATATATCAATCAGGGCTCCAGATAAGTTGCATATTTGCTTAAATACCCAATTAAAATTGCCCAAAACCCAATTGAAATCAGAAGTAGCGAGTATCAAAAAGCAATTACAATTTGGTGGTACATGTAGCATGCTGCAGAAAACAATAAACAGACCACAAATATAACATATTTTTCTTATTCTTGCTGCCTGTTGATGTGTAAACAGTAGTGTGATTTTATTTTACCCAATTAAAATTTTGAAACACCCAATTGCTTCAGAAATGATGGAATGAAAATACTCAATTACTAATTCCTTATCTGGAGCCCTGATCAATGTAAGGAAGCTATTGATGACGGTTGGCGATTTGGTGGCCCATACATGTACATTGTATATAAATCCTATGAAAGTGGTGGGTCCTGTTCCATCACCCGGAATCGCTATTTCGTACCTCCGGTTAATTGCCAATTAATTAACAACACAAAATATAATAAAATGACATCAACAGATATGCATCGAAATATCTGATTACAAAATACAAGTAATTAACCCCAAAGACTTTTTAGTGTCAAACATATATATGTGATGGAGAAATGGGCTTATGGGTTTTGCGACCAGTGTATATCCAGATAAGCATGTGCATCCGCAGTCTGATCAGGAACTGGACTGTTTGTCATTCCATTAATGAAACGTCCGTCGTGCGTCTAACAAGCAATATGTAGAGTTTATTCAACTACCATTTTGAAATACATGTACCGGATTTATATCACGAGACATCTGGAAGTCTTATAAAGAAACGAGCGAGCACAAGTTTCTTTGTCTGATTTACAGATATCAAGGGAAATAAAGCTGGTATTTCAAAATGGTAATGTATATTACATGCTTTTCGAAAAATGTGAAATGTGCTCTTAGACCAGCTTATAATATCAAAATTGACAATTTTGACGTTCGCGTATGAATTGTTTCTTCGCCGGAAATGACGTTTCTCTATATATAATGTCCAGAAGGAAATATTTCCTTCAAGGAAATAAATGCTACCAGAAATATGGTAAATCATTGGGTAGCATGTAATATAGATCGCTATTAGGCTACACGAGTGTTCTATTTGATCAGGGGCTACACTGGCCACAAATTGACTAAGCCCCATTTCTCCAGTCACAGCTACATATGTACATGACGAAATGAGTAGATTGCTAATTCTCTGTTAGCTGGCCAACTAACATCTATTTAACCGTTTCAACACTACCTGTATAGTGGTATTGCCAAATGGTGTAGATCCAAATGAGCCGGCTCGTGATGAGCCGTCTCATCAGGATCTGCACTTTTTGCAAATAATTTTCTTATTTTTTTACAACAAAAATATCCCCTTTTCATAAATGGACCAGTCTGAAAACCATTTTGAGGCGATTGGATTGGTCCGGAAATCAACATATAAAAATCCATCACGAGCCGGCTCATATCTGCACTTTTTGCAAAAAAAATCTTTTTTTGACAACAAAAATATCCCCTTTTCATAAATGGATTAGTCTGAAAACCATTTTGTGGCGATTGGATTAAAAATCCATCACGAGCCGGCTCATCAGGATCTGCACTTTTTGCAAATAATTTTCTTATTTTTTTACAACAAAAATATACCCTTTTTATAAATGGACTAGTCTGAAAACCATTTTGTGGCGATTGGATTGGTCCGGAAATCAACATATAAAAATCCATCACGAGCCGGCTCATCAGGATCTGCACTTTTTGCAAATAATTTTCTTATTTTTTTACAACAAAAATATCCCCTTTTTATAAATGGACTAGTCTGAAAACCATTTTGTGGCGATTGGATTGGTCTGGAAATCAACATATAAAAATCCATCACGAGCCGGCGCATCAGGATTTGCACTTTTTGCCAAAAACATCTTATTTTGACAACAAAAATATCCCCTTTTCATAAATGGACTAGTCTGAAAACCATTTTGTGGCGATTGAATCGGTCCGGAAATCAACATATAAAAATCCATCACAAGCCGGCTCATCAGGACTGCACTTTTTGTAAATAATTTTCTTATTTTTTGCAACAAAAATATCCCATTTTCATAAATGGACTAGTCTGAAAACCATTTTGTGCATTGGCGATATAAACATCCATCACAAGCCGGCTTATCAGGATCTGCACTTTTTGCAAATAATTTTCTTATTTTTTACAACAAAAATATCCCCTTTTTATAAATGGACTAGTCTGAAAACCATTTTGTGGCGATTGGATTGGTCCGGAAATCAACATATAAAAATCCATCACGAGCCGGCTCATCAGGATCTGCACTTTTTGCCAAAAACATCTTATTTTGACAACAAAAATATTTTCATCAAATAAATGGACTAGTCTGAAAACCATTTTGTGGCGATTGAATTGGTCCGGAAATCAACATATAAAAATCCATCACAAGCCGGCTCATCAGGATCTGCACTTTTTGCAAATAATTTTCTTATTTTTTGCAACAAAAATATCCCATTTTCATAAATGGACTAGTCTGAAAACCATTTTGTGCATGGCGATATAAAAATCCATCACGGATCTGCACTTTTTGCAAATAATTTTCTTATTTTTTACAACAAAAATATCCCCTTTTCATAAATGGACTAGTCTGAAAATCATTTTGTGGCGATTGGATTGGTCAGCAAATCAACATATAAAAATCAATCCCGAGCCGGCTCATCAGGATCTGCACTTTTTGCAAATAATTTCTTATTTTTGACAACAAAAATATCCCCTTTTCATAAATGGACTAAGGTAGTCTGAACATAATTTGATGGCAATTGGATTGGTCCAAAAATATATTCCAATTTCCAGTTACTTATGGGTGAAAGGATTAAATTATACCTAACATTCATTTTATTTTATCTCAGGTTATGACCCAGCTTTTTCATCAAAACAAATTTAAAATATGCAAATATATGCCCAAATATATATATGTGAATATATAAAAAATTAAACAAGAATGCGTACGAAATGACCAAACATTATGGTCGATTCGTACCTACATGTATATTTTACGAAATTACCGGAAAACATGCGCCTATGGGTACGAATTGACCAAACACGGAACGAAATGGTATGGGTACGAAATGACCCTGACACCATAAAAACAGTAGTTTTATGTGAAATAAACGAATAAACTTTCGTATGTGTCCGAGGATGTGAAGTGGAACATAAAATTACCTGATTACACAGTAATGCCGGTCGTCGTTAGGTGATCCGAGGAGATATTTTCCAATATTTATTTATTTACAAAAATGTCAAAATGCTTCCGGAATGCGCTATGTGTAATACGTCATCAAGTTGTGCGTATATACGGGGGTTACAAACAGTACTACAGAGAAATTACCGGAGCGAATCGGGATTGGTCACGGAGTTATCCAGCAGCTTTCGGAAAATAGCTCGGGGTACTGAAACACGCACCTGCTGTTTGTTGATCAACAAACATTGATATTTTTATCGGCTACAAAGTCTTTTTTGTACCAAAATGACTGCACACAGTTTGGAAGAGTGTCTAAATGGAAAACTGTTTGATTTATTCATGGGAAAACCCAATAGGAGGTCAAATTCGGTAACTTGAGCCGTACTGTGCCTTTAATGACTAACTGTTCGACAGGAAATGGAAAATCAATACTCGGATGGGACATTGTATTGTACACTTGGCTGAACTATAAGTATCTTTATCAAAAAGGCTTACAAGAAAATCCCTGACATCTCTGAACAGATGAAGACTAATTTTCCACTAAATACTCCAGAGTACACCAGAACGCATCCACGATAAAAAGAGCTCCAGATAAGCTGCGTATTTGCTTAAATTATAATACCCTTAAAATTGCCAAAAACCCAATTGAAATCAGAAGTAGCGAGTATCAAAAAGCAATAAAAATATTGTGGTACCTTTATCATGCTGTAGAAAACCAGAAACAGACAAAATATAGCATATTTTTCTTATTTTCCATGAAAACACATCTTGGTATTTCATTAGAATTGTCTCCAAGAAGACAATTCTAATGAAATGCCAAGACATGTTTTTTTCATTTCGAAGCAAACTATTCAATAATTGCTGTCTGTTGATGTGTAAACAGTCGTGATTTTATACCCAATTGCTTCAGAAATGATGGAGTGACAATGCTCAATTACTAATTCCTTATCTGGAGCCCTGAAAAAGTAATTAATGTTACGGTGACAAAACAATTAATATCAGTGACAGCAGCAAAAATACAACGTTACACTCCATAACGTCATGGACACGGATCAGTTTGACTAAATAGCTCAAGATGTATCACATTGTCTTGCATCTTGCTTATAAATATACAATATATATTTACACACAATAGAGAAAAGCCATGTGGTTTTGTACCCAAGAAGATGAGCGATATCTCATGAAAAATATTTACAAAATTTATATTTTCCGTAGAAGACAAAAGTTGACAAAATAGAATTCCGCTTTTGCTATGAAAATTGTATCAACATTTCACAGTTTCTGTAAATATTTTTCCTGAAAGATCGCAAGTTTTTTTAGGTACCAAATCACATGGCTTGACTCAATCAACCATGGAAACAGTGTATACCTAGATCAGTTTGCACAATCGTGCAGACTGATCTGGGTATAAACTGGTCCAGAACGCCCAGCTTTCCGTCTTTACACATATTAGACGTAAATGCAAATAGAAGTATTTTATGTAAATTTCCGTTTTTCAAAAATCTTGTCAGAGTAATAACACGGCAATGCATCATTCCAAGTAAATTCGTTCTATTCAGATCTAATAGAGTTGGATGGAAGATTTCTCACGACTTGTTACATGTAACCAGCGTAGGACATGATAAGCATGACTTGATTGGAAAGTATGTGAGGAGGTAAACAGGGATTGATTGGCCAGCTGATTGGATGGTTGGTTGATTGATTGATGGTTTGATTGGGTAGTTGGTTGGTTAGTTTGTTTGTTTGTTGGTTGGTTGCTTGATTGATGGTTTGATTGGGTGGTTGGTTGGTTAGTTTGTTGGTTGATTGATGGTTTGATTGGGTGGTTGGTTGGTTAGTTTGTTGGTTGGTTGATTGATGGTTTGATTGGGTGGTTGGTTGATTAGTTGGTTGATTGATGGTTTGATTGGGTGGTTGGTTTATTGCTTGACGTGCTGATTGATTGTTGATTGATTGATTGACATACTGGTTGACACACTGATTTATTGATTCATTAACTGATTGACATATTGATTGATGGACGGATTTATTGACTGATTGAAGGACTGATTTATTGACTGATTGATGGACTGACTTATTGACTGATTGATGGACTGACTTATTGACTGATTGATGGACTGACTTATTGACTGATTGATGGACTGATTTATTGACTGATTGAAGGACTGATTGATGGACGGATTTATTGGCAGATTGATGGACATATTTATTAACTGATTGATGATGGATGACTTTATTGACTGACTGATGGCCTGACTTATTGACTGATGATGGACTGATTTATGGACTGATTTATTGACAGATTGATTGACTGATTGAAGGACTGATTTATTGACTGATGCTGGACTGATTTATGGACTGATATATTGACAGATTAATTGACTGTTTGAAGGACTGATTTATTGACTGATGATGGACTGATTTATTGATGGATTTTTGACTGATGATGGACTGATTTATTGACAGAATGATTGACCGATTGAAGGACTGATTTATGGATGGATTGAAGGACAGATTGATATAGACTATTGATCGATTGTCAGTCATATTAGCGATTATTTTGTTGATAATTTATTTCTGTTGCATTCAAATTTGTTGCTGTTTCTAAGCATATCTAGGAATTGGTTTTGTTTGTTTGTTTGTTTGTTTGTTTGTTGGGGTTAAACGGCCTACCAACAGCTAAGGTCATTTAAGGCCGGGTCAATGGGTTTAGTACTAAATCCCATATATTACCTGTACAAGTACATATACATGTTCAAGTACATGTACAAAAGGGTGAAAATCCCAAAATCAGAACTAAATATTTACAATAACAAAACTATATATTCAGCCCTGAAATCAAAATAAATCCTGATCTGATGCCAGGTCCTCGCCACACCAAAATCACTTGGCCCCACCCAAAAGCAGTAGGATCAGTAATAATCTTACTACTTTTATAATGGGCAATAACCCAATTCAATTCCCAGGTAACAAAATAGCCAAAGATAAAAACGTACCTGAGGGCCAAACCAGGCAAATCGTGATTCCTATAAGGAGGAACCCCTACCATTAATTTACGCCGTCACATTCGCCCGACCACCACCCACTTGGAATTGGTACTCTTAACGCTCTAAAGTGGAAAGTGAAAATTGTAGTTTGCTGGTGTTTGTTTCATCTTTGACTTACTACATAGCAAAACCGCATTTTGGAAGCACAGGTGGAAGACTCGGACCTATGACACCAAAAAAATACCTATTAAAAAAATCCCATTACCCCACCCACTTGGTCTCGTACAGTACTATACATTAATTCAAGGTGACTATAAATAGCGCTATTATAGAAAGAGCCCTCTTTTTTCCGGCTCGCACAAACACAATAAACATCGATTAAATGTATGAAATATGTCTCTGGCAATCGATAAAGGTATTAGGTGTGTGAATATACTCACTTCAAATCGCTGTTTCAAGTATTTATTGAGTTATTTGCGTTTTGATTACCCCATCCAAAGCGAAAGTTGCGTGTACGAAAGAATCTCACACAGAATCGAAGGCCGTCCGGCGTGGATTATCGGTCATATTTGACCAATAACTGATCGACAGCTCAAACTAAAGTGGTGCACCATGACCATACATTAGCAACTCCAACCATACAAAGTTCGTCCAATTGTGATCATTCACCGATCTAAAAAACACCTTTTTTCCACTTTCATTCATGATTCACGTACTATCAGATTATGTCTTCCGCAATCCCGAAATAGGTTGAATGACGTCATACAGTTTAGATTTAGCCAATCAGAGATGTTCTTTACATAGACGCTTCCGGTTGTATTATGGAAGATGGTGCATTGACCCAGTTCCAGATAATGAACGAAATAAGACAAAAAAGTGTTTTTTAGATCGGCGAACGATCACAATTGGACGAACTTTGTATGGTTGGAGTCTCTAATGTATATGATCATGGTGTACGACTTTAGTTTGAGCTGGCGATCAGCTATCGGCCAAATATGACCGATAATCCACGCCGGACGGCCTCCGATTCTGTGTGAGATTCTTTCGTACACGCAACTTTCGCTTTGGATGGGGTAATCAAAACGCGAATAACTCAATAAATACTTGAAACAGCGATTTGAAGTGAGTATATTCACACACCTAATACCTTTATCGATTGCCAGAGACATATTTCATACATTTAATCGATGTTTATTGTGTTTGTGCGAGCCGGAAAAAAGAGGGCTCTTTCTATAATAGCGCTATTTATAGTCACCTTGAATTAACGTATAGTACTGTACGAGACCAAGTGGGTGGGGTAATGGGATTTTTTTTAATAGGCATTTTTTTGGTGTCATAGGTCCGAGTCTTCCAGGAAGTGCAGGGGAATCATCTGCATTGGAAACAATTCGCATGCACTGTTAATGCATGTTTTTATCAGCAACAATGATGACTTGATGGCTTGACCACACTAAGATAACCGAGCTGGCCACTCCATTTATCAGGTAACAAAATTTGTATTGGCCGAATACTGAATGATAACATATTGCTGTATCAGGCATAGACCGGATAGAATATCTGGGTTATAACGAATTGAAAACCGACAGTGGAATGGCGATACAGAAACAATCCCCCCACCCCACGTTCTTTTCAACGAAAACCACGCCATTATTATGTAGCACAGAATGTTACCTGATAAATAGAATACCAGGCTAGTGTCTTTTGATATCAAGTTTATTAGGTTCAGCTCGGAGGTAGGAATTCCGAGGCTTGTTTTCTAGCCTTTACTGATAAACTGGTATTCTCTATGTGCTGTATAGGATACAGTAACGAGGGAATGTTCACACATATGTTATACATACATCCCATCACACTTGGGAAGCAAATATGTTTATATCATATGATGATCAAGGGTCCCTCGGGTCCGTCCTTAAGTGAACCAAACACTGGCCGGCCCTTTCTACAGGGGTGACTATAGGAATGAATGGCCTTTTTGTGGAATTTATCGGGGTATAAACTTGGAAAAGTCGCGGGAATACTGGACGAAGGCCGGAAGGCCTCGTCCAGTATTCCCGCGACTTTTCCAAGTTTATATCCCCGATAAATTCCACAAAAATGCCATTCATTCCTTATAATTCCAGCATTTGAAATAAATTCATCAAGAAAATGTGTTTATTTTCCGTTTTCTTAGGAATTATTTTAACTGCGCCTCACGATTACGGAAAGTAGTTCGGCATGGGATTTTACTGGGATATAAATTTTGGACAGAGACTTGCTACTGGCCAATCAAATGTTAGGGAATTGTGTAAATATTTTTGTGCTGGAATTATTCTCTATATTCTCTCACTATATTAAATCATCTAGGCAAAGCAGTCTTTATGTCAGAAATTGTGTCAAGAGACGCATAGTGCCTTTACACAAACTATTTCTGATGGCCATTGTGCTATAACGAAAACAAATGAATGAAAATCTAAGAAATCTGGGCTTATTGCATTCGCGAACAGTGTAGACCGCGACCAGACTGCACAGTCTGGTCTAGGTCTACATTGTTCGCGATTCCATTAGCAATCATTATACCTTCGTGAATCTCAGTTAAGCTGCATGAGTCTCAGCATTCTCAAGCTCAACATCGAAATAAACTAAACCAGATTTTGCAATGCTGGGCATAGCCACAAATGGCAGTTACTCAAGTTGGTAAAATTCCATACGGCAACATTACGCGATCTTTCTAAATGGTAATAACGTCTCGTGAGATCAAAAGTATATGGAACGGCCAAACGTCATGCAATTACGACAGTCACGTAAGGGGTCACGACAAGAAATTCCGACCTCCTACAATGAGTCAATCCAATTTCTGTGTCCCAGAAAATAAGTTGTGATTAGTTGATTAATCCTTTCAACAATTCAGCTCTCTATAGCGGTGTTTGCAAACAGTGTAGATCCAGATGAGCCGGCTCATGACGAGCCGTCTCATCAGGATCTGCACTTTTTACAGGTAATTTTCATAACGTCCCCTTTTCATAAATGGACTGGTCTGAAAATCATTTAGTGATGATTGGATTGGTCGGAAAATTAACATATCACAATACATTCCAGTTAATTCGGTTGACACGGTTAATTGGGGTTTTATGTCTGTTCAACAGCAAGGTCATATCAAATTTTTTATACAGACTGAACACAACTGTATGGGGAAAATTGTATGTTCAGCGCTAAAATTTCAATTTGTTGATTGACTGATTGATTGATTGTTTTATGATTGTTTTATACAGATGGAAAGATTGATTGGGGTTTTATGTCTGTTGAACACCAAGGTCATATAAAGACGAGAATACACCTGTATGGGGAAACATTTCAGCACTGAAATTTCAATATACCGACTGATTGATGGCTGATTAATTGATTGATTGATTGATTAATTGGCTAGTTTTTTTACGTCTGTTCAACAGCTGTATGCTTTCGTGTTCAGTACAAAAATATCAATATACTGATTGATCGATTCATTAATTGGGTGTTTCACACATCCGTTCAACAGCATGGTCATATAAATATAGATCGGGGTATAAACTTGGAAAAGTCGCGGGAATACTGGACGAAGGCCGGAAGGCCTCGTCCAGTATTCCCGCGACTTTTCCATGTTTATATCCCCGATAAATATACACCAGCACTGACATCACTATATGTGGCTGTGATTGGAGAAATGGGGCTTATGGGATTTGTGACCAGTACAATGGTGTCGGCTAATTTTGCGCACCCAAGGCTTTCCAAACAAATTTAAATGTCATTGACATTCCCATATTCAGTTAAAATTCCCTGAATATTTGACAAAATTCAAAGAAGTCTGTGCAGGTAAAATGGCATTACGTTCTGACGTCAATAAGTGACATAAATTGTATGATGTATGACATCACATGCGTGTTTGCAACGACACATTTTTTTTCTGCTAATGCTGCGCATCTGGTAGTGTAAACAAAATGGCGAAAGGCATTCTGGATCAGCATAGCAAAATTGGTATTAAACTTGAAGCGATCTATCCAGTGACATCATGACAGGTTAGTTTCTTAGATGAACAGTTAATTTAGTAAATACGACAGCTATTACATCAGCAGGGTCTGAGGATTTTACACATTTTGACTATATTCTGAATAACTTTTTATCAAACTATCGGAATGTGATAAAATTGTGCCACATTGTAGCAATTAATCAGCTTGTTTATTCCAAAATCCACATATTTTATTATGACATACGCAAGGCTAAATTTGAAGTGAGTTGCGCATTAGAAACATGGCAGGAGTTTCATTGATACAATGGCAAACAGTGCAGTCTGATCAGGATCTACACTGGTCACAAAACCCATAAGCCCAATTTCTCCAGTCACAGCCACATATCCTGATCTTGTGCCAGGCACCCTACTACACCAGGGGCCTGTTTCACTAAACTTTGTACGATAAAAATGTTTGTAGGAATATTTCTCTGAATTTGCTTCCCACACCAACGTGTTTTCGTACTAGGCTAATACTACCATTTTGTACCTACGGGTGCATGTCATTAAATGCAGAATGTCAGATTTTCCAAAATCGGCTGTCGGAACAGATGTTATTGTGGATTTAAATTTTGCACTTACAAACTTCTTAGTCGTACGAAGGACCCAGGCCACTTGACACCCCTTGAATCTCAGTAAGATTCACTTCACAATTAACCCTTCCACCACTAAGTAACTGGTATGGACTCTTCCATCCATGTAGACTTTTGAACTATATAACTGCATATGCAGCCTATGCTCAATAAATGTAAATCCATAAATTGAAATTTCCAGACGATCCTAAATTTGCACTTACGAACATTTTAGTCGTACAAAGTTTAGTGAAACGCGCTCATGATCTGCAGTATTTAAAGGGTTCAGATACGAATCCTCAAGGATGGATTCAAAACTAAGGTGTGCATACCCCCTCCCCCCCCCCCTCCCACCACCTTCCACCTTCTGTTGTGACCAATAAAACACACACACGGACAAACACACAAACGCACATCTTCGAGATAAAGCTCATTTCTGCTGAGCTTATGGAGTGATTGCTGAGCAAAAACTAGATGGCCGCGGACCGGATGTCGTGCCAGCCGAGGCTTTGTTAGTATACAGAAAAACTTTAACCAAAAACTTTAACAAATAACGCAAACTCGGACAGACGTACATTCATACGGACATACAGACGCCAATATATCGCGCTGTGAAATTGAGTGACAGTGGCAGACTGGAACAAACTCTGGCAACCTTCTTAACCAGACACACGGACACACACACAACCCCGCAGAACCAATAGTGCAAGAACTTCATTGTTCTCTCCATTGTTCCGAGTCCTCAGTCGGTAAAGTACGTACGGAATGAATGGAATTCCGTCCGAGGACTCTGATAAAACAAAGAAAAGTACCGGTATCTCAGAGGACTTGAAACCCAATGTTCGAGTCCTCTCACTATCGTCTACACCAATTCACAGACACACACGGACGGACACACAGTCCAAACACTATATGCCCCCCGGCTCGACCAAGACCGGGGTCATAAAAAGTATGGTATTGTCAGATTTAAATGCGTTAGGTTAAGTCCCATTTTTTGTTCAACAAGGCGACATTTATATGAACGCTCGTAACAAAAGGATATAAGATGGCTAGACAGAATCAATCATAATATGCAGTATAAATGGCTTATTCTTTGATTATTCGTATTCTGTCAATTACGACGACGTTGCATGCTAAAGATACAACATTTTTGGTATTGAATCAAAGGAATAGTTATTTCTTATTTATGTATTAAAAGACACTGGCTCTTAGATGTGTGTAAACAGGAGTTGTCAGAAGACAACGAAGTGCACCAGTTGGTGCTTAGGTGTAACAAATACAAAGAAGCTGTGTCAAAGGAAACAGAAACTATAACAAATTTCCCTGAATGTTAAGTTTGCGAAAGCACTAAGATTGTGTGTGACCTTGACCTTGGGGTTAGCTGGGGTCTGAGGGTCGTGGATTTGGCATGGCATGATGGAGAACCATTAGAGGAAGGGCTGCGTAAAATATCAAGAAGAGAGGTGAAAGGAAACAGAAATTATAACAAATTTTCCCCAATGTTAAGTTTTCGAAAGCACTAAATCTGTGCTAAAGCTACAATAATTCACCTCCGCTATGTTATATGTTATGTTATCTACGGCTACAATTTGACCCATTCAAAAAATGTGGGCAACCGAAGTGCATACCCAAACCTGTTGCATGTAGGTCAAAATTTAGCAAACTGTATATTTTATACCTTTAAACAAATAATCTTTTGATGCAGAACTAGTAAATTGCCAAAAATAATTAAACAGGCAAATCATTTTCCCATGGAATCCATCTTTTCTCTAGTTGTTGTTCAACATTCAACACAACGCAATGAAGCTTTCAAATTTACAAGATGTACGTGTGTTTTGGTGGAAATAATAAAAATAAGCTATATTTGTGGTCTGTTTATTGTTTTCTGCAGCATGATAAAGGTACCACCAATTTTGTATTGCTTTTTGATACTCGCTACTTCTGATTTCAATTTGGTTTTTGGCAATTCTAATTGGGTATTTAAGCAAATAAGCAGCTTATCTGGAGCTCTGGTGTAGACAGGGCTCTGGGAGTAGTGTACACAAACTGTGTACTCGCTTGTTTTTCATCCTGGGAGAAACAATACCCAGTACACAACAACAATGTGTTCACTTACGTCTTTCCCAATTAAGTTGTCCTTGTTTTCCACGATTCCCCAGGGGGCAATCCCGATTGCAATGATCTTGTTCTTTGCTTTCAATGTCCTGTCGCTAATTGCATCGCCGACATGTCTCGTAACGCCTGAAATAGAAATTAAAACGTTGAAGTGCAGAAATTTACCATCGTCAGTCGGTCTCCATCTGTCATATAGAGCTAGGCTGGCCACAAATGCTTCGATCCGTGTTTCTAAAGCAACCCAGAATATCAGTAAGGTTCTTAACCATTTTCATGCTGAGGATACGCCATTATGTTTGCGTCGAGACGGTTCAAATGAGTGGTCACAACATATACTTTCATTGAGAAATAACAAAAATAAAATAAAATATTTAATAAATTTCATACCCGTAAAGGTATTCCGAAAGGAATGGGTAAGATGGATACTAGCCAACTTCCCTCTATTAATCAGAGCTCCAGATAAGCTGCGTATTTGTTTAAATACCCAATTAAAATTGCCATAAACCCAATTGAAATCAGAAGTAGAGAGTATCAAAAAGCAATGAAAAATTTGTAGTACCTTTATATGGTGCAGATAAATAGCAATAAACAGACCGCAAATATAGAATATTTTTCTTATTTTCCATGAAAATACATCTTGGTATTTCATTAGAATTGTCTCCAAGGAGACAATTCTAATGAAATAATACCAAGACATGTTTTCATCTCGAAGCAAACTATTCAATAATTGCTGTCTTTTGATGTGTAAACAGTAGTGTGATTTTATTTTACCCAATTAAAATTTTGAAATACCAAATTGTTTCAGAAATGATGGAGTGACAATACTCAATTACTAATTCCTTATCTGGAGCCTGATTAATCCTGCTAAATTATTTTAGAATAGCAACACCATTCAATTGTGCTATGTTGTGAATGCAACAAGAAAATGTAGCCTGTCGGCATACAAATGCCCCCGGAGGCAGATTGGAGAAACTGTGATAAAGTTGTGAAGGTCAAATGGTGAAGGTCAAGTTATGGGCAGCATGGATGTGTGGCATTTAATGTATCAACAAATTAAAGTAATCCATCAAGGGATATAGAAGTTACGACAGAATTGAGAAACTCAAGCGAACTTATTAATGTGTGAAAAAGTTCAAAGTTGTCAAGGTCATATTAAGAGCAGCATGGGTGTGTGGCATATCCCACAAGTACACTGTGTTGAAATATTTAAGCAATCTTTCAAGGAATATAGAAGTTATGACAGAATTGAGAAACTCCGGCGAACTTCCCTGATCATCCTAAGATTCATGCATAGTTCCTCCGTAAATGTGATGGGATATAAGCATAACATACATGTGAACATTCTCTTCTTACTGTATCCCAAACAGTGCATGGATTTCCATGTCGGCCATCTTAGTGTGTACAAGCCATAGGCCATTTTTACCTCTTATTGCGTTTGACACCTACCACCAATAATATGACAAACACATGAATACAAATTTGGTGCAACTTGACAGGGCGACATCACACTCCAGCGTGCTGTGCCTTGTTTTCATCAAATGTATATATACAAAGTCTGATATCTGAAGGGTTAGTTGACCCTTTGTTAAAATGTTTGAGAATTCAGTAAAGACTGTGTAACAGTACGAACAATACACAGTGCTGTAAATATATACCTGTATTACCATACATATTGGATTGAATGACTTGTAAGCAGTTATCTGAGTGTATTGTTACTACTGTCTACTTGCCTGCTATGCGAGTAAATACGTCTTTTACATGTGTCAGATGTACTTCTAATAATAGACAGTGCATCAGTTTGACATTTTAGACATTGAAAACGTGTCCATTGTATATTTTGTGAGTGATGGTAGAAAAGCTCAGATATTTAGCGTTTTGTGTAGTCTGCTGAAATAATATTTATAGGACGTTGTCATCCTAAACAACTGGGACATATTGCACAAACTTTTATTAGATTTGCTGCCATATTATTGGCCGTATGTGTCAAACGCTCCAAGTGGTGAAACTGTCCGATAGATTATACAAACTAAAATGGCGGAGATGGCAACTCAATGCTCTGTATAATATATAAGAACAGGGTCAGACATACTTTATATAGATATATAGTCACATGTATGTTTCTAGTACATTTGAAACAGAAGGTCGTCTTCTATATAGTCAGTCCTTAATGTGGGAAAAAGTTCAAAGTTGTCAAGGTCAAAAGATCAAGGTCATCATGGATGTGTGGCATTTGTCCACAAGTATGCTGTGTTCTTAAAGGATGGATACTAATCAACTTCCCTCTATTAATTCAGCTAAATTATTTTAGAATAGCAACACCATTCAGTTGTGCTATGTTGTAAATGTAAAAAAGAACATATTAAATAAGGAGCCTCTCTCTGTCTTTAGAGACATTGGTTTAAACAATATTTATTTCATTTAGATTGGAGACATAGATCACTGTGTTTCATGTTGAAGGAGTCACTGTAATTTATCTCTTGTTATAATGTCAAAACATGTGAAGCCAGGTTCTGTGAATGAACAAGAAAATGTGGTCTGTCGGCACATGAATGCCCCCTGTGGCAGATTGGAGAAACTATAGCAAAGTTAATTAATCAAAAGTGACAAGTATTCATAAGCACAGTTGTGAAGGTCATAAGGTCAAGGTCATATCAAGGGTGTGACACTTGCCCACAAGTATGATGTATTAAAATATTAAAGTAATCCATCAAGGGATATAGAAGTTATGAGAGAATTGAGAAACTCTGGCGCACTTCCTAATGTGAAAAAGTTAAAAGTTGTGAAGGTCAAAAGGTCAAGGCTATTAAGGGCAGCATGGATGTGTGGCATTTGTCTATCAAGGGATATAGAAGTTACAATAGAACTGAGAAACTCTAGAGAACTTCTTAAGCACTTGTTCTATACATGATCATCGTTTGATTCAAAGGTAATTGCTTCGTAAATGTGTTAGAATATATGTATAACATAAATGTGAATACTGCCTCGTTACTGTACAGTATCCTATACAGCACATGGAGTGGCCAAGTCGGCCATCTTTGTGTGTGCCAGCCATGAACCAGTTTCACCTGTTCTGCCGTTTGACAAAGAAATTAAAATGTGAAGTAGAACTTATGCTATGATGTAGCTAATCACATGTAGAAAAGCCAGGAGAACGGACTCCTGTCAATTATATTACATCAAACTGTAAAATATGTCTGTTTTCTGGACAGGTTTGTGCCTGTGTTTTTAACAACATGAACTACCATTATAGATAGCCTCATACACAAAAAATCGCACAGTGTATCACTCTTACCTGGCCAACCCCACAACACATATCATATATACCAAATCCAGTGACATGTAAGCAGTTACCTGTGTGTATTGTTCCAGGTGTCTGCTCACCTACTATGCGAGTAAATATGGCTTTACCTATGGGTAACGTGTACTTCGTTATGAACATAGGCTGTTCATCAGATTGAAAAGTTTACACATCAAAATTTATTTTGAGATTGATGGGAGAAATGCCCAGATGATCTCGTCTTTTGTATAGTTTGCTGGCATAATATTGTTAGTCATTTCCAATAACCTCCGAAGGGAAGCACATTTAATACACATTGTTTTAAAGTCACTCTTTTTATTAAATTAAAAAGAGTGACTTTAAAACAAATAATATTTATAGCTTGCCATTGTCATTTATGTCTATTATGTCTATTATGTCTATTATGTATTTCACCAAATTTTATTTGGTTTACTGTCATATTATTTTCTGTATATGTTAAATGCACGAAGTGGTAAAACTACGATGGCGTGTACATACAAAGATGGCGGAGATGGCAACTCAATGTACTATATAGTAAACAGTAACAAGACAATATTCACATATGTTATATTCATATATCACATCACATCATATGAAGCAATTATCATTGAAGCCAAGTGTATCTATCTATGACCTACTACCTTAAAGGTACATGCCCACTTAGTAGGCACAAAATGTTCTTCATTAAGCAAACACGTCTTATTTGGAATTAATAAATCAGTGAACTACTTTCGGCAAGGGAGATAATCAATATACACAACTATCACACAAACTATTTTCATACAAGCCAAGCGGATTGTTCTGTTTATTAGTATATATAGTTTTAATCTATCTCCTGTGATATATAATGATACATTACTTTCTTATGTTATGGGTACTAATACATGTTGTTTCAATAGCGTATCGCTGTAACGGTATCGTAGATGGACTTGCAAATAATTAAATAATTATTACGTTCAAATGGTTGCGTAATACTGATAGCACTTTTGTACAAATGTAACCGTCGTAAATGGTGCAATAGTCGTGAGGTTAAGGTCGCCGACTTGTATGATTTAATTAGCGATTCCCGAAAGGGTCGGGGGTTCAAACCTCGACTTGATATATTTTTTTTTTCTCCATATATATTATTTTTGTGATTTTAATATTTTCACAATTTTATGATTTTAATAAAAATAGCTATAAATTGATAGAAACTTACCAACGATGAAAGTGTCCGTCTTTAAATAATATATACAGACAGTTTGTTACTGCTTTTTTAAGTTTGAGGTACTGTCTATACCATATAATTGTTTACTGTCCCAAAATATATTTTTTTGGCTGTCACAATTAATTAATTTTCAGACAGCAAACATTTTTTTATGAATTTTAAATAATTATTGTCCTCCATCTGATCATAACACTGTTCGAACTGCGCCTGTGGCTACCACGACCATAATTCACTGGCCGCAAAAACAGTAGCCTTCGGCGTCTATTTATGAAATTATTATTTTGTATTTTATTTGAATTCCGCGTGAGTACTGAATTATGTGTCAACACCATTTACGGAAAATATTGGTGATTTTCTAAACGAATATCGGAGAAATGTGGCTATATATTTTGTGTCAATTTTCAACACCATTTACGGAAAATATTACTGATTTTTTAAAACAATATCGGCACAACTAAATACGGTGATAGAATTTTTGTCAACTTTTCAACACCATTTACGGAAAATATTACTGATTTTCTAAAAACAATATCGGCGAAGGTGTACTGAACTACTTTTTTTTTAAATAACCAGCCGTCTAATAGATCTGTGTATAATCGAGAGTATATCGTTAATTGTCATGTTGTCTCCGACAGTGAGGTAAGCGGCACACATCAAAATGACATTTCAATTTCAAAACATTGCCTAAGGGTCAACATTTACAGCTGTATGGTGTCATCAGATCAACACCTCGTCACAATACTGCGCGTTATCAATTTTTTTCCACACAAAGCGACATGTATTTATAATTAGATCTGTGTAATGTTTCGGGTGTAGCCAATGACCATACATAAATTTGTAATTAGTCACAAATGTAGCCTTTATTAAAAAATAATCGATTTCTTTAAATTACGTCCGCAAGTTGAGTGAGTGAGTGAGTGAATAGGGTTTAACGTCCACTTTTCTGACATAGAGGTACAAGCCTCAGGGAGTCTACACGCAGACGGGTCAACGGGGTCGTGTCCCGTATCCACCTGTCCGAAGGGGGTAAATCCCAACTTCAGAACTCAATATTTACAATCAAAATATATATTCAGTCTTGAAATTAGAACAACCTGATCTGGTGCCAGGCCCTCGTCACACCAGCATCATTTATCCCATCCCCTAAAAGTAATAGGATTAGCGCTAATCTTACTTTTATATATGGGGCATAGCCCGACTCAACTCTCACATACAAGAAAGCCAAAAATGTACATGAGGGCCAAATCCGGTATAGTGGGTTCCGGAAAGTATGAACCCAATCGTTAAGCCAGTTTAGTCGCCTTTTACGACAAGCAATGGCTACTGCAGCACTATTCTCAGGATCAGTTGAGCCCGCCCCGGTGCCTGCACGGGGCCCGCAAGTTGACAGATATTTCAGAGCAGACGACATCGTAATTTGCCGTTATTTATTTTGAAAATCAGCCATATATTATGTAAATGACGTTGAAAATTGACAATAAATTAAGACCAGATCAGTACGTTAAATCGCTATCGACGACAACTGACGATCCGATGAGAGAGTAATACCGTTTACGCGTATCCAATGTTAAATATACATCGTTATTTTTTTTTATGATTTTCATAGTTTTTACCGAGAAATTCAAACCGTTTCCAATTATTGGGGTACATAATATCATGATTAGCACACTGTTTCACTAAGCGGGGGCTACTCAGGGAATGGGATCACGCGGTCTATTGTTTACACTGGATTAATGGCGGCCCCCATGAGGTCTCAGGTAAATCTTATTTTTCAATAATACGACTGTGGTTTCTTCCTTTTAGTGATGACCATGTTCCAGCCGTTAAGACTTATTTAGCAGCATTACTTATGTAGTTAGTCTGAACATTCTGCAGAGAAATTTGAATTGGACGGAATCGAGCGTTGTTTAAACTTAGTCCGGTTCATATGCACAGGTCAAAATATGAACTGAAAATGGCGCTTTGTGTGACAGAAATCCGTACGCGGACGAATAAAAATTGTTATAAATATCACATATAGCGAAACAGAGGTAGCATCTACTGTTTTAATAATATGCATACATATTGTAATTAATGTTTAATAGTGATATACTTATAAATAATATACGATAACATGGTTTATACTCCAGCACTATGTTTTAAGGCTGTGTGATTTGCCTCAATATAAGCTGGATTAATTAATACTTATATTCATGCGCTTCATGAGAACATCAATACATTTAAAATATACAAATATTACTTAAAGGAGTACCGATATGATACATTTTAATAATAAAAATATTGAAAATACACATTACACTTACCGTACAACATAATTTATTGATCGAAAATAGTCACTGCATCGTGACCTATTTGACCGCATTACCTCTTGCGCGGGTACCTCACTTCACTAGATCCCGTTTACATAGGTAACTGGGGGTGTAGTCGGGTACGCTCGCTAATACAATGTTTGCGTAATGTTATAGGAATTAAATAAGTGTATAATTGTGTCACTATTCCACCAGTTATAAACATTACGAGTGCCCGCTATACATGTACAATGTATAATCATTTAATAATATTTATTTACTGATAGTGACTTGTGGTGGTATCAGGCTATTTTCATATGAAAATGAGGCATGACATTTTTTAATTATTTATACTACATTGTAATTAAATGCGTCACATGAACAAATAATATTTTCGACAGATTATAAAGTATGATCATTGCACATAAAAATAAATACAGAGAATAAATAGTAATGTCTGTTAACATTTTAAGGAAACACGGTTATCGCCCTGATATCAGTGTGGAAATTTACGTCTGATATAAAATGTATAATAATGCCAATCAGTATGTGGCAGTAATGGTGAATGAATGTTTATTTTGCCAGAAAATGTCCTATCTACAGAATGTACCTTCAATGTGTGTGAAAAAGTTCAAAGTTGTGAAGGTCAAAAGGTCAGGGTCATATTAGGGGCAGCATGGATGTGTGGCATTTGTCCACAGGTGTGTTGAACTATTTAAGTAGTCCTTCAAGGGATATAGAAGTTATGACAGAATTGAGAAACTCTGGCAAACTTCTTAATGTGCCGGACGGACGTACTCATCACAGTATACTTGTGAACCCACTTGCTTGTGCACCTATAAATAGTCTGCTTGTGTGCAGCTGGGTGCACAAGAAAAAATGATGCACAAGTACCCTCTTGTACTCATGAATTGATCCACAAGTGTACCTGGCTGAGTACATCTGAGTCCGTCCGATACTGATAGTCGGACACTTTGCCGATGGACATCTGATGCTTGTGCACTAACTTTCGTGACAAGCACCACAAGACCCTTGTCAGCTGAAATGAAGTAGTCTGCTTGAGCACCCGGGTGCACAAGAAAAAATTTATGCACAAGGGCCTCTTGTACACACGAATGGATCCACAAGTATGCCTGGTTGAAAACGGACACACGGACGGACGGACGGACGGACGGACGGACGGACAGACACACGGACGTATGCACAGTCCAAACTCTATATGCCTCCGGCTCTACCGAGACCGGGGTCATAAAAGTAATTTCAGATCGGAGACGTCAATACTGGATTGGATCTAAAAAAGGAAACCTTTTTTATCGACCCTGCCTTGGTCGCAAGAGATCTTGTGTATCCACCTGGTGATTAATTCACTAAGTTAATTTGTCTACAATATTGCATACAAGGATATTCTTAGAATCGCAGACAGTATTCCCAATGGTAACATATCGGCAATCTACAGACACATGAAGTTGTAAAGAATACCAGGCTCGTGTATATTGATGTCAAGTTTATCAGGCAAGACTAGGATAGACGTAGGTTTCACTATACATGTATACAGAATATCAGTAGCCAACAGTATCCATTCATGTTTGACATTTTTCCATGTATATCGTGTCTATTTCCTGTTCTTTGTGATATAATACATGTATTAATGAATAAAAATGGAAATGAAAAAAAAACAAACAAAAAAATAAAAAAGAATATCAGTAGCCGATTTCACCAACATTGCAAAGTATACTTTTCTAGCAAAGTATACTTTGAGGGAGTAATCATTTATTTTTCCGAAATGCATTATTTCATACAGAACTAACGATTGCATATATTTGATGATTAAAACTATGCAGAATTATTATACTCAATTTATTACATTATCACAGCCAAAAATGTAATAAATTCAGTATAATAAAAATGAATAAATTTCTCCCTCAAAGTATACTTTGCTACGAAAGTATACTTTGCAATGTTGGTGAAATAGGCTACAGATCTCAGATCTTTTTATATCAACAGCGCTCCAGATAAGGTGCGTATTGGCGTATTTTAAGTCCATATTGGCGTATTTTACGCACTTATTTTAGTTGAATATGCAGTAATTATCAAATGTGGGAGTACAAAATACTCACAGCAATGTGAAAATATGCATTGATTTTCAAATTGAGTAGTGGAATTACTTACTTGAGCAGCAAAAAGTAAACAAATTTACTTAGTTGAGCTGCAAAAGGCAAACACTGTTTGCTTTTTGCAGCTCAAATAAGTAAATGTTCAACTTTATTACAGTATAAATAAGTGAATAAGTAATAATACACTCAAATAAGTGAATGCTTAAATTTGTTTTATGTTTTTTTTATCATTTTATCATTTAATAATGAAGAAAATCAATAATTCATTTGTGAAAATAAAATACGCATTTAATTTCAAATCAGGGGGTACAATACTCTTTAGACACAAAGCTTATGTGGAGCCCTGCATCAAGTTTATCAGGCAAGACTGGGCTAGACGTAGGTTTCACTATATAGAGGATATTCATATTTTTGCAATGAATATGACATATATGTTCATCTCAAAATGTGAAATGTCCATATTTCACTCGTGCCGTTAATTCGTTGCAAAAATATGAATATTCTATTTATTATATACCGCTCCATGGAAATTATCAGTTTTTTAGACTGTATACAGTAATGAATGTGTATTTGCAGCCTATTTGCGTCCGGCACTGCAGATGCGCGTTATGAATATAGATAGCGGAAGTAGTCGTATTTTCACCGGAAGTTGTTTATTTCATCGATGAGAACATATTACTATTTTTTACAGCGTATAACTATGTATTTCATGGGTAGGTATATAATAAATAGAGATATCTGGCTCGTGTTTTATGATAGCAAGTTTACTGTCATTTCTGCTAATTCTGCGCATCGGCTAATGCACAATTCACATCAAATTTAGCCATGCGTACGTCATAATAAAATATGTGGATTTTGGAATAAACAAGCTGATTAATTGCTATACTGTGGCTGCTACACTGTCAGTCTGTGGCACAATTTTATCACATTCTGATAGTTTGGTAAAAAGTTTTTCAGAATATAGTCAAAATGTGTAAAATCCTCAGACCCTGCTGATGGAATAGCTGTCTTATTTACTAAATTAACTGTTAAAGAAGAAACTAACCTGTCATGATGTCACTGGATAGTTCTGATTCAAATTTAATACCAATTTTGCTATGCTGATCCAGTATGCTGCTCGCCATTTTGTTTACACTACCAGATGCGCAGCATTAGCCAAAACAAAATGTGACGTTGCAAACACGCATGTGATGTCATACATCACACAATTTACGTCACTTACCGACTTCAGAACGTTATGACATTTTACCTGCACAAACGTCTTTGAACTGCGTTGAATATTCAGGAAACTTTGACTGAATATGGAGATGGTAATGTCATATAAATTTGTTTAAATAAAGGTGCGCAGAATTAGCCGACACCATTGCATCAGATGAAACTATCTTTGATAATATTAAAATAAAAGAAAATTTAAGAATGAGCCTTCTTTTTATTTCGTGAAATTTGGTCAAATATTGATTTTATTGCGAAAAACAATTTCCCCATGTTAAATCCCCATACAGTCATTACGCAAACACGTCTTATTTGGAATTAATAAATCACTGAACTACTTTCGGCAAGGGAGATAATCAATATAATGCGAACTATTTTCATATGAGCCAAGCGGATTGTTCTGTTTATGATTAGTATATATAGTTTTAAGCTATCTCCTGTGATATATAATGATACATTACTTTGTTATGTTATGGGTACTAATACATGTTGTTTCAATAGCGTATCTCTGTAACGGTATTGTTGTAGATGGAGTTGCAAATAATTTAATAATTATTACGTTCAAATGGTGGCGTAATACTGATAGCACTTCTGTATAACTGTGATTGTCGTAAATGGCGCAACAGTCGTGAGGTTAAGGTCGCCGACTTCAATGATTTAATTACCGATTCCCGGAAGGGTCGGTGGTTCAAACCTCGACGTGGTGTAATTTTTTTTTCTCCATATATATTATTTTTGTGATTTTAATATTTTTTAATATTTTCACAATTTTATGATTTTAATAAAAATACCTATAAATTGATAGAAACTTACCAACAATTAAATGTGTCTGTCTTTAAGTAATATATACACAGACAGTTTGTTACTGATTTTTTAAGTTTAAGTAATATATACACAGACAGTTTGTTACTGTTTTTTTAAGTTTGAGGTACTGTCTATACTGTCTATACCATAATAAGTTTTACTGTCCCAAAATCTTTTTTTTTTTGGCTGTCACAATTAATTAATTTTCGGACAGCAAACATTTTTTTATGAATTTGAAATAATTATTGTCCTCCATCTGCTCACAACACTGTTCGAACTGCGCCTGTGGCTACCACGACCAGAATTCACTGGCCGCAAACACAGTAGCCATCGGCGTCTATTTATTAAATTATTATTTTGTATTTTATTTGAATTCCGAAATTGTGAACGCTGCTATTTTGTGTCAACACCATTTACAGAAAAATATTTGGTGATTTTTTCTAAAACGAATATCGGAGAAATGCGGTTCTATATTATTTTGTCAATTTTCAACACCATTTACGGAAAAAAATTACTGATTTTTTTAAAACAATATCGGCACAACTAAATACGGTGATAGAATTTTTGTCAACTTTCATTCACCACCATTTCCGGAAAATATTACTGATTTCTAAGAACAATATCAGCGAAGGTGTACTGAACTACTCTTTATTTTAAATAACCAGCCGTCTAATAGATCTGTGTATAATCGAGAGTATATCGTTAATTGTCATGTTGTCTCCGACAGTGAGGTGTTGCGGCACACATCAAAACGACACGTCAATTTCAAAACATTGCCTAAGGGTCACAGCTGTCATCAGATCAACACCTCGTCACACACAACTACGCATTATCGATTTTTTCCCCACACAAAGCGACGTGTATTTACAACTAGATCTGTGTAATGTGTCGGGTGTAGTAGCCAAAGACCATACATAAATTCGTAATTAGTCACAAGATGTAGCCTTAAAATATAATCGATTTCCTTAAATTACGTCGCATGTTGACAGATATTTCAGAGCAGACGTCATCGTAATTTGCCGTTATTTATTTCCAAAAATTAGCCATATATTCTGTAAATGGCGTTGAAAGTTGACAATAAATTAAGACCAGATCAGTACGTTAAATCGCTATCGACGACAACTGACGATCCGATGAGAGAGTAATACCGTTTAAGCGTATCCAATGTTAAATATACATCGTATTTTTTTATGACTTTCGTAGGTTTTACCGAGAAATTCAAACCGTTTCCAATTATTGGGAACATAATATCATGATTAGCACATCGTTTCACTAAGCGCGGGGGCTACTCAGGAAATGGGATCACACAGTCTATTGTTTACACTGGATTAATGGCGGCCTCCATGAGGTCTCAGGTAAATCTTATTTTTCAATAATACGACTGGTTTCTTCCTTTTAGTGATAACCATGTTAACACTTATTTAGCAACATTACTTAATATGTAGTTAGTCTGAACATTCTGCAGAGAAATCTGAATTGGACGGAATCGAGCGTTGTTTAAACTTAGTCCGGTTCATATGCACAGGTCAAAATAGAACTGAAAATGGCGCTTTGTGTGACAGAAATCCGTAGCGGACGAATAAAAAAAATATTTTGTTATAAATATCACATACAGCGAAACAGCGGTAGCATCTACTGTAATAATATGCATACATATTGTAATTAATGTTTAATAGTGATATACTTATGAATAATATACGATACTATGGTTTATATACTCCAGCACTATGTTTTTTAGGCTGTGTGATTTGCCTCAATAATATAAACTGGATTAATTAATACTTATATTCATGCGCTTCATGACAACATCATTACATTTAAAATATACAAATATTACTTAAAGGGGTACCGATATGATACATTTTAATAATATAAATATTGAAAATACACACTACAATCGCTTACAACACAAGTTATTGATTGAAAATAGTCACTGCATCGTGACCTATTTGACCGCATTACCTATTGCGCGGCAACCTCACCAAACCCGCTGTTTACATAGGTAACCGAGGGTTTGGTGAGGTAGGTTCGCTAATACAATGTTTGCGTAATGGTGTAGACATAATTCACAGAATGAAAATGTCTATGGGGATTTAACATGGGGTAATTTTTTGAATTTCTGAAATACTGGACCGATTTTCAAAATTTAACTTTTGTTTTCTTAGTTAGATCATATCCAAGCTATCTACCCAGGTTTCGGAGTCAATTTCCAAATTTTTTCGTTTTCTGACTCCTCCCACAGCTCCTCCATCTCTTTTTCCACCATGTTAAATTCCCATAGACAAGTCTGTTTCGTAATAAAATCAATATTTGACCAATTTTCACGAAATAAAAAGAAGGCTCATTTTTAAATTTATATAGAATATCAGGCTCGTTGTGTATTGATATTATGTTTATCAGGCAGGGCTAGCAAAGGCTTAAGAAATTGAACTCAAAAGATTGTCCCTCGAATCTGGGACTTATTGGGTAAGGGTGAAAGGGTTTAAATACACTTTTTGGAATTTGATCAAACAAAAAGGGTGCAATTAGTTGACATAGATTATTTGCAGTGCCTGAAACTAAGAAGGGCACATTGAATATCTAAGAAAATATCTGAGGATTGGTCCCTTTAATTGTTTAACCCAGAGGATTTTATGACCCTGAGTTTAATGCTGAGGATAAGCCATTATGTTTGCAGAGAATCATAAATATTTTCCTTCTATGTGCTCAGAAGTATATGTCGCGACCACCATTTGAACCGTCTCGTTGAGACGGTTCAAATGAGTGGTCGCAACATATACTTTCATTGAGAAATACCAAAAATAAAATGTTTAATAAATTTCATACCGTAAAAGTGTATTGCTAAAGGAATGGGTTAATGTCTTAGTAACAGCTAAGGCTAGAGAGACAGGACCTCGGTCGCAAGTCTCATCCAAAAAACAAGTGTCTGTTTGTTGGGGTTTAACGGCCTATCAACAGCTAAGGTCATTTAAGGCCGGGTCAATGGATTTAGGACTAAATCCCATACAAGTACATGTACATGTTTAAGTACATAGGGGGAAAATCCCAAAATCAGAAGCGGGATCAGTAATAATCTTATTACTTTTATAATCCCAGGTAACAAATCCCAGACTCCGAAACCTGGGTAGATAGCTTGGATATGATCTAACTAAGAAAACAAAAGTTAAATTTTGAAAATCCTTCCAGTATTATCTGAACTTCAAAAAATTAAAATCCCAGGTAACAAAAGAGCCAAAGATAAAAACGTACGTAAGGGCCAGTCGAAAGTGAAAAAGTGAATGGGTTTAACGTCCCGGCACCAGCACAGTTTAAAGTCTCATCCGACAGACCAGTGGGATGCAAATACTGTGAAAGTATTTTTGATGCCCAAGGCGAGGTTTGAACCCACAACCTCCGGATTTGAAGTCAGGTGTTCTAACCCCTATAGTCTGTTTCATGAAAGCTGCCCAAATTTTACGGCCATATAAACAATTCAAAAACAATATTTTTTTCGATAGTATTAAATTAAAGGAAAATTTAAAGAAAAACAAATTTAAGAATGAGCCTTCGGTCCAGGATTACTGAAATTCTAAAAGATTTCCCCATGTTAAATCCCCATAGACATCTTACTCTTCGCAATAAAATGAATATTTGACCGAATTTCACGAAATAAAAAGAAGGCTCATTGTTAAATTTTCCTTTAATTTAATATTATCGAAAAAAATATTGTTTTTGAATCGTTTATATGGCCGTAAAATTTGGGCAGCTTTCGCGAAACAGACAGTAGGCCACAACCCATCCTTAAAGTACAGTCGAACCTGTGAACAACGACCGGCAAAGGGAAGTGGCCAAAGTGGTCATTGTTGACAGGTGGTCGTTGTTCCAAGGGTCGAACATTTACCCAGTTTCACAACAAAGTCGGCCATGTTTTTAGCATTCTATTGTAATATATATGCATGCTTTTCATCAATTAAAAATTGCTCGAAAATGGCTAAAATTGTCAATTTATTTTGTTTTGTCATCTTGTTGTTAGTGTTCTGAACCCAGCCTCGCTTTGGAAATTATATACAAATTATATACAAAATTATCTTCACGATAAGTATATCTCGCGGCCCGCTTTGGTGCACCATTTAATAGCTTGTCGTAATTACATGTAAGTGGTTTAATTTAGCATGACCATTAGTATTTCACACCACCAGTTGAAATTAATAATGGTCATATAGTCTGTATTAAAACGATAGCCTATGTGGCGCGGCCTGTGAAAACCGCGAGTTTTTTTGTAACAAAAAATATTTCATTGAATGCGTCAAGTCCAGTAACCCACACGAGCTAGGTGTCCAAATCAGGAGAGAACACCAGGCTTATTTGCTTTCTGTCCAATGTACTGTCTACTATCCTGGTCAAGCCCGAATATTTAAGCAGCCTATGACGAATTGGCAATGTCCGCTGACGTAATTACTGATGTTTTTAATTAGAGATTCACGAGCATTGTAAACCATGTAAACCATGGGCAGACTACGCAAATCCACTGCCTGATCTGGTCGCTAATGCAATAAGCCGCGATTTGTCGGAGATCGAGACCCAATTCATATAAACACGTTTGTCGTGTCACTTTAGCTAGGAATAATGCTATATATGCTGTGCATCAGACAGGGTACCAGTGTAGTATGGACTACGTGACTGATGTCAGCAACCGCGTGTATTGATCTTTGGTATGGCCTTGTGCCCCGATGTGTGAAATTTACACTTGACACGCGCCGTGTGTTTGAAGTCTTAGTCTTGTCACTGTAGACGAATCAGCATCGTGTAAACACAGTTTGCCAGCTAATGATCGAGTTTTATGACTTGCGCAGAATTGCATTATGCCAATTGGAATACACGACACGGAATACATGTCGGGAATTACCGTTAATGGAGTTATGCAATATTTTTCATTGAAAAATGTCGCCGAGTTTTGTGATGAAAGGAAAATCGGCGATTGAGATGTTATTTTTTTTTGCCGACAAAACATGACTTGGTCGCTAATGATCGCTAATGGTCGCTGTTTGCAGTAAAAAATGCCGCGTAGGAACGAAAATCGCTGGTCGCTGGTCGTTGTTCGGAGGTGGTCGTTATTCCAAGGTCTTTTAAAGAACAAATTGGACGGGGGGGTTTTAACTGGCCGTTGTGGACAGGTGGTCGCTATTCACAGGTGGTCATTAACACAGGTTTGACTGTACAGTCAAACCTGTGCTAAAGACATAATTTTGCACTTACAAACATTTTAGTCGTACAAAGTTTAGTGAAACGGCCCCCAGGTTTTTTTTGATAATACATGAATGAGGCTTCTTTTTCTTTCGTGAAATTTGGTCAAATATTGATTTTATTACGAAAAATGTATATGTCTATAGGAATTTAACACGAGGGAAAAAGAGGCGGAGGAGCTGTGGAAGGAAAAAAAATAATAAAAAAATTGGAAATCGACTCCGAAACCTGGCTAGATAGCTTCGAAATGATCTAAGAAAACAAGTTAATTTTGAAAATCGATCCACTATTTCTGAAATTAGAAAAAGGGATTTACTCTTTTTTTCTTTTTTTTTTTAAATAAAATCAATATTGGACCAAATTTCAGAATTTTTGATAAAATTTAAAATTCTCGAAAAAAAATACTGTTTTTGCATTGTTTATATAGCCGTAAAATTTGGACAGCTTTCGTGAAACAAACAGTAGACTATCAAGCCACCTCCCATGTGTCAGGATATTAACCCTACACGTGAATCACAGTAAAATATACGTTTCCAATCCTTATTAGATCATACAGTGTATTCATAACATTCGTCGTCCTGCAATCAATACCAAATTAACTTCTCTCCTGTTGAAAAGCCGTCGCAGACAGCATATTGGCGTCAAACCCAATCTGACAATATTGGCCACAATCGGATGACACTTCATAAATGTGAGGTGCTATATGTTGCTGAACAGCATATAGAGGCTTATGGCATTTGTGACAAGTGTATACTACCGCTTGCACTGATCTTGCCGATATTTGTAAATTTGTTTCTATCAAAATACTTGAATATTGTGCTTGAAAGTGAAAGTGAATGTGTTTAATAGCTAAGCTCATATAGAGACGGGACCACAGTTTAAAGTCTCATCCCACTGATCATGCAGTGGGATGGAAATACTATGGAAGTATTTATCAATGCCCTGGGCGAGGTTTGAACCCGCAACCTCTGGATTGGAAGTCAGGTGTTCTAACCCCTATGCCACAACCCATCCTGTAATATTGTGCTTAAAATTAAGCAGATTGATTGGCTGGGCCCGAGCTGTGTTTCTGTAACAAGTGTATTAACTTATCATATTTCATATTTACAGTTTCAGCTTTGAATCTATTCCTTTTGCTACCATGGATTAAATGGTGAACCAGCGCTCCAGATAAGGAATTAGTAATTTTGTATTTTCATTCAATCATTTCTGAAGCAATTGGGTTTTTCAAAATTTTAATTGGGTAAAACAAAATCACACTACTGTTTACACATCAACAGACAGCAATTATTGAATAGTTTGCTTTGAAATGAAAACATGTCTTGGCATTTCATTAGAATTGTCTCCTTGGAGACAATTCTAATGAAATACCAAGATGTGTTTTCATGGAAAATAAGAAAAATATGCTATACTGTAGTTGTGGTCTGTTTATTGTTTTCTGCAGCATGATAAAGGTACCACAAAATTGATATTGCTTTTTGATACTCGCTACTTCTGATTTCAATATCGGGTTTCTGGCAATTTTAATTGGGTATTTAAGCAAATACGCAGCTTATCTGGAGCTCTGGTGAACAGCATAGGTCCCTGATCCAACTGCGCAGATGTGGACCGGTATAATAGTGGGCGGTATAAAGGGCGGTATAAAAGTAAAAAAAAAAAATATATATATATATTTTACTTTTTTTATTCCAAGCAAGCTACCCTTACTTACATGTCTGATATATTTAATAGCTCTTAAATATCACACAAAATCTATTTTATTTCTTTCAAAATTTATGAACGATCTGGTAAAAAGTATTACCAGACCGACTGTGAAGTTTTGGCAGTTTTCTCAGCCAGGGGCCTATAATAACCTACAGTGTCTTTATTCCGAAAATTGTGAAGGGGACTCGGTCTTCTAAGTTGGTGAAAAATAAGTGTGATTTTCGCCAAAGTTGTGAAAAAGCTAGATGTTCGCCAAAATTGTGAAACACATTGAAAATCAAAAAATTAACATCTTTGCATGCTGGGAAACTTGCTGGCTATAAATAGTTAAAAAAATAGCAGCCAACATTATATTTTCTTTTATTTCCTTCCCCCTATAAATATCATGAATAGGTCTTGGAATTTCACTAGGTAATAATTCAGGCACCCGTGGTTTTGGCTGACCCAGCCTCACCTCACAAACCTAAATTAACTCTTAACCCTTACTATGCTGAAGTAAATTTTGTCGTCTGCTGGAAATGTTTTATTTTCAATATTTCTCGATAAAAACCTGTGTTGGCAGCGCATGAGAATCGTCTCCTCTCATGTGCTGTCAAAACAGGTTTTTTGCTAAGAATTAAGGCAAAAATGAAAAACAGCAGACAACACTTTTCGTCTCCCGTGTAGTGAGGGTTAAAGGTACATGCCCACTGAGTAGGTTATAATAGACAGATAGTTGTGTATATTCTGTAGACGTATTCTCTGACGTAAATTTCCACACTGATATCAGCGGCGATGGCCGTGTTTCCTTAAAATGTTAACAGACTTTACTATTTATTATCTGTATTTATTTTTTGATGTGCAATGATCATACTTTCAAGTGATGCATTTAATTAGTATAAAAAATAACTAGAAATGTGGCCTGTCAGCACACGAATACCCCCACTGGCAGCCAAAGAAAACGAGGCATTTTTTATTATAAGCCATTTAGCCGAGCGTTAAGGTTTCAAACGCATCAAGTCTGTGTGACCTTGACCCTGGGCATAGTGTGATAATCCATGCATCGGTGTAGAAGATATAGAGCGGAAGGGAATTTCAATAGGTTTGACCTTTGACCTTCAACTGTGACCTTGACCTTGGACGTAGGTGCGTGGTTATTGATCGCGACACACCTTCTCATCCTGAGAAAAATTTGTGCCAATGCATGTGATAGAGCGGAAGGGAATTTCAATAGGTTTGACCTTTGACCTTTAATTGTGACCTTGACCTTGGACGTAGGTGCGTGGTTATTGATCGCGACACACCTTCTCATCATGAAAAACATTTGTGTCAAGCAATTTGATAATCCATGCATCGGTGTAGAAGACGAGCGGAAGGGAATTTCAATAGGTTTCACCTTTGACCTTCAACTGTGACCTTGACCTTGGACGTAGGTGCGTGGTTATTGATCGTGACACACCTTCTCATCATGAGAAACATTTGTGCCAAGCCATTTGATAATCCATGCATCAGTGTAGAAGATATAGAGCGGAAGGGAATTTCAATAGGTTTGACCTTTGACCTTCAACTGTGACCTTGACCTTGGACGTAGGTGCATGGTTATTGATCGCAACACACCTTCTCATCCTGAGAAACATTTGTGCCAAGCCATTTGATAATCCATGCATCGGTGTAGAAGATATAGAGCGGAAGGGAATTTCCAACAGACCGACAGACCGACCGACAAGCTGACTCCTATATACCCCCAACAAACTTTGTTTGTGGGGGTATAAAACAATATTATGCATCATTTGCATATGAAAATAGCCGCATACCACCGCGAGCCACTATCAGTAAAATAAATATTACTAAATGATTATATCTGTACAGCGGGCACTTGCACTTTTTAGAACTAGAATAGTGACACTATTATACACTTATTTAATTCCTATAGAGAACACTTTGTGCCTTCCGATTGGGCATGTACCTTCTAAACCTGGTATTATTTATAGACCATTTACCTGTATTTGTCCCGCTGGTAATAATCCAGGCACCTGTGGTTTTCGCTGCCTTCAGAAGCCCTTTACGGAACACCCGCTTCAGTTTGGGTTGCAGGTCAAAGTTCAGGATACCCCCATGCACAGTGATGAGGAGTTTGGGTAACTCTAGCCCCCAGTGGTTTTGCAGGAGTTGTAGAACATGGTCCGTCTTGCTGTCGTAGCTGCTTAGTCTCACATACTGCAATAGATTGATTCACTGGTTTATTGGTTTGCTGGTCGCACATACTGCAATATATTGATTCACTGGTTTATTGGTTTGTTGGTCACACATACTGCAATATATTGATTCACTGGTTTATTGGTTTGTTGGTCACATACTGCAATATATTGTTTCACTGGTTTATTGGTTTGTTGGTCACACTTACTGCAATATACTGATTCACTGGTTTATTGGTTTGTTGGTCACACATACTGCAATATACTGATTCACTGGTTTATTGGTTTGTTGGTCACACATACTGCAATATATTGATTCACTGGTTTATTGGTTTGTTGGTCACACATACTGCAATATATTGATTCACTGGTTTATTGGTTTGCTGGTCACACATACTGCAATATATTGATTCACTGATTTATTGGTTTGCTGGTCACACATACTGCAATAGATTGATTCACTGGTTTATTGGTTTGTTGGTCACACATACTGCAATATATTGATTCACTGATTTATTGGTTTGCTGGTCACACATACTGCAATAGATTGATTCACTGGTTTATTGGTTTGTTCGTCACATACTGCAATATATTGATTCACTGGTTTATTGGTGTGTTGGTCACACATACTGCAATAATTGATTCACTGATTTATTGGTTTGTTGGTCACACATACAGCAATATATTGATTCACTGGTTTATTGGTTTGTTGGTCACACATACTGCAATATATTGATTCACTGATTTATTGGTGTGTTGGTCACACATACTGCAATATATTGATTCACATGGTTTTATTGGTTTGTTGGTCACACATACTGCAATATATTGATTCACTGGTTTATTGGTTTGTTGGTCACACATACTGCAATATATTGATTCACTGATTTATTGGTGTGTTGGTCACACATACTGCAATATATTGATTCACTGGTTTATTGGTTTGTTGGTCACACATACTGCAATATATTGATTCACTGGTTTATTGGTTTGTTAGTCACACATACTGCAATAGATTGATTCACTGGTTTATTGGTTTGTTGGTCACATACTGCAATAGATTGATTCACTGGTTTATTGGTTTGTTGGTCACACATACTGCAATATATTGATTCACTGGTTTATTGGTTTGTTGGTCGCACATACTGCAATTTGGTTTATTGGTTTGTTGGTCACACATATTGCAATAGATTGATTCACTGATTTATTGGTTTGTTGGTCACACATACTGCAATAGATTGATTCACTGATTTATTGGTTTGTTGGTCACACATACAGCAATATATTGATTCACTGGTTTATTGGTTTGTTGGTCACACATACTGCAATATATTGATTCACTAGTTTATTGGTTTGTTGGTCACACATACTGCAATTGAACAGGAAAACAGATCTAAAATATTTGTTTAGTGGCACATACTGCAATTACACATGACCATATATATATATTATAGTTCCTTAGTGGTAATCAAACACGACCACAGATCTATTATAGGTGCATCGTGGCACAAACTGCAATAAAACACGACAACATATATATTATAGGTGCATAGTGGCACAAACTGCAATAAAACACGACAACATATGTATTATAGGTGCATAGTGGCACAAACTGCACTCAAACACAACCACAGAGATATTATAGGTGCATAGTGGCACAAACTGCAATCAAACACGACCACAGATCTATTATAGGTGCATAGTGGCACAAACTGCAATCACACACGACCACAGATCTATTATAGGTGCATAGTGGCACAAACTGCAATCACACACGACCACAGATCTATTATAGGTGCATAGTGGCACAAACTGCAATCAAACACGACCACAGAGATAGTATAGGTGTATAGTGGCACATACTGCAATCAAACACAACCACAGAGTATAGTGGCAATAAGGCTAGCATAGTGGCACAAACTGCAATCAAACACGACCACAGAGATAGTATAGGTGCATAGTGGCACAAACTGCAATCAAACAAAACCACAGATCTATTATAGGTGCATAGTGGCACATACTGCAATCAAACACAACCACAGATATATTATAGGTGCATAGTGGCACAAACTGCAATCAAACACAACCACAGATCTATTATAGGTGCATAGTGGCACAAACTGCAATCAAACACGACCACAGATATATTATAGGTGCATAGTGGCACAAACTGCAATCAAACACAACCACAGATCTATTATAGGTGCATAGTGGCACAAACTGCAATCAAACACAACCACATATCTATTATAGGTGCATAGTGACACATACTGCAATCAAACACAACCACAGATCTATTATAGGTGCATAGTGGCACATACTGCAATCAAACACAACCACAGAGATATTATAGGTGCATAGTGACACATACTGCAATCAAACACAACCACAGAGATATTATAGGTGCATAGTGGCACAAACTGCAATCAAACACAACCACAGAGATATTATAGGTGCATAGTGACATATACTGCAATCAAACACAACCACAGATCTATTATAGGTGCATAGTGGCACAAACTGCAATCAAACACAACCACAGATCTATTATAGGTGCATAGTGGCACATACTGCAATCAAACACAAACACAGATCTATTATAGGTGTATAGTGTCACATACTGCAATCAAACACAACCACAGATATATTATAGGTGTATAGTGACACATACTGCAATCAAACACAAACACAGATATATTATAGGTGTATAGTGACACATACTGCAATCAAACACAACCACAGATCTATTATAGGTGCATAGTGACACAAACTGCAATCAAACATCGACCACATATCTATTATAGGTGCATAGTGGCACAAACTGCAATCAAACACAACCACAGAGATAGTATAGGTGTATAGTGGCACAAACTGCAATCAAACACGACCACAGATCTATTACAGGTGCATAGTGGCACATACTGCAATCAAACACGACCACAGAGATAGTATAGGTGTATAGTGGCACATACTGCAATCAAACACAACCACAGATCTATTATAGGTGCATAGTGGCACAAACTGCAATTGCACATGGACACAGATCTATCATAGGTGCATAGTGGCACATACTGCAATCAAACACAATCACAGAGATATTATAGGTGCATAGTGGCACAAACTGCAATCAAACACGACCACAGATCTATTATAGGTGCATAGTGGCACATACTGCAATCAAACATGACCACAGAGATATTATAGGGGCATAGTGGCACATACTGCAATTGCACATGGACACAGATCTATATCATAGGTGCATAGTGGCACATACTGCAATTAGACATGAACACAGATCTATCATATTTGCTTAGTGGCACACACTGCAATTGCACATGGACACAGATCTATCATATTTGCTTAGTGCCACATACTGCAATTGGACATGAACACAGATCTATCATATTTGCTTAGTGGCACATACTGCAATTATACATGAACACGGATATATCATATTTGCTTAGTGGCACATACTGAAACTAGAAAAAGTCGATGGCGCGCCATCGCAATATACCCACTTTCCCCAAATGCTAAGTCCGAAAGGGGGAGGTAATCCATGATGGAGGGTCGGATAAAAAATCCGAATTCACTTTACGCATCAGCACATCAAAACGAAGCTACGAGCCAAATATCAGACGCGTAGGTATTAAGGTGAAAAAGTTTTTCGACCTACGAGGAAAAATAGTGAAATTCTAAGTCCGAAAGGGGGAGATAATCCATGATGGAAGGTCCGATCAAAAATCGGAATTCACTTTGCACATCATAACGAAGCTACATATCAAATATCAGAAATGTAGGTATTAAGGTGAGAAAGTTTTTCGACTTACAATGAAAAATAGGGAAATTCTGAGTCCGAAAGGGGGAGATAATCCATGATGGAGGGTCGGATCAAAAATCCGAATTCACTTTGCGCATCTGCACATGATAACGAAGCTACATACCAAATATCAGGCGCGTAGGTATGAAGGTGAAAAAGTTTTTCGAGTTACAAGGACAAGGAAAAAAATGGGAAATTGTGAGTCCGAAAGGGGGAGATAATCCATGATGGAGGGTCGGATCCAAAATCCGAATTCACTTTGCGCATCTGCACATGATAACGAAGCTACATACCAAATATCAGGAGCGTAGGTATGTAGGTGAAAAAGATTTTCGAGTTACAAGGAAAAAATGGGAAATTGTGAGTCCGAAAGGGGGAGATAATCCATGATGGAGGGTCGGATCAAAAATCCGAATTCACTTTGCGCATCTGCACATGATAACGAAGCTACATAGCAAATATGAGGCGCGTAGGTATGAAGGTGAAAAAGTTTTTCGAGTTACAAGGAAAAAATGGGAAATTGTGAGTCCGAAAGGGGGAGATAATCCATGATGGAGGGTCGGATCAAAAATCCAAATTCACTTTGCGCATCTGCACATGATAACGAAGCTACATAGCAAATATGAGGCGCATAGGTATGAAGGTGAAAAAGTTTTTCGAGTTACGAGGAAAAAATGGGAAATTGTGAGTCCGAAAGGGGGAGATAATCCATGATGGAGGGTCGGAAAAAATCAAAAATCAAATTCACTTTGCGAATCTGCACATGATAACGAAGCTACATACCAAATATCAGGCGCGTAGGTATGAAGGTGAAAAAGTTTTTCGAGTTACAAGGAAAAAATGGGAAATTGTGAGTCCGAAAGGGGGAGATAATCCATGATGGAGGGTCGGATCCAAAATCCGAATTCACTTTGCGCATCTGCACATGATAACGAAGCTACATACCAAATATCAGGAGCGTAGGTATGAAGGTGAAAAAGTTTTTCGAGTTACAAGGAAAAAATGGGAAATTGTGAGTCCGAAAGGGGGAGATAATCCATGATGGAGGGTCGGATCAAAAATCCAAATTCACTTTGCGCATCTGCACATGATAACGAAGCTACATAGCAAATATGAGGCGCGTAGGTATGAAGGTGAAAAAGTTTTTCGAGTTACGAGGAAAAAATGGGAAATTCTGAGTCCGAAAGGGGGAGATAATCCATGATGGAGGGTCGGATGAAAAATCCAAATTCACTTTGCGCATCTGAACATGATAACGAAGCTACATACCAAATATCAGGCGCGTAGGTATGAAGGTGAAAAAGTTTTTCGAGTTACAAGAAACGTGACGGACGGACGTACGGACGGACGTACGGACGTACGGACGGACGGACACCCGTGACGAAAACAATATACCCGTTTTTTTTTACAAAAAAGTGGGTATAATTAGACATGAACACAGATCTATCATATTTGCTTAGTGGCACACACTGCAATTATACATGAACACAGATCTATCATATTTGCTTAGTGGCACATACTGCAATTATACATGAACAGAGATCTATCATATTTGCTTAGTGCCACATACTGCAATTGGACATGAACACGGATATATCATATTTGCTTAGTGGCACATACTGCAATTGGACATGAACACAGATATATCATATTTGCTTAGTGGCACAAACTGCAATTATACATGAACACAGATCTATCATATTTGCTCAGTGCCACATACTGCAATTAGACATGAACACAGATCTATCATATTTGTTTAGTGGCACATACTGCAATTAGACATGAACACAGATCTATCATATTTGCTTAGTGGCACATACTGCAATTGGACATGAACACAGATATATCATATTTGCTTAGTGGCACAAACTGCAATTAGACATGAACACAGATATATCATATTTGCTTAGTGGCACAAACTGCAATTAGACATGAACACAGATCTATCATATTTGCTTAGTGGCACATATTGCAATTAGACATGAACACGGATATATCATATTTGCTTAGTGGCACAAACTGCAATTAGACATGAACACAGATCTATCATATTTGCTTAGTGGCACATACTGCAATTAGACATGAACACAGATACTGCAATTGCCCATGGAAATAGATCTATCATGGCTGCTTAACGAACATACTGCAATGGATTGATTTATTGGTTGGTTGGTTGTTTCTTCGTGCTGAATGGAAGAATGGTTGGTCAGTTGGTTGCTGCATCCGCGCAGTCTGCTCAGGGCCTATGCTGTTCGCTATTTAGTCACTGAAGTATGATTGCTGCATTAACCCTTTCAACACTACAGACCTCTATCATAATGTTTGCAAACAGTGTAGATCCAGATGAGCCGGCCCATAACGAGCCGTCTCATCAAGATATGCACCATTTGTGGATATTATTTACACAATAATTCCGCTACGGTAGCAGTGTCGCGCCTGCCGAGGCATTTGACCATAATATGATCATGGGCATGTGCTAAAGTAAGCATCCCAAAAACCGTCAGAGAAGTGCATGCTTAAACAATTCATCTTGACGTGATAAACATGTAAACCAAAATTGGTTACGATCCGTCAAGTATAACTCGACTTATTGAGTGGACAAGGATAGTCCGAAAATTAAAAATGGCCGTCAAGGGGAGATAAGTCATTAAAGTCATCGAAATCAATAGGCTTCTTCGTGTTGACGTGATAAACATGTATAACGAATTTGGTTTTGATCGGTGAAGTAGAACTTGAGTTATTGCGTGGACAAGGATACAGAGTGTGAAAATTAATAAGAGTTGTCAGAAGACAACGAAGCTCGCCTGTTGGCAGCCTTCACTCAAACTTGGCACAGTTGCATAAAAAAACATGGATATTATATAACTTGACCTTGGGGCGTGCGGTGGACCTTGACATTGGGGTCAGTGGTGCAAGGTGGGTCGTGGGTTTGCTGTAGCATAATATAGCATATTAAGATGAATGCATGTATGAAATATCAATGCGCTCCCTGAAAACAGAAGCAAAACAAAATTTAACCCAACTTTAAGTTTATGAACGCACTAAGTTGGTGATTTTCTACAGCATGATAGCTATTCACATGAGGAATGCATGTATGAATGTGCTAAGTTTGTGTCCTTCACCTTGGGGAAAGAGGTGGGCGGGGTGGCTGGGTCATGGATTTGCTGTAGCACAATAGAGGCTCATCACATGAATGCATCTATGAAATATCAAAGCGTTCCCTGTAAAGAAACAGAAGTTACACAACATTTACCCCAACGTTAAGTCTATGAACATGCTAAGTTTGTGACCTTGACCTTGGGGTAAGGGTTGGGTCGTGGGTTGTGGATTTGCTACAGCATGATAGAGGGTCATCTGAGGAATGCATGTATGAAATATCAAGACGTTCCATGAAAGGAAACAGATGTTATAAGACATTTACCCCAACGTTAAGTTTGTGACCTTGACCCTTGGGTAAGGGGTGGGCGGTGGGTCATGGATTTGCTATAGCATGATAGAGTATCATCAGATGAATGCATGTATGAAATATCAAGGCGTTCCATGAAAGGAAACAGATGTTATAAGACATTTACCCCAACGTTAAGTTTATGAATGTACTATGTTTGTGACCTTGACCTTGGGGAAAGGGGTGGGGGGTGGGTCATGGATTTGCTATAGCACGATAGAGGATCATCAGATGAATGCATAAATGAACAAGAAACGAGGCAAAGCCACGAAGGCCAGGTTTTTTCCAAGCATAGACACTTGGATAACATAATTATACCCACTTTTTGTAGACTAGATGGCCGTGGCCTGCATGTCGCGCCTTGGGGTGAGGCATGGACACTAAAAAAAATAGATATAGTAGATGGAAAAACTTTAACCAAAAAACTTTAACCGGACACACGGACGAACGGACGGACGTATGCCAAAATGCAGACGATATCGCGCTTTCCGCAAGCAGGTGTGACAATGATGATAAACACCCATGTGAAGTATCAAGGTATTGGGTGAAGCAGTTGCAGAGATATAGTACACGAAAAAACTTTAACAAAAAAATTCAAAGTAATTTGACCTTGACATTGGGCACAGGATCGCGCTTTCCGCAAGCAGGTGCGACAATGATGAAACACCCAGTTGAAGTATCAAGGTATTGGGTGAAGCAGTTGCAGAGATATAGTACACGAAAAAACATTAACAACTAGAAATGTGGCCTGTCGGCACACGAATGCCCCCGCTGGCAGCCAAAGAAAACGAGGCATATTTGATTATAAGCCATTTACCCGAGCGTTAAGTTTTCGAACGCACCAAGTCTGTGACCTTGACCCTGGGCTTAGCGGGGGTGGGACGAATGTGGATTTGTCACAGGGCGGTAGAGGACCATTGGAGCAATGCGTGTGTGAAATGTGAAGCAGATCCGAGCAAGGAAAGAGATCCGAGCAAGGAAAGAGAAATTATAAGCCATTTACCCAGCGTTAAGGTTTCGAAAGCACCAAGTCTGTGACCTTGACCCTGGGCTTAGCGGGGGCGGGACGAATGTGGATTTGTCACGTGTATCACAGGCTAAAGGACCATTGGCGCATGACGAATGTGTGACATGATGAAGCATGTATCCGAGCAAGGAAACAGAAATTATATGCCATTTACCCAGCGTTAAGGTTTCGAAAGCACCAAGTCTGTGACCTTGACCCTGGGCTTAGCAGGGGCGGGACGAATGTGGATTTGTCACAGGGCGGTAGAGGACCATTGGAGCAATGCGTGTGTGAAATGTGAAGCAGATCCGAGCAAGGAAACAGAAATTATAAGCCATTTACCCAGCGTTAAGGTTTCGAAAGCACCAAGTCTGTGACCTTGACCCTGGGCTTAGCGGGGGCGGGACGAATGTGGATTTGTCACAGGGCGGTAGAGGACCATTGGAGCAATGCGTGTGTGAAATGTGAAGCAGATCCGAGCAAGGAAACAGAAATTATAAGCCATTTACCCAGCGTTAAGGTTTCGAAAGCACCAATTCTGTGACCTTGACCCTGGGCTTAGCGGGGGCGGGACGAATGTGGATTTGTCACAGGGCAGTAGAGAACCATTGGAGCAATGCGTGTGTGAAATGTGAAGCAGATCCGAGCAAGGAAACAGAAATTATAAGCCATTTACCCAGCGTTAAGGTTTCGAACGCAGCAAGTCTGTGACCTTGACCCTGGGCTTAGCGGGGGCGGGACAAATGTGGATTTGTCACAGGGCGGTAGAGGACCATTGGAGCAATGCGTGTGTGAAATGGGAAGCAGATCCGAGCAAGGAAACAAGAAATTACAAGCCATTACCCAGTTAAGTTTCGAGCACCAGCGAGTAAAGTTTGTCAACGCACCAGTCTGTGTGCACCTTGGACTGGGCTTAGCGGGGTTTCGGACGAATGTGATTTGTCACAGGGCGGTAGAGGTTTGGCGGGCAAGGTTGGAGCAATGCGTGTGTGAAATGGGAAGCAGATCCGAGCAAGGAAACAGAAATTATAAGCCATTTACCCAGCGTTAAGGTTTCGAACGCACCAAGTCTGTGACCTTGACCCTGGGCTTAGCGGGGGGCGGGACGAATGTGGATTTGTCACAGGGCGGTAGAGGACCATTGGAGCAATGCGTGTGTGAAATGTGAAGCAGATCCGAGCAAGGAAACAGAAATTATAAGCCATTTACCCAGCGTTAAGGTTTCGAACGCACCAAGTCTGTGACCTTGACCCTGGGCTTAGCAGGGGCGGGACGAATGTGGATTTGTCACAGGGCGGTAGAGGACCATTGGAGCAATGCGTGTGTGAAATGTGAAGCAGATCCGAGCAAGGAAACAGAAATTATAAGCCATTTACCCAGCGTTAAGGTTTCGAAAGCACCAAGTCTGTGACCTTGACCCTGGGCTTAGGGGGGGGCGGGACGAATGTGGATTTGTCACAGGGTGGTAGAGGACCATTGGAGCAATGCGTGGATGACAGTGTGTGCAATGCAAGCATCCGAGCAAGGAAAGAGAAATTATAAGCCATTTACCCAGCATTAAGGTTTCGAAAGCACCAAGTCTGTGACCTTGACCCTGGGCTTAGCGGGGGGCGGGACGAATGTGGATTTGTCACAGGGCGGTAGAGGACCATTGGAGCAATGCGTGTGTGAAATGTGAAGCAGATCCGAGCAAGGAAACAGAAATTATAAGCGATTTACCCAGCGTTAAGGTTTCGGGATGTACGTACGTACGTACGTACGTACGTACGTACGTACGGACGCCGGTAACACTATATGCCCCCCTCACCATTCGGTGGCGGGGGCATAAAAAAATTCAAAGTAATTTGACCTTGACATTGGGCACAGGATCGCGCTTTCCGCAAGCAGGTGCGACAATGATGATAAACACCCATGTGAAATATCAAGGTATTGGGTGAAGCAGTTGCAGAGATATAGTACACGAAAAAACATTAACAAAAAAATTCAAAGTAATTTGACCTTGACATTGGGCACAGGATCGCGCTTTCCGCAAGCAGGTGCAACAATGATGATAAGCACCCAAGTCATGTGAAGTATCAAGGTATTGGGTGAAGCAGTTGCAGAGATATAGTACACGAAAAAACTTTAACAAAAAAATTCAAAGTAATTTGACCTTGACATTGGGCACAGGATCGCGCTTTCCGCAAGCAGGTGCGACAATGATGATAAACACCCATGTGAAGTATCAAGGTATTGGGTGAATGCAGTTGCAGAGATATAGTACACGATTTAAAAACAAAAAACTTTAACAAAAAAATTCAAAGTAATTTGACCTTGACATTGGGCACAGGGATCGCGCTTTCCGCAAGCAGGTGCGAAACAATGATGACCCACCCATGTGACAAGTATCAAGGTATTGGGCGAAGCAGTTGCAGAGATATAGTATAACGCGAAAAAAGTTTTAACCAAAAAACTCTAACCAAACGTACGTTAAAAAGTTAACGTTGAAAATGGCTAAGTCAATTACGTAGAAATAATAGGTGAAGGTAAAAAAATGGTGGTCACATGTTGGATAGTTGTATGTGGTAGGCACCCCTTGGTTATGAAGCTGTGAAAGTTTGGTGGTCCTAGGTGGTACAGTACCAAAGAAATGGACTTAAACACGAAAACTTAAACATTGTAAACGCGAAAACTTAACATTGAAATGGCTAACTAAGTCGACTGCGCGGAAAAAATGGGTGAAGTTAAAAAAAAAAGTAACATGTTGGATAGTGATATGTGGTGGGTACCCCTTGATTATGAAGCTGTGAAAGTTTGGTGGTCCTAGGTGGTACAGTACAAAAGAAATGGACTTAAACACGAAAAATTAACATTGTAAACGCGAAAACTTAACATTGAAAATGGCTAAGTCGACTACGCGGAAAAAATGGGTGAAGTTAAAAAAAAAGTAACATGTTGGATAGTGATATGTGGTGGGCACCCCTTGATTATGAAGCTGTGAAAGTTTGGTGGTCCTAGATGGTACAGTAACAAAGAAATGGACTCAAACACGAAAACTTAACATTGATTGTGGACGCCGCCCGCCGCCCGCCCGCCGCCCGCCCGCCCGGCTTTCGCCAATCCAATAGCCTGGATTTTTTTTTCAAAAACCTGGCTAAATATCAAAGTGTTCCCTGTAAAGAAACAGAAGTTACACAACATTCACCCCATCTGAGGAATGCATGTATGAAATATCAAGACATTCCATGAAAGGAAACAGAAGTTATAAGACATTTACCCCAACGTTAAGTTTATGATGTACTATGTTTGTGACCTTGACCTTGGGGTAAGGGATGGGCGGTTGGTCATGGATTTGCTATAGCACGATAGAGTATCATCAGATGAATCCATGTATGAAATATGAAGGCGTTCCCTGTAAATAAACTGACGTTACACAACATTTACCCCAACATTAAGTTTATGAACATGCTAAGTTTGTGACCTTGACCTTGGGGTAAGGGTTGGGTGGTGGATCGTGGATTTGATACAGCATGATAGAGGGTCATCAGATGATTGCATGTATAAAATATGAAGACATTCCCTGTAAATAAGCAGAAGTTATAAGACATTTACCCCCAACGTTAAGTTTATGAACATGCTGAGTTTGTGACCTTGACCCTGGGTAAGGGTTGGGTGGTGGGTCATGGATTTGCTACAGCATGATAGAGGGTCATCTGAGGAATGCATGTATGAAATATCAAGGCGTTCCATGAAAGGAAACAGATGTTATAAGAAAATTACCCCAACGTTAAGTTTATGAATGTGCTATGGTTGTGACCTTGACCTTGGGGTAAGGGTTGGGTGGTGGGTCATGCATTTGCTACAGTATGATAGAGGGTCATCTGAGGAATGCATGTATGAAATAACAAGGTGTTCCATGAAAGGAAACAGAAGTTATAAGACATTTACCCCAACGTTAAGTTTATGAATGTGCTAAGTTTGTGACCTTGACCTTGGGGTAAGGGTTGGGTGGTGGGTCATGGATTTGCTACAGCATGATAGAGGGTCATCTGAGGAATGCATGTATGAAATAACAAGGTGTTCCATGAAAGGTAAACAGAAGTTATAAGACATTTACCCCAATGTTAAGTTTGTGAATGTGCTAATTTTGTGACCCTGGGGTAAGGGTTGGGTGGTGGGTCATGGATTCGCTACAACATGATAGAGGGTCATCTGAGGAATGCATGTATGACATATCAAGGCGTTCCATGAAAGGAAACAGATGTTATAAGAAATTTACCCAACGTTAAGTTTATGAACATGCTAAGTTTGTGACCTTGACCCTGGGGTAAGGGTTGTGTGGTGGGTCATGCATTTGCTACAGCATGATAGAGGGTCATCTGAGGAATGCATGTATGAAATATCAAGGCGTTCCATGAAAGGAAACAGATGTTATAAGAAATTTACCTCAACGGTTAAGTTTATGAATGTACTATGGTTGTGACCTTGACCTTGGGGTAAGGGTTGGGTGGTGGGTCATGCATTTGCTACAGCATGATAGAGGGTCATCTGAGGAATGCATGTATGAAGGTGTTCCATGAAAGAAAACAGAAGTTATAAGGCATTTACCCCAACGTTAAGTTTGTGGACGCCGACTCCGACGACACCGGGGGTATGCCATAAGCTCTTCTGCACTTCGTGCAGGCGAGCTAAAAACAGAAGTTACACAACAATCACCCAACGTTAAGTTTATGAACATGCTAAGTTTGTGACCTTGGGGCAAGGGTTGGGTGGTGGGTCGTGGATTTGCTACAGCATGATAGAGGGTCATCTGAGGAATGCATGTATGAAATATCAAGGCATTCCATGAAAGGAAACAGAAGTTATAAGACATTTACCCCAACGTTAAGTTTATGAATGTGCTAAGTTTCTGACCTTGACCTTGGGGTAAGGGATGGGCGGTGGGTCATGGATTTGCTATAGCACGATAGAGTATCATCAGATGAATGCATGTATGAAATATCAAGGCGTTCCATGAAAGAAAACAGATGTTACAAGACAATTTAACCCCAACGTTAAGTTTATGAATGTGCTAAGTTTGTGACCTTGACCTTGGGGTAAGGGCTGGGTGGTGGGGTCATGCATTTGCTACAGCATGATAGAGGGTCATCTGAGGAATGCATGTATTAAATAACAAGGTGTTCCATGAAAGGAAACAGAAGTTATAAGATATTTACCCCAACGTTAAGTTTATGAATGTGCTAAGTTTGTGACCTTGACCTTGGGGTAAGGGTTGAGCGGTGGGTCGTGGATTTGCTATAGCACAATAGAGTATCATCAGATGAATGCATGTATGAAATATCAAGGCGTTCCATGAAAGGAAACAGATGTTATAAGATATTTACACATCTTGCCATGATAAACATGTATACCGAATTTGGTTACGATCGGTCAATTAGAACTTGAGTTATTGCGTAGACAAGGACACAGAGTAGAAAAATAAAAAATTGCCGCCAACGGGATATAAGTCATTGGAAATGTTAGAAAATCAATAGACTTCTTCGTCTTGCCGTGATAAACATGTATACCAAATTTGGTTATGATCGGTGAAGTAGAACATAGAACTTGAGTCATTGTGTGGACAAGGATACAGTGTGAAATTAAATAATGGACGCCAAGGGGAGATAAATCATTGAAAATATTTGAAAATCTATAGGCTTCTTCGTCGTGCCATGACAAACATGTGTACATGACAAAAATGACCCCGCTTTCTGCATAACGGAACAGTCTAAACAAGAGTACCAAAGGTCACAATATACTCCTGTTGAGGCAAGGCCAGTCAGCAAGGGGAGATAAGTCACTGAAAACCAATAGGGTTCTTCATCTTGCCTTGATAAAAATGTATACCGAATTTGGTTACGATCCGACAAGTAGAACTCGAGTTATTGAGCGAACAAGGATACAGAGTCCATAAATTAAAAATGGCCGCCAAGGGGAGTAAGTCATCGGAAAGTTTTGAAAATGAAAAGGCTTCTTCGTCTTGGCGTGATAAACATGTATACCGAATTTGGTTACGATACATCAAGTAGAACTCTAGTTATTGCATGGACAAGCTGTGTGCCTGCCCGCCCACCTGCCCGCCCACCCGATGAATACATAATACGTCCCGTTGTCTCAAATGGGCATCCGCACAGTCTGATCAGGATCTGCCCTGTTTGCTATTCCATCAATGGAGCATCCATTATGCTTCTAACAAGCAATATAGATCGTTATCAGGCTACAGGGGTCTGTTATTTGATCAGGAGTTCCGCTGGTTGCAAATCCGATAAGACCCATTTATCGAGTGACGGAGTCACATTCGCAAATCATCTCGCCCGGTGCATCAATTATTACATAAACAAGATACATTGATCATAATTGGACAATCAATGATTTATTTCACCGTAAATAAATTCCCGATATTATACAATTACATGTATTGACTTTTGAGGAGGTGTACACGAGAAAATGAGTAAATCTCGTGTACACCGACTCAAAAGATAAAAATTATTTTATTATATGACTTATCGTTTTGCTGAAACCCGACTGACATTATGTACAAGTTTGCTTCAGTTTGCATCCATTGTTGTTGTTGTGCTGGCAAGTGCAAAGTACATTTGTAAGCGTGTTGCTGATTGGATGATACTATTTGCGTAGTTTTGTTCAGTTGGCTTGTCGTTGAACCGTGTCATGTTTCCGTTGCGTGATCAGTGACTCGCGCATCCAGGTCAATATCACATTTAGATTATCTCTCACGGACTCATCTCGCAAACGAGGTGAATATCATATATGTCCGCAATCATGTGACCCTCTATTGGGCAATCGCATTGGCTGGAATTCTTAGTCATATAATAACAGAGTTCCAGATAAGCTGCGTATTTGCATAAATACCCAATTAAAATTGCCAAAAACCCAATTGAAATCAGAAGTAGCGAGTATCAAAAAGCAATTATAATTTTGTGGTACATTTATCATGCTGCAGAAAACAATAAACAGACCACAAATATAGCATATTTTTCTTATTTTCCATGAAAACACATCTTGGCATTTCATTAGAATTGTCTCCAAGGAGACAATTCTAATGAAATGCCAAGACATGTTTTCATTTCGAAGCAAACTATTCAATAATTGCTGTCTATTGATGTGTAAACAGTAGTGATTTCATGTTACCCAATTAAAATTTTGAATTACCCAATTGCTTCAGAAATGCTGGAGAGAAAATACTCAATTACTAATTCCTTATCTGGAGAATTATATAATATGATTTAGCTCAGTGCTTCTTTGACTCGACGACTGGTACAAGTCACAAGGGAATGCATATGTTGCAATTTACATCATGGGCATCGTTATCACTAAGCTAATCCCCTTGCTGGCAGCCTTGATAATCGGCGAGGGCATAATAACTGGAATGGACTGCGACATGTTAATTTAAGGACAACTTTTGGAGTTACACTAGGGGTGGGTGAACAGTAGGGGGTTCTACAAGGCACAAATGTATAGGTGACAGTCTGGGGCTACATACGCGCGTCACATAACCCATAAGGGTTATCTGACTTATTGGTGTTTAACGGCCTATCAACAGAAGGTCATTTAAGGCCGGGCCAACAGGTTCGATTCCGTATTTAACCTGCTGTATTGGGGGGAAAATCCCAAAATCAGAACAAAAATAAAATTGAAATAACCTGACTTGGTGCCATGTCCATACCACACCAAAGTCACTTGGCCCCTTCCTCTAAAGGTAATAGGATTACGAATAATCGTAATACTCACATAAGGGTTATAACCAGATTCAACTTGTCACATACAAAAATGCCAAAGACATACATGAGGGCCAAACCAGGTCTCCGGTCAGGATTCCAGTAAGGGTGAACCACAATCGTTAAATTACCAATCACATGCTCCCACCTGCAACCCACGGAGGACTGTAAAACCCCCTACTGTTCACCCACCCCTAGTGTAACCAGGTAACCAGGGCTACACTAGGGTTGAGTAAACAGTAGGGGGTACAACAACTAACAAATTCCAATTTTATGGGTGACAAAAATGTGTTACACAAGGTGCGGGTGAACAGTAGGGTTCTACAACGTAACAAGGCCCCAGGGGCGACATTCAACTCACCTGTGCCTTACTGGGATGGGGAGCCCCCTGAAACTCGATACAGCCGTACGCGTCAGTGGGCTTCGCGTCCGTGTGTCTGTATGGATGCCAGCGGTCAGGTGCCGGCACGTCTGGCGGGGGTCGGTTGTGGCCCTCCCAGTTCTCGGGTCGACCACAGCAACATCTGCAATTGATTGATATACAGGCCTCAACAAATTCTTTTTGACTAATCCAATCATATATACTTTAATGTTACTGTTGCATTATTCCTTCTAATTATCACCCGTACAGATCAGAAATTCACTCGTCAATACGAGTGGTCAAGTGAATTTTTCGAGGCCCTATAGGATGGCATAGTGTTTAACCCTTACAATGCTGAATTAATTTGTATCGTCTGCTGAAAAAAAAATTTTTTTTCAATTTTTCTCATAAAAAATTTGGTTTGGCAGCACTTTAGAATCATTTCCAATGGAAATGATTCTAAAATGCTGCCAAACCATGTTTTTACTGAGAGAAAAGACAAAATATGAATTATCAGCAGACGACTATTTTCGGTTCCCGCATTCTAAGGGTTAATGTTCAGTTAATGATGAGGGAATGTCACTGTGACTGGAGAAATGAATGACATTAGTTGGATATTCAAACTTCTGGGGGTCGTTTCACTAAACTTACCGTATTTACCCTATGTATTGGGACAGTAAAAAATAAATAAAATTATACGTGTCCCAATACATAATATAAAATAAATTAATTTTTTTTTTTGGTGTCCCAATTATTAATATTGAAAGTTTGTATCCTCGAAATTTTGGTTAGTACACGGTTGTGCCTTGGCTCCCGAATTGTTTGCCTATTTGTATATCAAAATCGTGTTAAATTTGTAACATGACTATTGTCAGAAATCGTGTTAAATTTGCGATTATTTCCCAAATTAGACCCAAAATGGACGATTTTTTTTTTTTTTTTTTTTTATGGACCCATAGCCTCCTTTTATCACACCGATGTGAATGTGCAGCTGATCACGTTTGCACCTTTCGTAAATTAATCCGAGCAAACTGGGAATAACATCAATTATTGGTCCCAGTAACAAAGCAGTGCTAATTGTTATGTGCTCGATTTAAATTTTCCGGCATGCGTTCGCGCTCACCATTGGTGGAATATTAATTAGGTGTAAAAGGCTGACCAATCGGAGATCGCGTATCAGTGGTGGAGATTAACTCGACCCAGATTAACTAAATTGTTACAGCACTGCCCACGCCCCCGGCGCATGTACACAAATGTGTACGGACAACTGGCCTTGTTTCGCTACATCATAATTGAGCCAGTGCATGAGATAATCAACTTTATTATATAACCGAGATTTTCGCCGAGAATGATTTGACTTTTTTCTGCAAATATATCAGAAAGTTGATAACATTTTTAGAGCAAATGCGTAATAATTACTAATTTAATATTCGTCAACATTCGATATCGTTTACAGAAAATGTACACTATTATCAGATTCATCGTCGTCGAAAATCTCACGTGATAAGCCTGATTACCTCATGAACTGGCGCAAAATTATAACACGTCGGGCAAAACATGTCTATACAGGTCTGTGGTGTTGAAAGGGTTAAAACTCTGTGCGTACTCAAACCCACAGGTGGAATAGTCGGACGTGTGACACAAAGAAAATGACCATTACAAAAATATGCATTACCCCACCCACTTGATCTCGTTCTATTATTAACGTCATGTACAGTACGATACCAGGTGGGTGGGATAATGGGATTTTTTTAATAGGCATTTATTTTGGTGTCATAGGTCCGAGTCTTCCACCTGTGCTCACCATATGAGTAAACACAGTTTGCAACGCACGAGCTTGTCACGTGACGTTGCAGCTGATGGAACAGGATATCGGTCATTGGGTCATTGCGTCATCGAATGATGATGGCTACACGTGTTTACTACACTTTTTTTCTACACGCGTTTACAATAATGGATTGCACGGACCTGCGTAGATCTACATTCTACATGAACATGATGCATAAATAAAACATGACGTTAACAATTCTTGGATTCAATATATGTATTATGCCACCGGGCTTCGGAGAAATGGGTGGCATATAGTGTTTGGACCGTCCGTCCGTCTGTCTGTCCGTCTGTCCGTCCGTCACACTTTTCGGTTAACCAATTTGTCACAGTTTCTCAAATATGCTGCAGGTGGCATCCACGTTCGACAGACGCATTTCTTGTTACATGCGAAGATAACAGTGAAAACTTATGGCATATTATAGGCATTGGCGACGTCGTTCATTCGCAGTCACAGTGTACAGTGTACATGTATTTTTGTTTGACATTATGATGCGTCTTGGGCGAGAACGGATATAGCACGGTTCGGATAAGCAACACGGAAAGTTGTATGTCGCCGGACTTCCGTGTATTAACGGGGTCGCACTGTACTATACTTTCCACCCGAGTTGTCCCGATCGAAACGCCATCCCTCGGTAGTGTCTGGATATAATAGCATGGAGAGCATGCCGTGACTAGATACATGTCCGTACTTTAAACTTACCTCGTGAATATTGATGAGAGGGCGGGACGATGTATCAGGAGTATTTCCGTGTGAATGAAATAATTTTCGCAAATAAATCACATTCCGGCATTGACAGGCGGCATTGTCGATGTATACGGTTTATTGGTAATCTATTTAATCAACAGAGCTCAGATTTACCGTTAGCACTGTGTTATATTAGTTAATCAGCGACGGCCTCTGTTTATAGCGAGACGTGCCAATAGTCGGCATGACCAGTAGCCGGTGAAAAAAAAATAAAAAAAATTGGAGTGACGATTTTTTTTATTTTCCCCAGCGGAATCCCTGACAGTGTTTAAAAGTATTTAAAAAAAAAAGAGATGTCCCAATACTTAAGGTGCAGAAATTATTGATTTTTTTTTTAAAAATTGTGATGTGTCCCAAAACTTGTTTCCTAAAAAATAATTATTTCTCCCCAAAACGGGGGTGTCCCAATATAAAGGGTGTCCCAATACATAGGGTAAATACGGTAGTATGACTTACTTAGATGTTCATAAGTGCAAAATTAGGATCGTCTGGAAATTTTAATTGACAGTGTTAATGTGAAATTTACAGACCGTCATAATTTTGCACTTGCGAACATTTAAGTCGTACAAAGTTTAGTGAAATGGGCCCCTGATCTTCAAGTGCACTCCTGAAGCCTGCAAGGATTAAGTCAGGGATTTTAGGCACAGGCGATCGGCATGTTGATAGGATAGTGTACTTTTTTAGAAGCAGAAAAAAGTAATAAAATGTATTTATAATCAAGGCTTTGAACTAAGTGCGCCTCAATTTCACCATCACCAGTTTCAAGAAGTAATATCCTTTCTATTTCTCATAAAATCCCATTATTCCTAGTTCCTACACACATTATTCCTAGTTCCTACACACATTATTCCTAGTTCCTACACCCATTATTCCTAGTTCCTACACACATTATTCCTAGTTCCTACACACATTATTCCTAGTTCCTACACCCATTATTCCTAGTTCCTACACACATTATTCCTAGTTCCTACACACATTATTCCTAGTTCCTACACCCATTATTCCTAGTTCCTACACCCACTATTCCTAGTTCCTACACACATTATTCCTAGTTCCTACACCCATTATTCCTAGTTCCTACACCCATTATTCCTAGTTCCTACACACATTATTCTAGTTCCTACACACATTATTCCTAGTTCCTACACCCATTATTCCTAGTTCCTACACACATTATTCCTAGTTCCTACACACATTATTCCTAGTTCCTACACAGAGCCAAGGTCCACCGTTGCCTAATAAAACCGACACATAATCATCATTTTACACGCAGAAGCCGTACCAGCCTGAAAACTTGACACAAGTCACCCGACTACGCTAGGTACATGAGTTTGCATCGTGATTTCACTCAAATTTTCAAGACTAAACTGAACAAACCAGATCTGGATTTCAAGAATCCTCGAGATTTTTTAATAAAGTAATACTAGTTATCGATGTCGATGCGTAAATACAATCAAAATCTACCTAAAAGAGTTATCTTTATTTATTTTCTTATCAGCATCTTGCCTGAAGGGAAATGGCCGACATGTTGCATTTACTGGTCACATGATCCGCACAAATATACCCAGTTGTACGACAGTTTCTGATTCGTCAGCTAGTTACCAACCAACCAACCAGAGAACACATAGCAGCCGTGATTTTCCGCGAGTCATGTGATCTGTATAGTAAACAAATGTCTCGCAAGTCATCCAGGTCAGATGAAAATCAAAATAAACTTTGCGCATCTACTCATCATAAGGAAGCTACATACCAAGTTTCAGGTCTGTAGCCATTACGGTTGAAAAGCTTTACGAGTTACAAGGCAAATTGAAAAACAGTCGAAAAGGGGGAGTCGGAGATAATCCATGACCCGGATGAACGGATGGGACGGGACAGACGGACAAGGGGAACACTAAATGCACCCTCCACTAATGTGGTAGGGCATAAAAAGGAGGATAAATTCCGTAAGGATCTGAGATGGAAACATTTTGCATTACTCACTGCGGGGATGTGTGGGAAGTATTAACTCGATCAATGCAAACTGTAGGACTAGTTCACTGTACGATATATTTTCTGGGGTCCATTTTGCTGCTACTGTCTGTTCAACGTTCCCTCACCCTCCCCAAAAATTTTATATTGACGAATGATTTTATTGCGAAAAAAAAAAGATTTTCAAAATCTAACTTTGACTCGCCATGTTAAATTCCCATAAGAAAATTCTTTTTTCGCAATAAAATCAATATTTGATGGAATTTCATCAAACAAATTTTTTTGGGGAGGGTGACTTTTTTGTTATTGATGAAAAAGTACTTACTTTTAAATATTTTTTAGATTTAATGTGTTTAATGGCCAAATGTTCGTCGGCAGCAAAACGTGGAACAGACAGTAGCAATAAGAGATATAATTTTCATGAACCATTTTTAACCTTTTTGAACACCGCTCATGCATGTACCATAAGCTACCGTATTAATTCTAATAGCAGCCCCCCTCCCTTATTTGTATTTTAAATATGTTATTTTCACATACAAAAGCCATTTAAAACATTAACGGCTTATGTATGTGAAAATAACATATTTGGATCCTATTTTCCACGTTTTGGCCCCGGGGGCGTTTATTGGAATAAATACAGTATTCATTTTCTAGGAACCATTTTTTGTAACATTTTGTTACCCCTTGCACACCCCTTGTACTGGGAATAAGTGATGCAGTTTCTTATTGTTTCCCAACCTTTCAGAAATATGTGTCTACGTTTCCCGTCACCTTTTGCTGTAATGTTTAAAAAAACCCTCATGATTGTACTAGAAATAAGCATTTTACTTTATTGGGGACGATCTGCAGGAACTTTTTGAACAACCCTTCTGTATTTACTCTGATTTAACCCTTTCCCTGTTTTGCCAAATCGAAAACATCTGAATAAAAGAATCAAATGCTGGGTCAAATGATGGTTAAATTATCTGATAGAGTAGAAAACATTGTGGGAAAAGGAGAAATTGCTTGTTACAAGCAATTTCTCCTGCTTGTTACAAGCAATTTCTCCTTTTCCCACAATGTTTTCTAAAGACATCTTCTGCAGAGGCGTGAAAAGTCGTTTCTATCAGGGAAAGGGTTAAAGGTCACATTACAAACTATCACTTATTTTCTTCAAAATGCTTTAATAACAACAAAGGCAACCTAATAACCGATTTCCGGTTCGTTTGTATTTTTCGTGATATTGAGATTTCTCATATCGCACCTTATCTGACACCTATACATCGCTGATCTCTCCTGATAGCAATGCAGACGGATTAGAGATAACCCAGATTTGTTAAGCTGTTGCACAATCGACTATACATATATATGTGTTATCTCAACAGTTGATATCAACAAGGCCAACATTAACAATATATTGTTTCCCCTCCCACTACCCGGTCATATAGGTGTGGGTAGGTCGGTAGGAAAATATTTTTTTATTCTTAATCCTTATACCGTACTCACAACAATTGTCGTCTGCTGTTGCTTTTATATCTTGTCTTATTTCTCAATAAAAACATGGTTTGACAGCACTGCTGTCAAAGCAAGTTGCAAATTATTCTAAAGTGCTGTTAAAGCATGTTTTTGATGATAAAAATGGAAAATAAAAAATAAACAGCAGACGACAACAAAAATAATATAGCGGTCTAAGGGTTAATAATATTCTATTTTATATTATTATTATTTTTGTGATAGATAATTACACCTTATACATTTCTATATGCCCAAAGTCTGTATTATTAAAGGTTACAGATGGGATCTATGTATTATCACGAGCAAATATACTGACCAATTTGGTCATGAGTGGGTAATTGAAAAGAAATAAAATATTTTCCCTACCAAACGACACAAAATTTATTTTATTTCTGATCATTTTGGTGGGTAGGTAGCGGGAGGGGAAACAATTAAACTATTATGTTTGGCCCAATGTGTCCGTGGTTTAATGGATAACGTTTGTAAATGCTGACTACTGGGACTTGGTAGAAAAGAAATCTAAAAATAATTGTAACTTTTTTTTCTAGTTAGACATTCATATGCGGCAACCACCAATCCATTGCACACGTGATAAGAATTTACTAAACAGTTTTAAACATACCTAGAGTTTGATCGAGTGTATTGTGATTGTGAATGACGCCAGACGAAACTGATCATTCAAATGCAAAATAAACATCACCATTTAAAGGTCACATTACAAACTATCACTTATTTTCTTCAAAACGCGCTAAAAACAACGGCGACCCTAATAACCGATTTCCGGTTCGTTTGTATTTTTCGTGATATTGAGATTTCTCATATCACACCTTATCTGACACCTATACAGAGCCATGCAATGAATTGGTCATCCCTTATCTCTCCTGTTACTGCGACCGACGGCGCTGTAAAAATAACCGCTATGACGTAGCAGTAGTACAGCTTACCTGATTGGTGGATGAAGGTTTCTGATATAATATCGTTTGGATTTATGGACATCATGTATTTGTTGCATAATTTCTTTGTTTTTATTGTTTAATATATACATTAATCGTTATTTTTTCCATCGCCTAGTTATACTTGGATTATTTATACGTTGGTTGCAATCGTCGGCGACGACTATCTGTGCGGAAGTCGGTTGTAATTCACGGTCAAACAGACGGCAGATCAGAATCAGAAAAAAAAGTGAAATTAAATGTTATATTTCTATATTTTTTTTTTAAATTCTGACAATCTCCGACATTTCGTAAATTTATTCTGCAATGCTTAGCAGAATGTTACTTCAGCATACTTGTGCTTTGACAATTTTGAGTTGAAATAATAAGTGACACGCGTGTGTAGCTATGTTGAAACGGATGCCGACGGAGGTCATTAATAGTTCGGCATAGCAAACAACTTATCCGATGATTTGACCGCAGGCAAATAGGGAAGTGGATCTTGGGACAGGTGTATTCTGAATTCAATGAAGTCACACCTATTCTATGCTGATTGGTTGAATCCATTTTGTTTATCTGTCCTAGTCAGTGACAGACGTGTGAAGCTACATTCAAACGGATGTCAACAATAATGCGGCAGGTGTATATTGAATCTGCGAGGCCACACCTATGCCAAGCTCATTGGTTGAGTCAAAGATAACAGGCATGGTAGAATAGATCAGGGTGCTTTCTACAGTTCCGAAAATCCAATCTTGATGTGTTTGTTTTTACACATGGCAGGCCTCGACAAATCCACTCGTCCGCTCGTATTTACGAGTAACTTTTCAGCCTGGGCGAGTGAAAATTGAAAGCCGCTCGTCCAGTCGGGCGAGTGGAAATTTGAAGATCACCACTGAGAAAATGCAAATGCGAAGTTTTGCGAAGCGAAATACTAAATTCCAATAAAATATTCAACTGATTACCGAGCGTGGTAAAGGGAGACTACCTACTACACTCGCCTTTCTGCGTTGCCAAGATACACATATACAATGTAGACTGTGTCCGACTTATTCCCATTCATGGCTGCAACTACTGAATTTAATACGTGCATTCTACAACCAGTCACCGTGACTTAGCATCCTGTTTAACTGTCGTCTGCTCTGTGTTTACAAACAAAACAAGATGTCAGACATATGCCGGTTTTTGCAGGGCGGCGGAGATATTGATAGATCCAATGAACAACTCGAAAAGGCGAAATTAATCACGGTTATCTGGCGAATTATATCTAAAACTTGGCAATCTTATTATTCCTGCAATACACAACGCTACGCTAAGCCGTTTACAATAAGATGCAAACTGCAGTGTACCCCTCCCACCACGGCACCATTGTTTCACGCTGTGTAGCAACAGTTACAACAAATTACATAAATTACATAATTTATTTGTTGAAGCCGCGCACCGAAAGCTGGAAATATAGATCTACACGGGCACATTGACTGTGGAAATATTATTGTTATCACAAAATATTATCACAAACTGTACATACAAAAATGTATGTTTTGTTATTTGACCAAAAGTTTGGACGAGTAGAAGTCCAGTCTGGACGAGTAGATTTTTAGGTTCTCTCGTCCAGTGGGACGAGTCAGAAAATAAAAATTTGTCGAGGCCTGCATGGATGAATGTTATATTGTAGGACTAAACTTGTGGAACTTGAATAATACTGTTTTCGAATACTAAAATATAACTAAATCACATATTTTGTTCGTTGACAGATAAAAAGAATTAAAAGTATATATTCAATTTTCACATGTACAGTAAATTCTTTACTATTTCTAATCTACTTTCCTACCGACTTGTTTCAAATAAATAGAAAATGTTTGGAGTTGATGTTAAAAACTAAAGATGTCTTCCAGAAGAAAATCGTTGTTTTGCCAAATGGTGGTTACGCTGAAGCCTGGTCCTATATGTGGCTGTGACTGGAGAAATGGGTTTGTGTGATTTGTGACCAGTGTAGGTCCTAATCAAATATAACAGTCCTGTAGTCTAAATACAATCAAGATTGCATGTTAGTGTGCATGTAGTCATGCAGTGATGGCTGGCAAAACTGGCTGTCAGGAATATGAAATCCGTAAAAGAACGGCACATACTTGTCGGATTACTGAAAAAAATACATAAGCGTATCGCGAAAACAGAAGCTTGTTATATCTCTTTTAAGTGAAGTAGTTTATAGGTTTTCTGTCGCTGCAACTTTTTGGTGACTTACTTTTCTGTCACCTTTTTGCTGTAACTTTTCAAAAAACCCTTGAGCGATATCATATCCATGGACCATCTCTGTATCTTTTGAACACCCCTCATGCAGGTACTAGAAAATAATCGGCTTACTTTCCGGGGGATCATTTGCTGCAACTTTTTGAACACCCCTTGAGCATGTACTAGAAATAAGCGACTTACTTTCCGGGGTCCCGGCTGCTGCGGATGAATTTGGCACACTCGCGTTTCTGAAACGTCTTCTCTATCCATGACCTTTGACTCTGGAAATAGAAAGGTCAACTCTGGTTATACAGGGGTGGGGGGGGGGGGGAATAAACATTGTCATTCAAAATCGCTGGTGCATAAAATGTGTCACGTCAAAATAGGCACCAGATTCCTGATGACTTCCCATTCAGCTGCATGTAGAAGGTGCTGCATAAACACATTTTCGTCTAGTATTCGTGTTTATGTGATAGCTCTAAGTAGAGCTGAGTAGCATCTTGTCTGGAAACCAGTGCATTTTTTTTAATGAAACATTTTACACTAGTGCTATGCAAGGCCAATAAGTGTGAATCTCTCCATATATGAATCGGTCAATTGACGTGTGAATCCCTGTAATAATGGAATCCCTATTTATGTGTGAATCCCTGTAATTATGGATTCATAATGGATGTGTGAATCCATGTAAAGCATGCATGCATCACTAATGTGTGAGTCCCTGTAAAGGATGGATGCCCCACTGGTGTGTGAATCTCTGTAAATGATGGATGCCCCAGTGATGTGTGAATCCCTGTAAAGGATGGATGCCCCATTGATGTGTGAATCCATGTAAAGGATGGATGCCCCATTGATGTGTGAATTCATGTAAAGGATGGATGTATCAGTGATGTGTGAATCCCTGTAAAGGATGGATGTCTCAGTGATGTGTGAATCCCTGTAAAGGATGGATGTCTCGGTGATGATTGAAACCATATACAGGATGGATGCCCCAGTGATGTGTGAATCCCTGTAAAGGATGGATGCCCCAGTGATGTGTGAATCCCTGTAAAGGATGGATGCCCCAGTGATGTGTGAATCCCTGTAAAGGATGGATGCCCCACTGGTGTGTGAATCCCTGTAAAGGATGGATGTATCAGTGATGATTGAAACCCTGTACAGGATGGATGCCCCAGTGATGTGTGAATCCCTGTAAAGGATGGATGCCCCAGGAGTGTGAATCCTGTAAAGAGGATGCCCCAGTGATGTGTGAATCCCTGTAAAGGATGGATGCCCCAGTGATGATTGAAACCCTGTAAAGGATGGATGTCTCAGTGATGATTGAAACCCTGTAAAGGATGGATGCCCCAGTGATGTGTGAATCCCTGTAAAGGATGGATGTATCAGTGATGTGTGAATCCCTGTAAAGGATGGATGTAAATCAGTGGATGTGTGAATCCCTGTAAAGGATGGATGTATCAGTGATGTAGTGAAAATCCCTGTAAAGATGGATGGTCTCCCGGTGCCCCAGTGATGTGTGAATCCCTGTAAAGGATGGATATACAGATGGATTTCCCAGTGATGATTGAATCCCTGTAAAGGATGGATGCCCCAGTGATGTGTGAATCCCTGTAAAGGATGGATGTATCAGTGATGATTGAAACCCTGTAAAGGATGGATGCCCCAGTGATGGATGAATCCCTGTAAAGGATGGATGTATCAGTGATGTGTGAATCCCTGTAAAGGATGGATGCCCCAGTGATGTGTGAATCCCTGTAAAGGATGGATGTATCAGTGATGATTGAAACCCTGTAAAGGATGGATGGCAGGAGTGTGGATTGGAAAGAATGGAAAAAAAATGTATCCCAGGTGATGTGTGAAATCCCCGTAAGGATGGATGCCCCAGTGATGTGTGAATCCCCTGTAGATGGATGTATCAAGGATGTGTGAATTCCCTGTAAAATGATGATCCCCAGGTGTGGTGAATCCCCTGTAAAGGATGGATGGATGCCCCAGTGATGTGTGAATTCCCTGTAAAGGATGATTATCAGTGATGAGTGAAACCCTGTATGATTGGCCCCTGATGATTGGTGTGGGTGATTGGGTGTGGGTGGGTGTGTGGGTGGATGGATGTGGTGTTGGTGGGTTTAAAAAAATGTGATGTGTGGGTGGAAAGGGGATGGATGTGTGTGAAAAGGATGTAAAGGGATGGATGCCCCCATGGGATGTGATGAAATGATCCCATGAAGTGGTGTGGATGGATGTGATGTTATGGAGTGTGTGGTGCCCTGGATGGTCGGATTGGTGGTTGGCCCGTGGAGGGATTGTGATTGATGTGAATCCCTGTAAAGGATGGATGCCCCAGTGATGTGTGAAATCCTGTAAAGGATGGATGCCCCATGGTGTGTAATCCCGTAAAGGATGGAGCCCCAGTGATGTTGTGAATTCCTGAAAAGGAATGGATGCCCAGTGATGTGTGAATCCCTGTAAAGGATGGATGCCCCAGTGATGTGTGAATCCCTGTAAAGGATGGATGCCCCAGTGATGTGTGAATCCCTGTAAAGGATGGATGCCCAGATGATGAAGTGTGAACCCAATCCCTGTAAATGATGGATGCCCCAGTGATGTGTTGAATCCCTGTAAAGGATGGATGCCCCAGTGATGTGGTGAAAACCCTAAGTAAAGGATGGATGCCCCTAAACCCTGTGATGTCCCCGTGGAATCCCTGTAAAGGATGGGGGGGCACCGCACCAAACACAATCACTACAAATTATGCTGCTTATCTGGAGATCGTAATTTTAATTAAAACACGGGTGCATCATTATTTAGAAGACGATCTACGCATCAATTGTCCAGATGCTTTATAACTTTATTAAGCGTTTCCAATACACAGATTCATTTTGCAGTGGCTATGTATGCAGCGTCTTGGAAACTATTTTAATTCAGTATATTTGCTGATTATTATTAGCGCAAGTGTACGCTGACCGTCGTAAAAAGTGTGCAGTTAACGCAGTACACTTCCAGCGACACGCCCTGCACAAATTGCATCTGGTGATAATGCCCTTACTAAATCAAAGGACTGAAAGTCCTGAAATCCTTCGCAGTTGCGACAAAAAGTATTCTCTCAAAGAGTCTTCACAGACTGGAATGCACTCCCTAGTGATTGTGTAAACTCGAACACACTAAATAGTTTCAAAAGTTCACTCAACTCCGCCTGGAAGAAGAGACCCAACAAATTCAACACATGTTTCAAAGACAATTATCCAATTTGACGTCGCTAAAATAGGCCAGTACAAGCCTAGCTTACAAGAAACGGCCTTCAACCAAGGTTGAACCAAGGTAGGTAGAAAAAAAAGAAAAAAGAGTACTTGCCCAGGTCAAAAAGTTACTCGCCCAGTTTTTAAAAAAAATTAATTGCTATTTCCAGTTTTTGTAATGTTGCATCTTATTTATAAAAAAAAAGCTTTTACATATGATCATTACCAAAACGTATGAGACATATTCACTATTATCGTTATTTATATTTTAAGTATTAAATGAACATAAACAAACAAATAGCAGCGAATTTGCTCAGAGGCTTGCACACTTCTTATTTTCTATAAGCGTTGAGTGACATAGATTTAGTTTAATTTATAGTGGTTATGTTTGCATGCGCTGCGTGCTGCCTTAATTACTAAATTCAATGGTTTCGGACCCGGCGCCGACCGTTTCGTCCCAAGCCGTTATGTTCGGCGTCTGAAATGCGCGTTAAATGATAATTTTTAATTATAGTTTATACACTATAATATTATTGGAGACTGTCATGCAGTTCTCCCAGTTTTGACAGATGTGGTTTTGTGGTGGCAGGCCTGATCTACATGTAGGTCAGTGTCCCAGCTAGCGAGAGTGCATGATCATTTTAGATATGCTAATTTTGACAATGGAATTATTGGTTAAATTATATAGTTCAAAGGTCGCGGGAGCAGGGAGTGACATCCGCTGTCCCGGGAATTCAGTTTTGCACAATGCGTAGTCAGCGTGGATGTTTCTGAGGATTCTTGACATAATTATATAATAGCGACTGGCTGGAATACTTCTGACTTGGATAATTACTCATTATTAGATTTATCATTTTAATATAGACCATGTGATCTAGGAATTATTATTATTGTGAATGCTGAATGGATATCGTTATAATTTAATGATCGAGAATTATTCGATTTATGCCGTGTGATAGGCTTAGACATCCAGATTTGATATCTACTAGACGACAAAAGTGTTTCCCATTTCTACGGATTATATTCCTTTGTTGCAACATTTCACGCATTTAATTGGAACCAAGTGTGTACAATTTGCCACAAAAATGGATGTGCGAGCCAGTTCGAACAGTCGGAAGCGCAAATCTGCGGACGTGACATTGGATCGGGTTGAGATTCCGCAATCTAATATCTCGGTGGAGGTAGATCCACCTTACGACAGGTCACTTCCCGAAAACTGGAGCGTGCAGAAGTTAAAATCTGAACTACGGCAACTGGGAATATCCCCAGGCCTTCGACAGAAAAACAAAAAATGTCGTTTAGTTCACCTATATCGGTCGGCGACATCAAATTCAAGATCAACAAGCAGTGCGGTTATATCAACAGCCATAACCTCTAACCAGCGCGCTGCGGTTATATCAACAGATGACGTCATTGCGCAGTCGGTTGCGCAGACATCGCACAGAGGCAGTAACCATGGTCGCGGTGTCGCTTTATCTGAGCATGCGCAATCGCACACAGTACAGCGCAGTGAAACCGAAACTAGACTTCGGGAATCTCCAGGGCGACAACAACATCGCAGATCTGCATGCCAGTGTGTCGCTTTACAGCAGACCGTCGCGAAACTTACCGATAACTGGATATACTTATACAGCAAAATGTGCAAACTAATTCGACATCCGCACACATTCATTCTCATGTCGCACCTGAGTTACCATCCGTGTCTGGCCAGCCAGTGTTAGCAGGTGCGTCATTCATGGAAGGTAACTTATTCACGAACAGTACTAACAACAACAACAACAACAATGTCAGTTCCATAAACTTAGAAAATGCTCGGTCCACATACGGGTACACTGCTGAGGCATTGCCTTTCGTAGAAACAGTTCATCCTAGTGTCAAACGAAACATTCAGGAAGGTAAAGACGTGAATTTGGCCTCATTGTTGATACCGTATTACAATTGTCAGTCGGACTCGGTACCCGGTGGTAACCAGAAACCGGACGTTCGCTTAAACACAGAATTAAGTTTGCCACAATTCATTCAGGCATTCGCCGTCTATAAAAACATCATGTGCCAGGTGCATCCTAATAGGCGACCAGAATTAGATCTGTATGAGCGCGATATAATTGACATGGCATCCAGGTATGGGGGTCGCGGCTTTTATGAGTACCACAAATCTTTCTCGCACAGGCTGCGGCACATCTCCGCTTCCATGGCGTGAAAATAGACTGGTCAGTTAGGAATAATAGGTTGTTTTGTTCCATATTTTCAAATTACAAGGCTAATTGTTGCTCCGAGTGTGGTAGCACATTGCACATGTCGCAGTTCTGTCCGTCACAAACCCATGCTTTCTCTGGTAGTACAATGGAACCATACAATAAGGCCAGTAGAGTTACCACGACTGCTGGTAGTTTTGCCAACCGTGCAAATTCCACCAAAGATCTTTTGGGTCGCATACGAGTGATTCACAATGGAAACGAGATTTGTAACAATTTTAACACTATGCGTGGTTGCCATGCGTCTCAATGCAGACATGTGCATTTGTGTTTATATGTAAACGAGTGATCACTCTAAAATGAATTGTCAGAATTCAAAAAACAAAAAACTGGCGGGCCAGGGACAGAAAATACCGAGCCTGAGATAGTGCCTAGGAACGGCCCTATAAATGTTATAAAATTGAGGTTTGAGTTGCAGCATCATCCCGATAAGAACTTCACTAACTATTTAATTGACGGATTTTCAGAGGGATTTGAGACTGGTTTTAAGCATTTACCTACATTACCGTATGAGTGTAAAAACTTGTTGTCTGCAATTAAACAGCCTGACATTACTTCACAGTTGATTCAGTCAGAATTAGTTAAAGGATATTTGATCGGCCCTTTTGATAGCATTCCATATCTACATTATCGTATCAGCCCAATTGGCATTGCTGAGGGGAAGTACTCTGGGAAAAAGAGGTTAATTGTGGACTTCTCAGCACCTCATGATAATTTATTACATCCCAGTTTAAATGACCTTATTGATAGGGACGAATACTCCTTGACATATGTCACCATTGACCATGCGATTAGAATAACTCAGCGATTGGGAAAGGGGAGTAGATATTGTAAAGCTGACATTCAAGATGCCTTTAAACAGGTTCCTGTCAAGAGGGTGTTGTGGCCCTTTCAGGGTATCAAGTGGAACAATAAATATTACTTCTACACCAGATTAGTGTTTGGCAGTCGATCTAGTCCTAATTGTTTTTGATTGTTTGTCTCAAGTTATTTGTTGGATCCTGCAAAACAATTATGGAATCAGTCATTGTTTACATTTGCTGGACGATTTTCTCACAATCAATTCTCCATCCGATGATGCCGATCATACTATGTATATTTTGCGGTTGGCATTTGAGAAACTTGGTATACCGTTATCACCCACAAAAACTATGGGGCCAGTTACGGTTATTGAGTACTTAGGAATTATATTAGACAGTGTGAAGATGGAGGCACGGTTGCCGCTAGAGAAAGTGCAGAGAATCGCAAATTTGTTACAAACATTCTCAAAGAGGAAATCATGTACAAAGAGGGAATTATTAAGCCTTCTAGGACATCTCAATTTTGCATGCCGCGTGATTTATCCAGGTCGTGCATTTGTGTCATACTTGATATCGCTGTCTTCTTCTGTCAGTAAATTGCACCATTATGTTAAAATCACGACAGACTGTAGATTAGACATTAGTATGTGGTCTAAATTTCTTCATGAATGGAACGGTATTTCATGTTCATGAATGATGAACTTACAATGGCTGATGATATGCAGTTTTTCACGGATGCTACACCTCGAGCATATGCAGGGTATTACTGTGGGAAGTGGTTTCAAGGGGAATTTCCTGCTTTTATTTCATCGGAAGTCGTGGCATCTATGGCTCTGTATGAACTCTATCCGATAGTCATGGCAGCCGTGCTGTGGGGTGAAAAATGGACAAAGAAGAGAATTGTGGTGAATTGTGACAATTCAGCCACTGTGGACATCATCAATAAGGGTCGATCTAAGATTCCATTCATTCAAAAGTTTGTTCGTAGGTTGATCTGGTGCGCGGCAAAAGGTCAGTTTGTTATTATCGCAAGACATATAGCCGGTAAATCAAATGTTATTGCTGACGCGTTATCACGTTTTAACATGTTGCAGTTCAGACGTCTTGCACCAGAGGCAGACACTGTTCCAGAGCGGTGCCTTTCGGTTTCAAGCTGCAGCTGAATTAGACCTGGAAGTCACAAATCTTTGGTCAGCATCTATTGCTCCAAATACTAAATCAGCCTATCAGACAGGCATGCAGTGTTTCACGCAGTTTCTAACAATGTCCGGTTGTATTACGCGTCCAGGTACGTTACCCATTCTAACGGAGGATGTTCTCATTTATTTTGTGACATTCTGTTACAAGTCACTGCAGCTGCAGCTGCTACTATTAAAACTATATCTGGCAGGTATTCGTTTTCACTATCTGCAAGCAGGCATGAGCAATCCTATGTCTTCCATGGATAGACTACAATGTGTTCTACGTGGTGTTAAACGTAGTCAAGGTTCGAAGACGAGGTTGAGACTGCCTATAACTTTTTCAATTCTGAAGCAGATGTGTGACTTATTACATGCGGGAGTTTTTACCCCAAACTTAGATTTGACGTTACAATGTATGTGTTCATTAGCCTATTTCGGCTTTCTTCGCTGCGGTGAGTTCACTGTTAAAGCTCGGAATGATGATGTTTATTCATATTTGAAATGTCAGGATGTGTCGTTCTTGACAGATCATTCTATGTTTTTTTTGTCTTACGCTACCTACTTCCAAGACTGATCCATTCAGTGTAGGCGTTGATATACCGATATACAGAAATAACTCCATTAATTGCTGTCCAGTGTATTTGATGGAACATTATTTGTGCCTACGCAGAGAGCAGCTTACATCTACTGCGTTTTGTTATGATATCTCGCCACTATTCATAGACGTGGATGGCAAACCGTTCACTAGGACTAAGTTTCTTTATTATGTGAAGCAAGTTTTATGCAGACTCGGTTATGACGAGAATAAATATAGTGGCCATTCATTTCGGATTGGTGCTGCAAGCAGTGCAGCAAAAGCTAACATTGAAGATCACTGATACAAACTCTCGGTCGATGGTCTTCATCATGCTATACCAGGTACATCAGAGTTGCACGCAGTGCTATACAAGCTGCACAGGCCCGATGTGTCATTGACTTCGTACAAGGTAAACAATACTGTGGATGTGATAGTTCGTGCACTTTATTTAACAGCAGGTTAACACACAGATGTCATATTTGTCTACATGTTCTTGTTGGGTACAACAAACTATTAATTAAGTTTGTTATGAGTACACGCATACCTGATTAATTTCTCCTCTTGGGGGCACTCATTGCTATTTTTAGTTTAAACAAAAATATCAATTCGTTTTGGACTATTTTGCCCCCTTTTCGATAAATTAATTCATATGTACATTTATGTGCAGCATCAGTTGAAACATTTGCCAGACTTGTTGATACATCATTCACTCGCCTGAAGCGACTCGTCCCAGTACGTACGCTCGACACGACATTCTGTACGCTCGTCTCACCTCATTATCGGCTCGCCAGTCGGTACACTCGACTGCCCTGGACGACCCACCTCTTATAGTCCGAGTACGCTCGACTCGCCAGTCAGTTACGCTCGACTACCCTGCACCACATTCCTCATAGTCGGTACGCTCGACTCGCCAGTCGGTACGCTCGACTAATTTCAACGACTCACCTCTTTATAGTCGGTACGCTCGACATCGCCAGTCGGTACGCTTGACTCGCATTCGAGTTGTTAACTCAACTCAGATCTTTCTAGTCGTCCACTTGATGCACATCTTAGTTGTTAACTCAACTCAGCTCTTTCTAGTCGTATGCTCGACTCACCTCTTTCTAGTATTTCACTCAACTCGTCACCCTCTAGTCGTTTCACGCGAGTTATTAGCTCTACACATTCACTCCGCATAGTCGTGCAAGAGAATAGCTACTGCATACGTCTCACCTCTTGCTCAGAGAAATCTGGTCTGGCACATGCGAGTCTGATGAAGCACACAACACCAAATAGCAGGTAGCCCCCAATGAGGAGCCAAATATGTTAGATATGTGGTTTTGTAATATATACATGTATGATAGTACCGGTGCTATGCTAGCTTAATAAGATATTTCATGTTTTCTATATACAGTTGCATGATGTGGGTATTGGTGGGTCAGAGGGATGGAGTGGGTTATTGAGTATTTCAGATAAACTGATAAAGGAAGGACAATACAAGTTACAGCATAATGATGAGTCTTCCTGCAAGTTTAGGTAATAGTCAATCGAGTAATCTGGTAATAGTGTATAAAATGATAATTTTTAATTATAGGTTTATACACTATAATATTATTGGAGACTGTCATGCAGTTCTCCCAGTTTTGACAGATGTGGTTTTTGTGGTGGCAGGCCTGATCTACATGTAGGTCAGTGTCCCAGCTAGCGAGAGTGCATGATCATTTTAGATATGCTAATTTTGACAATGGAATTATTGGTTAAATTATTATAGTTCAAAGGTCGCGGGAGCAGAGTACATCCGCTGTCCGGGAATTCAGTTTTGCACAATGCGTAGTCAGCGTGGATGTTTCTGAGGATTCTTGACATACCCACCGCCGCCCCATCTCCTCCTTTGATTTTAAACAGTGCAGTTTGTTTACGTTTGAAGACAAGTCTTCGTAAATAGTTTAAATTACAGCATTGAAACCTTCAGCTGTGCATGCCTATGTTGGGTTGGGGCTACTGCAACATAGGTTATGTCACGGACTATTTTGCCTTTTCCCCATTTTCGATAAATTAATTCATATGTACATTTATGTGCGGCATCAGTTGAAACATTTGCCAGACTTGTTGATACATCATTCACTCGCCATGAAGCGACTCGTCCCAGTACGTACGCTCGACACGACATTCTGTACGCTCGTCTCACCTCATTATCGGCTCGCCAGTCGGTACACTCGACTGCCCTGGACGACCCACCCTCTCTATAGTCCGAGTACGCTCGACTCGCCAGTCGGTTACACTCGACTACCCTGCCACATTCCTCTAGTCGGTACGCTCGACTCGCCAGTCGGTACGCTCGACTAATTTCAACGACTCACCTCTTTATAGTCGGTACGCTCGACTCGCCAGTCGGTACGCTTGACTCGCATTCGAGTTGTTAACTCAACTCAGATCTTTCTAGTCGTCCACTTGATGCACATCTTAGTTGTTAACTCAACTCAACTCTTTCTAGTCGTATGCTCGACTCACCTCTTTCTAGTATTTCACTCAACTCATCACCCTCTAGTCGTTTCACGCGAGTTATTAGCTCTAAACATTCACTCCGCCATAGTCGTGCAAGAGAATAGCTACTGCATACGTCTCACCTCTTGCTCAGAGAAATCTGGTCTGGCACATGCGAGTCTGATGAAGCACAACACCAAATAGCAGGTAGCCCCCAATGAGGAGCCAAATATGTTAGATATGTGGTTTTGTAATATATACATGTATGATAGTACCGGTGCTATGCTAGCTTAATAAGATATTTCATGTTTTCTATATACAGTTGCATGATGTGGGTATTGGTGGGTCAGAGGGATGGAGTGGGGTTATTGAGTATTTCAGATAACTGATAAAGGAAGGACAATACAAGTTACAGCATAATGATGATCTTCCTGCAAGTTAAGGTAATAGTCAATCGAGTAATCTGGTAATAGTGTATAAACCCAACTGTATACGAGACGATATATGTGGCCGCGTATACACTAGTCTATACTCGCAGTCCTATTATTTGTTAGCCCGGCCGCGTAAAGCCGACAAATAATCCGTGAATTAAACTTGCCCGATATGGACCGTGTTCAAAATCGCTAGAGATTCTACCCGTAACCGTGTACATAGACACTGCTTGAATCTTACTTCCCGCAAATTGACGTAAACTGTAAACAACAAATGGTCGCTGAATTAATACCATTTGTTGGCCATTATCGATGGAATTAATTGGAAAAAAAAATCCTGACCTAATCTTTCACTCGCCAAACTGGGCGAGTGCCTGTAGAAAGTACTCGACCGCCACAAAAAGCACTCGCCATGGCGAGTGAAATTTCAACCCCTGTAAATTATTGTATCGGTTCAGGTGCGCGAAATGACCTTGTCAATTTGCATAAACTGAAACCATCACAGGCGCTCGGATTGTTCAACAAAAATAATAGAGAGTCGCATTTCATCACACTATCGGATTATTTAATGATTAGGATGCATGTTTTGTTGAACGGGTATATAATAAATAGGTTTTTGGATTTGTACGGAAATATATTTCGGCGTACTCGTTCGTTCGGCGGAACCTAAAAGTATTCAAACTCTAAGACAATGTTTCCTTTGTGAAGTGTATCGTACTGCATTTTCTGTGTAACGTCATTATAGATTAGTTGATGTTTTAAGTAAAATGGACACTGATTAATAATATCGATGGCTCAAGATGATTATTTAAAGCATGCGGTATGTAACTGTCAAAAAACAATGTTTCTGTTTTAAATCATCATCATTTCGTTGTCCAATGTTGGATTTTATCGAGCCATTGACCTATGACTATGTAAACGTTTCTGTAATTTGTCGGCATAAAATGGCGGAAACTACTTTTCATGAGACACGAGGTTAATTGTATCAGTGCGCGTGAAAAATAATATACTCAAATTAATACATGTCAGTTTATATTATATTTAATCAGATAAACATTTTGTAATATAAATGTCGTACAGAAAAATTAACAACACATGTATTACACTACACAATATAATGTTAGCTCACTATCAGAACTATTTTTTCATGGCGTATAACTACGTATAAATTACATGTGGAGCGGTCGATCATTGCGCTAAAAATATAACCTTCCTAACAAAATATTTATTATGAAACACGACAATTAATATTTTATAAAATCACAAACTGTTTTTAAAATTATAACTGTAGCTGAAAAAAAATGTAGCTGGCCAAAAATGTGAGTGACACGTTCATAATGCACCGCTCGCTTTGGAACTCTCTCACGTGGCGTAGCTAGAATCATGAAGCATGAAGTACGTTCGTTGGTCGACAATTACTCATTTGCATAAATCATGTGAGGTCTCAAAAACTGTATAAGGACTATATCCAAGCAAATATGCTTGGATAAAAACAGCAGAACGACACAGTGGTCTGTTTTAGGAGTGAGTAAAAACTATCTGTCCAGCAGATAGCAACTGTCTAGACGTCCAATTGTCTAGTACAGGGATGCTGTAATTGATCAATATCCCAGTTTCTAATGTAAACATTAAAAACATAATTTCCGGTTTTGCGGAAAGCGTTACGAAAAAGAATGGAACTTAACCCTTAGACCGCTACTCACAACAATTGTTGTCTGCCGTTGCTTTTATATCTTGCCTTATTTCTCAATAAAAACATGGTTTGACAGCACTTCAGAATCATCGGAAATGATTCTGAAGTGACAGGTTGTAAATTCTTCTAAAGTGCTGTCAAAGCATGTTTTTGATGATAAAAATGGAAAATAGAAAATAAACAGCAGACGACAAAAAAAAAAAATAGAAATGTGGCCTGTCGGCACACGAATACCCCCACTGGCAGCCAAAGAAAACGAGGCATTTTTGATTATAAGCCATTTAGCCGAGCGTTAAGGTTTCAAACGCATCAAGTCTGTGACCTTGACCCTGGGCATAGTGTGATAATCCATGCATCGGTGTAGAAGATATAGTGCGGAAGGGAATTTCAATAGGTTTGACCTTTGACCTTCAACTGTGACCTTGACCTTGGACGTAGGTGCGTGGTTATTGATCGCGACACACCTTCTCATCCTGAGAAACATTTGTGCCAAGGCATTTGATAATCCATGCATCGGTGTAGAAGATATAGAGCGGAAGGGAATTTCAATAGGTTTGACCATTGACCTTCAACTGTGACCTTGAACCTTGGTCACCGTAGGTTGCGGTGGTTTCATTGATTCTATGCGAACACACCTTCTCAATACCTGAGAAACATTTGTGCCAAAGGCTCATTTGTTTAATCCATGCCATCGGTGTAGAAGATATAGAGCGGAAGGGTTTAATAGACCGGAATGAATTTCAATAGGTTGTTTGACCATTGACTTCAACTGTGATCCTTGACCTTGGACGTAGGTGCGTGGTTATTGATCACGACACACCTTCTCATCATGAGAAACATTTGTGCCAAGCCATTTGATAATCCATGCATTGGGGTAGAAGATGTAGAGCGGAAGGGAATTTCCAACAGACTGACAGACCGACCGACCGACCGACCGACCGACCGACCCGACCGACCGACCGACAAGCTGACTCCTATAAACTTTGTTTGTGGGGGTATAATAAGATAGCGGTCTAAGGGTTAAGATGCGAATTTTGTCAGTTCCGTAAAATTTCGGAAAATACAGAATGGCTTTTCCCGATGTGTCACTCGCCAAATCGGGCCAGTGACAAGGAAATCCTCTCGCCAACACGAAAATTGACTCGCCATGGCGAGCTGGGCGAGTGAATTTTTAAGCCCTGCTTTATTGGCAAATAACAAAAATAAAATATTAAAAACAATTCATACCCGTAAAGATGTATTCCGCATGCAATGGGTAAAGATTTGGATACTTAACCCTTTCAACACTACAGACCTCTACAGCAGTGTTTGCAAACAGTGTAGATCCAGATGAACCGACTCATAACTAGCCATCTTCTTAGGATCTGCACTTTTTGCAATTAATTTTCAAATGATTCAGTGGAAAAAACACTTTTTATAAATGGACTCGTCTGAAAATAATTTTGTGACGATTGGATTGGTCAGAAAACTAACATATCACAGTCCATTTCCATCCATATACAATTATTGTCTTTTGATGAGGTGTACATGAGATTTACGGACCTGACAAAAGTGATGTTCACCTCCGCCGAACACAAGATTTACGGACCTGAGAAAAGTGATGTTCACCTCCGCCGAACACAAGATTTACAGACCTGAGAAAAGTGATGTTCACCGACGCCGAACACGAGATTTACGGACCTGAGAAAAGTGATGTTCACCTCCGCCGAACACGCGATTTACGGACCTGAGTAAAGTGATGTTCACCTCCGCCGAACACGCGATTTACGGACCTGAGAAAGTGATGTTCACCTCCGCCGAACACGCGATTTACGGACCTTGAGCAATGAAAGTGATGTTCACCTCCGCCGAACACGCGATTTACGGACCTGAGAAAAGTGATGTTCACCTCCGCCGAACACGCGATTTACGGACCTGAGAAAAGTGATGTTCACCTACCGCCGAACACGCATTTACGGACCTGAGAAAAGTGATGTTCACCTCCGCCAACACGCGATTTAAGGACCTGAGAAAAAGTGATGTTCACCTCCGCCGAACACGCGATTTACGGACCTGAGTAAAGTGATGTTTCACCTCCGCCGAACACGCGATTTACGGACCTGAGAAAAGTGATGTTCACCTCCGCCGAACACGCGATTTACGGACCTGAGAAAAGTGATGTTCACCTCCGCCGAACACGCAATTTTTAACGGACCTGAGTAAAGTGATGTTCACCTCCGCCGAACACAGCGATTTACGGACCTGAGAAAAAGTGATGTTCACCGACGCCGAACACGAGATTTACGGACCTGATGTAAAGTGATGTTCACCTCCGCCGAACACGCAATTTACGGACCTGAGTAAAGTGATGTTCACCTCCGCCGAACACGCGATTTACGGACCTGAGAAAAGTGATGTTCACCGACGCCGAACACGAGATTTACGGACCTGAGAAAAGTGATATTCACCTCCGCCGAACTCAAGATTTACGGACCTGAGAAAAGTGATGTTCACCGACGCCGAACACGAGATTTACGGACCTGAGAAAAGTGATATTCACCTCCGCCGAACACAAGATTTACGGACCTGAGAAAAGTGATGTTCACCTCCGCCGAACACGCGATTTACGGACCTGAGTAAAGTGATGTTCACCTCCGCCGAACACGCAATTTTACGGACCTGAGTAAAGAAAGATACGCGATTTACGGACCTGAGTTAAAGTGATGTTCACCTCCGCCGAACACGCGATTTACGGACCTGAGTAAAAGTGATGTTTCACCTCCGCCGAACACGCAATTTACAGGACCTGAGTAAAGTGATACGCGATTTACGGACCTGAGTAAAGTGATGTTCACCTCCGCCGAACACGCGATTTACGGACCTGAGAAAAGTGATGTTCACCTCCGCCGAACACGCAATTTACGGACCTGAGTAAAGTGATACGCGATTTACGGACCTGAGTAAAGTGATGTTCACCTCCGCCGAACACGCGATTTACGGACCTGAGTAAAGTGATGTTCACCTCCGCCGAACACGCAATTTACGGACCTGAGTAAAGTGATGTTCACCTCCGCCGAACACGCGATTTACGGACCTGAGAAAAGTGATGTTCACCTCCGCCGAACACGCGATTTACGGACCTGAGTAAAGTGATGTTCACCTCCGCCGAACACGCGATTTACGGACCTGAGAAAAGTGATGTTCACCTCCGCCGAACACGCAATTTACGGACCTGAGTAAAGTGATACGCGATTTACGGACCTGAGTAAATGTGATGTTCACCTCCGCCGAACACCGCGATTATTTACGGACCTGAGTAAAGTGATGTTCACCTCCGCCGAACACGCAATTTACGGACCTGAGTAAAGTGATGTTCACCTCCGCCGAACACGCGATTTACGGACCTGAGAAAAGTGATGTTCACCTCCGCCGAACACGCGATTTACGGACCTGAGTAAAGTGATGTTCACCTCCGCCGAACACGCGATTTACGGACCTGAGAAAAGTGATGTTCACCTCCGCCAAACACGCGATTTACTTGGACCTGAGTAAAGTGATGTTCACCTCCGCCGAACACGCGATTTACGGACCTGAGAAAAGTGATGTTTCACCTCCGCCGAACAACGCAATTTACGGACCTGAGTAAAGTGATGTTTCCACCTCCGCCGAACACGCGATTTACGGACCTGAGAAAAGTGATGTTCACCTCCGCCGAACACAGCGATTTACGGACCTGAGTTAAAGTGATGTTTCACCTCCGCCGAACACGCGATTTACGGACCTGAGAAAAGTGATGTTCACCTCCGCCAAACACGCGATTTACGGACCTGAGTAAAGTGATGTTCACCTCCGCCGAACACGCGATTTACGGACCTGAGAAAAGTGATGTTCACCTCCGCCGAACACTTACGATTTACGGACCTGAGAAAAGTGATGTTCACCTCCGCCGAACACGCGATTTTTTTTATACGGACCTGAGTAAAGTGATGTCACCTCCGCCGAACACGCGATTTACGGACCTGAGTAAAGTGATGTTCACCTCCGCCGAACACGCGATTTACGGACCTGAGTAAAGTGATGTTCACCTCCGCCGAACACGCAATTTACGGACCTGAGTAAAGTGATGTTCACCTCCGCCGAACACGCGATTTACGGACCTGAGAAAAGTGATGTTCACCTCCGCCGAACACGCGATTTACGGACCTGAGAAAAGTGATGTTCACCTCCGCCGAACACGCGATTTACGGACCTGAGTAAAGTGATGTTCACCTCCGCCGAACACGCGATTTACGGACCTGAGTAAAGTGATGTTCACCTCCGCTGAAGGCGGAGGTGAACATCACTTTTCTCAGGTCCGTAAATCTCATGAACACCGAATCAAAAGACTATACAGTCAAACCTGTGAATAAAGGCCAGCCAGGGGAAGTGAAAAAATTGGCCTTTGTTCACAGGTGGTCTTTATTCGCGGGGTCATTATGTAGTAATTGTGACATTGGGACAAGAAAATGGTAGCCTTTACAGCCAGGTGATTGCTATTCGGAGGTGGTCTTTAGCACAGGTTCGACTGTACTTGTTTTATTATATGACCCGTACCATGAATATTCATAAAATCAGGAATAGTCACTAATAGTGTAAACATCAATCAATTACATGTGTCAGATTTACGCATGGGCTCAAAGGAGGTGAACAATAGTTTGTTTACATGATTGAAGGGTCCGAGAGTGCTTCTTCGTGTAAACAAACAGTTCAGAGGTCTACATTAAATATTCATTTATTGATATTGAAATTTTGATATATTAAATAATTGGTAATTCTGCATCTTTTTTTTTAACATTTAAACCAGTAAATTTGAAATACGCTTTTAGACACCAAAAAACTTAACCAAAAACTTTAAACCAAAAAACTTAACCAAAAAACTTAACCAAAAACTTTAAGCAAAAAACTTAAGCAAAAAACTTAAGCAAAAAACTAACCAAAAACTTTAACCGGACACACGTACGTACGACGTACGTACGTACGCCAAAGTGCCGACTATATCGCGCTTTCCGCAAGCGGGCGCGACAAGTATGTACGCCAAAGTGCCGACTATATCGCGCTTTCCGCAAGCGGTCGCGACAAAAATAACATGTTTAAAATTGTAATTTTCTATGATTCTATGTATTTCTGCAGGATATCGATAATTCTCAAATGATCATATGAACTTGCCACAACAATATTGACGTTAGAGCCGTAAACACATTATTTCATTTGTTATCATACGAGCTTGTGTCCGACCTAGGAAAGGGAGCTGTAATTCCATAGTATTTGCACAAATATGTTAACAATAATCCTCACATGAACATGTGCACTTTCCGCCAAAATATTCTCATTAGCGTTGCGGAAAATTGCGGAATGTGTTATGATACAAGGTCATGTCCGACCAAAGTTAGAAGCCTTGTTCATATATTTCAGGGATTCCGCTGGCGATCGCCACTTTCGCAATTGGTGATAAAAATAAACAATTGGTGATAAAAAAAATAAAATTTTTGAGAAACAAATTTAAAAAAAAGATTTTTTGTTTTTAATTTTTTTTATTTCTTTTGAAGTGGCAATTTTTTATTTTCCCCAGCGGAATCCCTGATATTTTGTTTTATAGTTATACAGATGAAAGCCGAAACGTACACGCCGAATGCCTGTGAGCACAAGTGCACTCTCCCATCCTGCGTAGAAAAACAAATGTGCGACTAAAGCACATCGACTATCTATATCCCCATCCTAGTGCAGAACGTCGAGAACTTGAGAGAGGATAATAAATTGTCTCCAACATGAGGATGAGGTATCACTTACTGCCAACATGAGGATGAGGTATCACTTACTGCCAACATGAGGATGAGGTATCACTTACTGCCAACATGAGGATGAGGTATCACTTACTGCCAACATGAGGAGCCAACATGAGGATGAGGTATCACTTACTGCCAACATGAGGATGAGGTATCACTTACTGCCAACATGAGGATGAGGTATCACTTACTGCCAAGGTTTCCTCTTTAAGGCAAATTATTGGTGGTTTTTTACATGTAACCTAGTACATTTGAGCTTTTAGACATATAAAAAAAATTGATATTAAAGGTACATGCCCACTCAGTAGGCACAAAATTTTCTTAATAGGAATAAATAAAGTGTATAATTGTGTCACTATTCCACCAGTTCTAAAAATTATACATATATAATCATGCATTTAGTAATGTATATTTTACTGATAGTGACGCGCGGTGGTATCAGGCTATTTTCATATGCAAATGAGGCATGCTCTTTTTTTAATCATTTATACTAATTAAATGAGTCACCTGAAAAAATAATATTTTCGACAGATTATAAAGTATGATCACTGCACATCAAAAAATAAATAGAGAGAATCAATAGTAATGTCCGTTAACATTTTAAGGAAACACGGTTATCGCCCCTGATATATCAGTGTGAAAATTAATACATGGGGTAATGGCGAATGAATGTTTATTTTGCCAGAAAATGTCTCAGATGATGTCTCTGTAATACAGTACATTTTGTGTCTACTGAGTGGGCATGTACTTTTAATTAAATAATGGGTAATTCTGCATCTTTTTTTCGCCATTTAAACCAGCCTATTTCCTGCAAAAAAAATTATTCAGCTCAGGGCTCCAGATAAGGAATTAGTATTGTCACTCCATCATTTCTGAAGCAATTGGGTATTTCAAATTTTAAATTGGGTAAAATAAATCCGGCACTACTGTTTACACATCAACAGACAGCAATTATTGAATAGTTTGCTTCTAAATGAACACAAGTCTTGGCATTTCAGGAGACAATTCTAATGAAATACTAAGATGTGTTTTCATGGAAAATAAGAAAAATATGTTATATTATTGGACTGTTTATTGTTTTCTGCAGCATGATAAAGGTACCATATTTTCGTTCTGGTTTCAATTGGGTTTTTGGCAATTTTAATTGGGTATTTAAGCAAATACGCCGCTTATCTGGAGCCCTGCAGCTGTAAAAACTTATCTGTGCAATTAGTTTTCAAGCCTAGGGTGAGGATTGAACTCGAAATCTCCGTTACTAAAGTCCAATGCCAGATCCCCTAGGGAGGAAGCTATTGATAAAGTTTGGTAACGATCTGATCAACAGATCAGGAGATATTCAACATTTGGACGTACGTCCAAATTGTTGACACAAAGATCAAGGTCACCAAGAATTACACTGGGTGGATAGCAATCAATGCGAGGACATTATTGATGAAGTTTGGTAATGATGCGACTAACGGATCAGCAGAAATTCAACATTTGGATGTACGTCCAAAATTGTGGACGCCTACTACGCCGCCACCAAATTCAACGCCGCCGCCGTCTACGAATGGAATTGTAATCCGTCATGTCTCACTTTCCACTAATGTGGGCGAGCTGAAAATGGTGTGATTGTTTGACATAGGTCGATCATTACTGTGCACAAGATGAAAAACAGATCATAGCATAAAACGGTGTAATAAAAATCATACTACACTAGTGTAATAAATATGCAAATGAGGCCGTTGCAGAAAACACCTAAGGTGGTCATTACAGCTTCAACATATTGTGATGTGCTTATGCAATAAACAGAATCTGACATTTGTGATTTGATATTTATTAAACTCGTTGACTGATTTCATAAGAAACTCGACATAGCCGCGTTTCTTATGAAAGCAGCAAACCAGTTTAATAAATATCATATTAAAGGTACATTCTCACTCAGTAGGCACAAAATGTTCTTTATATCTGAGACATCATCTGAGACATTTTCTTGTAAAATAAACATTCATTCACCATTAAAGACATGCCCACTCAGTATGCACAACATGTTCTTTATAGGAATTAAATAAGTGTATAATTGTGTCACTGTTCCACCAGTAGCCTATTTCATCAACATTGCAAAGTATACTTTACTAGCAAAGTATACTTTGAGGGAGTAATCATTTATTTTTCCTGAAATGCATTATTTCATATAGAACTAACAAATGCATGTATTTCATGATTAAAAGTATGCAGAATTATTATACTGAATTTATTACATTATCACAGCCATAATGGCTGTGATAATGTAATAAATTCAGTATAATAAAAATTAATAAATTTATCATAAAATTGAAAATTTCTCCCTCAAAGTATACTTTGCTACTAAAGTATACTTTGCAATGTTGATGAAATAGGCTACTGTTCTAACAATTACAAGTGCCCGCTACACAGATATAATCATTTAGTAATATTTATTTTACTGATAGTGACCCGCGGTGGTATCAGACTATTTTCATATGCAAATGAGGCATGATATTTTTTAATTATTTATACTAATTAAATGCATCACCTGAAAAAATATTATTTTTGACAGATTATCAAGTATGATCATTGCACATCAAAAAATAATACAGAGAATAAATAGTAATGTCCGTTAACATTGGAACTGATATCAGTGTGTAAATTTACGGCTAATATAAAATGCATAATAATGCCAATCAATACGTGGAATAACGGTGAATGAATGTTTATTTTGCCAGAAAATGTGTCAGATGATGTATCGGATGTAAATAACATTTTGTGCCTTTTGAGTGGGCATGTACCTTTAACCCACGTAATAATTGACATTATTATTCATTTTATATCAGACGTAAATTTGCCCACTGATATCAGGGGCGATAACCGTGTTTCATTAAAACACTAACGGACATTACTATTTATTCTCTGTATTTATTTTTTTATGTAAAATGATCATACTTTATAATGGGTCGAAAATATTATTTTTTTAGGCGACGCATTTAGTTAATACAAATAATTAAAAAATATTATGCCTCATTTGTATATGAACATAGTCTGATACCACCGTGCGTCACTATCAGTAAAATAAATATTATAAATGATTATATTTGTATAGCGGACATCCGTAATTTTTAGAACTGGTGGAATAGTGACACAATTATACACTTATCTAATTCCCTTAAAGAACATTTTGTGGCTACTGAGTGGGTATGTACCTTTAAATCATCACTCATGTAAGATGCTCTATATATTGTACATCTTAGACATCATCCGAGACAGAGACCCTTTAACCCTTTCAATACGACAGGCCTGTATAGTGGTATAGGCGAGCCTTTAACTCTTTGCATGCTGGGAAATTTGTGGGCTATAAATATTTCAAAAATAGCGAACAAAAATTAATCTTATTTTCTTTTATTTCTCCTTGTAAATATCATGAATATGTCTTGGAATTTCATTAGAATCGAGTCCTGAGGACTCGATTCTAATGAAATTCCAAGACATATTTACAGAGAGAAATAAAACATAATTTTGCTCCTAATTTGTTTGGCGGATATTTTCACCGCTAGCATGCAAAGAGTTAACCCTTTCAACACCACTGGCCTGTACATGTATAGTGGTATTGGCAAACAGTGTTGACCCAGGATCTGCACTTTTGCGAGTAATTTTCATATTTTTGAGAACAAAAACTCCACCGTTTCATAAATGGACTAGTCTGAAGATCATTTTGTGACGGTTGAAAGGTTACAAAATTAACATATCAAAATCCATTCCAGTTACTTTGGGGCGGAAGATTTAAATAAATATCATATGATCACTGTATATATTTTTACATCTGAGACATTTTCCGAGACGGAGAGCCTTTAAGGCGGAAGGCCTGGGTACGGCAGATGGATCTATACGATCGCCAGACAGAAGATCCCATAAACCTCTCAGTCAACGCTGAAATAACAAATAGCAGAAACCTGTCTGTCGTATCCAGAACAGCACAACCGGTGACTTTTTTGTTATTGATGATGGTAATGTGTTTAAGCCAAAAGTTCATCGACAGCAAAACATGGACAGCTAGGGTCATATAGAGACGGGACCACAGTTTAAAGTCTCATCTGACAGACCAGTAGGATGAAAATACTATGAAAGTATTTGTTGATGCCCTAGGCGAGGTTTCAACCCACAACCTCCGGATTGGAAGTCAATTGTTCCAACCCCTAGACCACAACCCATCTCTAGAAAAACGTGGAACGGACAGTAGGCATATTCTATGTCGGACAGTAGGCCGCCAACTGTATTCTGTATGACACAGACAGCCTTCGGTCAATAAACCCTGATATGAATTGTTAACGCTAAATTACCATAGTAACGACTGTAACTGTCCAAATTTGTTTATGAACACAATACGATAGGGATCAGCTTGCGCATCTGCATATTTTTTTATCGACGCATGGAACACCACTCAATATACAGTCTGTAGCCTATTTCACCAACATTGCAAAGTATACTTTCCTAGCAAAGTATACTTTGCGGGAGAAATTTTCAATTTTAGGATAAATTTATTAATTTTTATTATACTGAATTTATTACATTATCACAGCCATTTTGGCTGTGATAATGTAATAAATTCAGTATAATAATTCTGCATACTTTTCATCATCAAATATATGCAGTCGTTAGTTCTATATGAAATAATGCATTTCGGGAAAAATAAATGATTACTCCCTCAAAGTATACTTTGCTAGATAAGTATACTTTGCAATGTTGGTGAAATCAGCTACTGGACTCGCATGGTTTACCATTGATGTTACATAATGTTTTACAGCAGATTTTCTGTAATATCTTTCTAACGAAATGACATGTTTGTTTGTTTATTGGTGTTTAACGGCCGATCAACAGCTAAGGTCATGTAAGGCCGTGCAAATGGGTTCGATCCCGTTTTAACCTGCTGCATTGGGGGGAAAATCCCAAAACCAGAACGGAATATTTACATCTGAATATATTCAGCCGTGTAATTAGAATAACCTGACCTGCATGTGGTGCCAGGTCCATACCACACCAAAGTCACTTGGCCCCTTCCCCTACAATAGGATTACGAATAATCGTATAATACTCACAAAAGGGACAGATTCAACTGTCACATACAAAATGCCAAAGACGTATGTGAGGACCGAACCAGGTCTCCAGTCGGAATTCCGGTAAGAATGAACCCTGATTGTTAAATTACCCATCACATTCTCCCACCTGCCACCCACCGAAATGACCTATTTTTGGGTTTACTCTCATATCTTATTCACTCTTTTTAAGTCTATGTTAGCAGTGAAAATAACAGCAAACAAATTACGAGTATGTTTCTTATTTCTCTCTGTAAATATGTCTTGGAATTTCATTAGGTTTGAAGCGGCTTTCAGCTGCGCCGAAAAATGGAAAATTATTTCTAATTTTAGTTTTTATTATTCATACTCACCTGAATGGTTGCAAACTGATAGGTTGCTATGAAATCGTCCTAATAATAAAAATCTGCCTACTCTAATCACTCAAATAACCCACCATAGACCATTCCGCTCTACCCACAGCCAATTGGCTAGTCCGCTATTTAAACTCCTCCTATTATTGTTAGGTATACAGCTTCAAAACTAAATCATTTCCATATGGAAATGACACTGCTAGATAAAAATAGCCTGAAGTATACTAAGTAGGGAGAAGATAAAACCATCAAGCGGGGACGGGAGGAGGGTCTACCTTACCATTCAGGTGAGTATGAATAATAAAAACTAAAATTAGAAATAATTTTCCATTTTTATGTCTTCAAACTAACCTGAATGGTTGCAAGAATTCGTAGTGATGGTGGGAGGTATTCTCACTACTCATACTCGACCGGAATGGTAAGGCAGATTAAAAACCCTCAAAACAGACAAAAATATTTGGTCTAGGTACAAACTTGGGTGTTACCTATATAGTAAATAACATGGTCTCACCCTAGAATCATAGGGGAGCCCAAAGCGGGCCCCCCCCCCTTTTCTACGAAAGTAGAAGAGAGGTGGATAAAGACAAGCACCACCACGCTAGTCTCGTAGACTGACTCGTAGACTCCAACCTGCTATACTTGGTTAGAACGCCGGAGAATACTCAAGGTATAGCTGCTGCTACCAGACGAAGCCCTGGCGAATGTAGTCGCCCGGCACTTCACACGCAATAACTCAACTGAGATAAACTCAAAGTCTATACATAGTCTCATGACGACACATGACTCGTACATATCGAGAACACAGTATAAACGCCCTAAGCACTAAGGTCATCCTAACAAGCAAGTGCTGAGGAGTTAAACTGGCCCTAAAGCCAGATCAAAACCTATACCAGGGTTTGACACTAACTTTTGGCCCAGGGATTCCGCAGCATGGACATCCCTATTGTTACATAATGTTGAATGGGATTTTCTTGAAAATGCAGTGATTCCTCCTACAAAACAGGGATCCTCGGGATCTCGGAACACTGCGAGTGTCGACCACTGTATACCTATAAACCCATGTATAGTAGACAAAGAGAATAGAATCATTAACCCAAAGTGAAACACTATCCTTTTGCAACAAACTGCTACAAACTAGAAAGGTAGCCTCGCCCTAATTGAAACATGTACAAAACAATGCCTCCTGGGCCAGCGTGATGAACCGTAAGAACCATAGATCACCACAAATCCCCGTTCATCAACAAAAGCAAGTGAAGTTCATCGAGCGGAGAGTCACACTTACCAACCCCAGGATTCCACTGGGACTGTAAAGACAAAAACCGAATAATCGGGTAAACAGAAAAAATCGCAGACTATCGCGAACAGGTAGATCCAAACAGCCTCCTAAACTTGATGCTACCGGCTGATAAACCCACAACATGCACCCGCTGCTACTAACGGACCCAGTTCTTAAACATCTCCCTGAGATGCCAACCCCATGTCGGTCACATGAGGAACATGGAGAGAAAAGGGGGTTACTTTCCGGAACACCACATATGTATTCCGGAACACAAATCAGTACTCACTTATATGCATAAAATAAGTTAAATATAGCCTTGGCCCAAGTTTCGGCTACCATGAGCACCCGAATAACTACAATAACACTGATTGCAAGACGCAAAAACATCACCGCGCTGTGACAGGACCAAATTGGGCCATGTCTCGCTGTAATCATAGATGAACAGAAGTGTTGTCCTAACTTCTTCCGATAAAACAATCCCCAAATAAGTTGGCTGCACGCTTAGATCAGACAGTTATACGAATTACGTGATGAATAAATCAATATCTCTGAGCGCTGGAATATCAAATGGTAATCGCCTAGACGAGAATGATAACGGGTAAATAAAACAATAGGATTATTGGCAGAATTGTATTTAAACGAAATAATAATATCCAGATATACCCGCGCCGATCAAAAATCGTACTTTTAATAGTAATCCGTACTACCGTCTATCTAACGTATTTCCCGGAATAAATACGGAAAAATCGTAACAGTTGGCAGTTACGCATCTCCTGCCAGTGCAGAGAGCGATCATAGAAAGAAGTTGAGACTACATGCACCTCGTGCATTTAGGGCCTAAACAACTCAGCTGCAGAACCACTTACTGTAGAATTAAACTCAAGTAATGGCCCTATCTATCCAACGGAAGACAAAGGATTGCGATACCTCCCGTTGGCTTAAAATTGGTAATAAAAAACTTTACGGTCGGACCGGATGTCCTAATTCTTCCGAACCTAATGCTTCATCGCACGGACTGGACAGAAAGTGTGAACCACTGTCGCTGACAGGCGTGACGGAGGGAGGCCCGAACCACAACTGATTCCAGATCATGTGAGAAGGGATAAAGTATCTGAGGGAGAAATCTCGGTCATAGGATGAAACTGCTGATGTGTAAACAGTAGTGTGCTTCTATTTAACACAATTAACATTTTGAAATACCCAATTGCTTCAGAAATGATGGAGTGACAACAGCATGTTGTATATACAGTCGATACGCGTTATGTCGACATTGCTTACATCGATATACCTGCTTATGTCGATATACGCTAGTGGTCCCGGCCGAACTGCTATATAACTCATACATTACATACCTGATATACGATATCGGGAAATGTCGACATTTCGTTTATATCGATGTGGAAAACAAGTGCCGATGGTATAATTAATACACATTATACTGTAATGTCGATATGCAAATTTTGGATGAACAGCGGGCGTCGTAAAGTCTGGTCAAACTTAATTGGCACAGGTAAGTTTTTCACACATACAAAGTGATCAAAACATGCCGCCGGTAACCGTGTTACAATCGCGGAATACCGTCAAAGCCGACCACGTAAGCCGTGGTCAACCAATTAACGACAGTGTGACGTGAAATCACAAAAATACTCTTGTTAATAGCCAATTATATGCCTGACATGAATCGATCCGTAAATGCCATAATCATTAACGGACGCTTGTTTATAATAATTACAATTGAGTGAATTACATGCGATCTTATAAACACGAACCGTTGGTATCTCAAATCACTTCCTTAGCAATGTCCAACATGCAGTACATGGGTCCGAAGTTATACTGGAACGAGTAAATAGAAAAGTCCGAATCGGTACGTGGGCGCAAACAGTGGAAAAAAATAAAACCGACGTTTGAGCCTTGCCGCAACAAAACCACAAATGGATACCCCCATCCGGACAAGATAGCACTGGACACCAACGGATGCAGAAGCCATTCCGTCAGAACCGGAGATGACCACAGAAACCATAACCACCTGTCCGTGCAGAGCAGAATCCGCCGCTGTCAACCCCCGGAACACTGCCAAAAGCTAAACATGTTGATGTGTCCTGAGTTTCCTGCACTGACCACCAACACACCAATGTAGGGGCTCCAATGAGCCCCCCAGCCTTCTCACGACGCGTCTGTGGACAGAAAGCGAGTAGGGAGGAGTAACACTATGGGAAATCCCTGTAGGAACCAGACCTCCACTGCCCACCATCTGATACAACGTAGGAAGATGGTGATCCTAGGCAGAGACCGATCCAAAGGATCGGGGTGCGGCCTCCATAGCCCTAGTAAGTAATACTGGAGGTCGCAAACATAACCTTCCCCTATTCTGCACCCCGAAATTCCAGGAGTGCAGAAATTACCTAGCTGACAGAGAACCTCTGACCAGTACCCGGAAACTAAAACAAGATGCCACGCACCCTGTCCAAAGGTACTATGATGACTGATAGATCGGTCAATAAGCTAATTCCCACCTAAGAAAAAATCCTGTGTGGGAACCAACTACGACTACTCTAGATCTAAAAGACACAAAACTCGGAAACAACTTAAACTTCCGAGAGCATCTGCGGAAGGGCACGTGGAAGTACGAGACCCGCAGATCTATGGAAACAACCCAGTCTACCGGGCAAATGGCGCTCCGACCACGTCCCGAACTTCCTCTATAGCACTATACTTCAAGAGAGAGACTCTACTAAACCCTTGAAAATACCCCCGTCAGGGGAAACGATCCCACAGGAGGTAGACAAGAAGGAGCAGCAGGAGGGACCATCGGTACCGTAGCTGCCCTTTGGCCGTTCGATCGCACAATTAACAGAGGTCAAAAGAGGCGAACGAAGCAAAACTATGGCCGTTCAAGAAAAAACTAGCCGGCTATCACTGTGTCTCACCTGGACAAGAGCATGTCCATAGAAAACTCCAAAGACATGTTGACAAGAGGCTTAGCGGCACAAATCGCCGACTGAAGCACTGCGTCCAGAGACGATGAATCATACTGATTCAAACATAAATCGAAAGTTGGCATAGCCACAATCGACTTAACAGCCTACACCCATGCCTTCGCAAACGCGAACCAGGACCAGGAGCCGAAGATATCCCAAACGCTGCGGCGTCCTTGTCCAGAAACGGAGATCTCAAAAACCATACCGCATAGAGGGGCATGTAGAACTTAGACCCCAGTGTGGCGATCAAAGTTTGAGCACTAGGAACCCCGCAGTGGCCAAATCCTACCTAAAGCTCCCCAATGTACGTAACAAGAAGCCCTACTGTAGGAGAGCAATGAAACCACGACAACTCCGGCAAATACACCACACCGAATCAGCCTCACAACATCCCATCCGAGGAGTACCCCTATGGGAGGCTCCACTGGCAAAACCACCAGCTGTGAAGAGCCGACAAACCCACTAAGTACTAGGACTTAGACAGGAACTCCAGAATCTTAGCCAACTGAACCATCATAACTCTATCGCGTGTCGAGTCCTGAATATAGACTGGGAATTCGAACTCATATATCACTCGAATAAAGAGCAGGCCAGACAAGTACGGAGCCAAAGCATCACGGCGTCCAATACCACCTCGACCGTCTCCTCCGAGAACGGAAGAGCTAGATCTCGAGGAGCCGGATACAAAAACACAATATGTACACAGGATACGAACCCCCGAACACCCCGGTCAGAAATAGTTGCTACCCCGGTGCCCGGTACCCGGTGCCTGCCCGGTGCCCGGTGCCCGTAACACAATACCGGCACCTCTCCTGCGAGAGTTAGGGTACGTTGTGACCAGGTGAATGTGATAAGCACCTGCCGCAGCAACCCTAGACTGGCAGTCATCTACCACATACGTGGAAACTGATTCAACAGAACTGTACTGTATCGTTCCAAATAGTATATGTACTGCCGAAGCTAGTACTACATGTTAGAAGCCCTATACAACCGTCTCCTACGACGAACAGGAGAACGAGATCTAGATGAACCTGTTCCAAAACCTGAGAATGACCTCGAGGAAAAGGAAGAACAAGATCTAAACTCCGAACCCGAAATCGAAGAGCTAACCCAATCCTGACCTACGACGAGATCGACTCCTCGACTTACGTGAACACGTAGAACGAAGACCAACCGAAGACAAGAAACGTCTTCCTACCGGAAGCAGCAGGCTGTCCAAGGAGAGTCTGGTGCCCGGTGCCCATGGGTTTGACCGGTGCCCGGTAGCCTAACCGGTGCCCGGTGCTCGGTGCCCGGTGCCCGGTGCCCGGTGCCCGGTGCCCGGTGCATGCCCGGTGCTCCCGGTGCCCGGTGACATAATGCCCGGTGCGGTAATGCCCGGTGACATAACCCGGTGCCCGGTGCCCGGTGCCCGGTGCCCGGTGCCCGGTGCCCGGTGTGCCCGGTGCCCGGTCCCTGATGACCGGTGCCCGGTTGATGACCGATGCCCGATGCCCGGTGCCCGGTGGCCCCGCCCGGTGCCCGGTGCCCCGGTGCCCGGTACCGGGCGCCTCTACTGAGAAGAGGCTGGGTCAGCTTCAAACCGGGTGATATAATATCAAGAACCGGCCGAAACACCCCTGTGATAGGTATAGCTCTCTGCGAACCGGGTGATATGAGATCAGGCACCGGCCCCAGCAGCCCGGTATCCCTGTATGGATCACCGGCCTATCACTTAATACAACCTCCGAAACCTCGGACGGTTCCACTGCTCCCAAGAGCTGAGACTCGGACACAGTCTTCTTCAGACGTGAGGTATGGGACCTACTAGACCCAGCCTTGCCCCACGTCGAATCCGTCCAACGGACGGACAAATCACATGGCCTCTCTTTGCAACACCCGCAACAGGCAAAGCACCTGTCCGTATGGGTATCCCAAGGAGAAGTCATGTGTCCCACACGCAGCGCGTGATTGCGGCATTCTAACAAGTAGGTTTATACAAAACCTGATAAAAGAAGCAAAAACGCTACAAAAAAAAATGTGTCACGGGAGCGAATCCAATTTGGGACGAACCCGTTAGGATACGAATCGCGTACACGCAAAAATATGTGACACAAAGTAAAACACCCCGTGAAAAACCCCAAAAAAGCAATGGAGAATAATCACGTAAACACACAAGAGTGATTAATAATATGTATTTGAACGAAATATAATGACAAAAACGACACAATACACGGCAGAAATTCAAAATAAGCACGAAATAAAGAGAGAGACAAATATACCTGCACTCTTGATAGCGTCCTAAAATAATAGGAGGAGTTTAAATAGCGGACTAGCCAATTGGCTGTGGGTAGAGCGGAATGGTCTATGGTGGGTTATTTGAGTGATTAGAGTAGGCAGATTTTTATTATTAGGACGATTTCATAGCAACCTATCAGTTTGCAACCATTCAGGTTAGTTTGAAGACATAAAACCTATTGTTTTCGTTGTTTTTTTTTTTGTTTTTTTTATTCAGCCGTTTAGTCTACAGCCCAAACTGCTGGTCGGATCGACTTCAAATTTTGCATGCCGATTCGGATCAAGTGTGAGTCGAGACTTAGAGATTTTCAGAATTCTCTTAATGCCACTTTCCACGAAACCGGAAGTGACGTCATACTTTCTATAACTTCCTTATTTTCCAACCGATTTCAAAAATTCTTTTTGCATTGGAAAGCTGACAAAATTCTCTATCTCGGACTTGCTGACAGTTCTCGGCTATCTGGTCAAATAAGAGAGCTATAGGCATTTGAAGTCGAAAAATGTACATACTTTTCAACGATTTTGCCGAATTTCGGCTGATAACGGGTGGTCTTTACAAACGTTTTCCAATTTGTACAGTAATGTCAGCAACATAATTTCTTGCCAGTGTGATAGGGGAGTGTCAGGCGCATACAAGATGATAATTTTCAGAGCTCTATCTTGACTACTTCCGGTTCTATTGGATGTCAAAGATGAACGTCTTTTTTTTCAATTTTCAAAATAGAGCAAACGGATGTGACGTCAGCTTCGTTATTTATCAATAGATTTCAAAATTTATTGCCGCGGTCGATATTTCAGTCGTTTAGCTAAAACTTTCCTATTTTGTGCCCGGCCTATGGTGAAAAACAAACGAAAACTTCACTGGCGGAATTTTAATTTCCGTTTTATTACGTGTATTTACAAATGGCGTAAACTACAATTGAAGGGCGATAACTATCGATAAATAATCATCCGCTGACTTACGGGCTCCCTCCATCTACACCAAACCGCTGGTCGGATCGACTTCAAATTTTGCATGCCGATTCGGATCAAGTGTGAGCAGAGACTCTTTTAATGCTACTTTCCACGAAAACGGACATCGCAGACTTCAGCTGTTGAGCAATGTGGGCTAAGTGTCTTGCTCAAGGACACAAACAGCCGCCCAGGCTGAGGATCGAACCCGGTATCCCGAGTCCATCGCTCTACCTCTAAGCTAACCGGCCCCACATCGGTGTGATGATGCGAACACAATAATGTTGGACTGTTCATTCTAAAACTTCAGAAATTCTTTTTGCAACCGATAGTTTACACCTTGGGCTAAAGCTTAGTTACACATGAAATCAATGTTTGAGGCTCAAACCGTTGCATATGATGCAGCTCAAGCTGCTCTAGTTAGAATTGGACTCAATTCTAATGAAATTCCAAGACATATTCATGATATTTACAGAGAAATAAACAAAAAATATGATGAATTGTCGTCTCCTATTTTTTAACTATTTATACCTCACACATTTCCCAGCATGCAATTCAAGAATCCATTACTCATTGTAAATTTAAACCTAGATCTGTGGCTGGAGAAATGGGGCTTATGGGGTTTGTGACCAGTGTCGATCCAGACCAGCCTGTGCATCCTGTCAGTCTGATCAGGATCTGCACTGGTCACCATTCCACCAATGAAACACCTGCCATACTTCTAACATTGAATATAGATCATTATCCAGTGTTTGGTGGGGTGGAGTATATGACACGGTACAAGACTCACAATGGGGAGGGAGAAAGTGTATCCAGGGTTCCCACTCTTTTGGGAAGACCAAATTCCAAGGACCTATATTTGCATGGATGATGATGATGATGTAATGGTGTTTTACGGCTTAGCGACTCATAACTCGAGCCATTTCGAGCCTGGAATACACCTGTGTTGGGGAGAGAAGTAGTAATTAATTCAGTTCTGAATTTACAAAATCCTGCTTTGATGCCAGGTGCCCTTACCACACCAAAATCGTTTGGCTCAAAATCACAAAATTACACTGAACTTTCCTCAACAACACTAATAATTGGACTGGAATCCAAATTCCATGATTTTCAAAATAAAACTTATTATAATATGCCAAATAATAGGTTCCTGTTCATTGTAAACACTTCATATTACCAAACACATTGTAACAATTGCAGTGATTTCACCGAGTCACTATAGGAATGAATGGCCTTTTTGTGGAATTTATCGGGGTATAAACTTGGAAAAGTCGCGGGAATACTGGACGAAGGCCGGAAGGCCTCGTCCAGTATTCCCGCGACTTTTCCAAGTTTATATCCCCGATAAATTCCACAAAAATGACATTCATTCCTTTAATATAATTCCAGCATTTGAAATAAATTCATCAAGAAAATGTGTTTATTTTCCGTTTTCTTAAGAATTATTTTAACTACTGTTACGGAAAGTAGTTCGGTGTGGGAGTTTACTGGGATATAAATTTTGGACAGAGACTTGCTACGGGCCAATCAAATGTTAGGGAATTGTGTAAATATTTTTGTGCTGGAATTATTGCATGATGCTTCAAGTTTGAAAAATGATAATGAAAACTTCAAAACATCACTGCTTTGTCACAGTGTTAAGATTCGAAGGCCATTTGGAACATCTCCATTTATTAATTTGACATAACATTGGCGAATAATATGAATATGTAAATTAGGGTGATGTGGCTAACCAATTAAATTTGCTCCAGGTGTTATACATGTGTGTCACATCACATTTATGATAAATGGGCTACAGCACACCATAGCAAGGTGTTCATGTGATAAAGATTGAATACCTGTAGCCTATTTCACCAAAATTGCAAAGCATACTTATCTCGCAAAGTGTACTTTGACGGAGTAATCATTTATTTTCCCCGAAATGCATTACTTCATATAGAACTAACGACTGCATATATCTGATGATTAAAAGTATGCAGAATTATTATACTGAATTTATTACATTATCACAGCCAAAATGGTTGTGATAATGTAATAAATTCAGTGTAATAAAAATTAATAAATTTATCCTTAAGTTGAAAATTTCTCCCTCAAAGTATTCTTAGCAAGATACGTATACTTTGCAATTGTGGTGAAATAGGCTGCATGATAGTAGCATCTTTTGATCTCCAACAGCTTACGAAAAGAGCCTGATCAACTTGAATAATACCAGGGTAGTGTCTTTTAATACAAGCTTATCACACTCTGCCCAGAAGCCGTAGGACTTGCTCGGCAAACCTCAAAATTCCTATCTCAGGGCTCCAGCTAAGGAATTAGTAATTCAGTATTGTCACTCCATCATTTCTGAAGCAATTGGATCAAAATTTTAAATGTGTAAAATAAAATCACACTACCGTTTCCACATCAGCACACCGCAATTATTGAATAGTTTGCTTCTAAATGAAAACATCTCTTGGAAATGGCAAGTTGTGTTTTCATGGAAAAATAAGAAAAATATGCTATATTTGTGGTCTGTTTATCGTTTTCTGTAGTTCTGTTTCTGATTTCAATTGGGTTTTTGGCAATTTTCATTGGGTATTTACGCAAGTACGCAGCTTATCTGGAGTTCTGCATCTCCTAGCCTCCTGTAACAAGGGCATCGTTGTCACTAACTTAATCCTCTCGCTCGCAGCCAAGATAATCTTTTTTCTTTTTATTATTATTATTATTATTATTAGGTTTGAGGAATTTGATTCCTCAAACCTTTTGTTTTCGTTGGTTTTTTTTTCTTTTTCTTTTTCTTTTTATTCAGCCATCGAGACTACAGCCCAAACCGCTGGTCGGATCGACTTCCAATTTTGTATACCGATTCGCATCAACAGTGAGACGAGAATAACTCAATTTTCAGAATTCTCATGACGTCACTTTTTACGAAACCGGAAGTGACGTCATATATCATATAATTCCCTATAACTTCCTTATTTTCCAACCGATTTCAAAAATCCTTTTTGAATTGTAAAGCTGCGAGAATTCTCTATCTTCGCTTCGCTGACAATGTTTGGCTATCTGCTCAAATGAGAGAGCTATAGACATGTGAAATTGAGAAAAATGAAAAAAATCAACAATTTCAGATTTTTATTTTATTTTAACGGGTGGTCTTTGAAAACAGTTTCCAATTTGTACAGTAATCTCAGCAACATAATTTTTTGACAGCGTCACGCGGGACATTCATCCGCACAGAAGATGATATTTTTCAGAGCAATGGCTTGAATAGTTCTGATTCTATTGTCTTTCAAACTTGGACGTTTTTTTTCAATTTTTCAATTTGAAATGGTCATAACTTTTTTATTATCTAACCGATTTCAAATATTTTTTTTGCATTAAAAAGCCAACAAAATTCTCTATCTCCGTTTCATGGTAGTTTTTGGCTATCTGCCCAAATGAGAGAGTTGTAGGCCTTTGAAGTTTTTAAAAAAAATTGAAATGGTCATAACTTCCTAAATTATTATTCAACCGATTTCAAATATTTTTTTTGCATTAAAAACAATAAAATTCTCTTAAAAATCTGGTTCGCTGGTAGTTTTTAGCTATCTGCTCAAATGCGCGAGCTACATTTTTTTATTTTTTTTCAATTTTTAAAATTTTAAATGTTCATAACTTTGTTATTATCTAACCGATTTCAAATATTTTTTTTTCCATTAAAAAGCCAACAAAATTCTCTATCTCTCGCTTCGCTGGTAGTTTTTGGCTATCTGCCCAAATGAGAGAGTTGTAGGCATTTGAAGTTTGGTTCTTTCATTTTTTTATTTTCTTTGTTGTTCAACATAATCATGATAATTATACCGATGAAAGACGAAACAGGCCGAATGCATTTTTCAAATTTGAAATGGTCATAACTTTTTTATTATCTAACCGATTTCAAATAATTTTTTTGCATTAAAAAGCCAACAAAATTCTCTATCTCCGTTTCACTGGTAGTTTTTGGCTATCTGCCCAAATGAGAGAGTTGTAGGCATTTGAAGTTTTTAAAAAAAATTGAAATGGTCATAACTTCCTTATTATTCAACCGATTTCAAATATTTTTTTTGCATTAAAAAGCCAATAAAATTCTCTATCTCCGGTTCGCTGGTAGTTTTTAGCTATCTGCTCAAATGCGCGAGCTACATTTTTTTTTCAATTGTATAAAACGGCGTCGGCCAAAAAAAAGGCGAAATGTCTGAGGGACAGGCAGTACAGAGAGAGAGATATAGTGGTTAATATTGGCGACCAAATCACCAAATGGAACGAGTTACGTGGAGATTTAGATTTGGACTCGAACTTAAACAATTTTCATTTTATATACGAACTGACATGCTGTGAGTGCTTTAGAATCGTCTCAACTTCAATGTCAGACTAGGGGGTTAACGGTACACATTTCGTAGAACGTTATATAATGAAAAATGCTTAGGATAGTCAAGCGATTCTGAAAATACAAAACTTTATTTTTTCAATTTCATTGGAATTGCATCAATTTTTTTTTAGTTTCATATGTTTTCGTCATTGGCAATGTCTTCTAATCACTTTGCCAGTGTACGTTTGTCAGTACATCAAGCCTCAAACCGTTGATGCAGCTTTTTTATTATTCTTGCCTTACAAACAAGGTGAGGGATCAGTTTACAGGGTGAAGTGTGAAATTCTCTCCCTAAATTGTCTGACTTCAACCTATTTTGATTTGAGGGAGAAGTTTTTCATTATATAAAACAGAAATTTTAGAAATAAATGAGAAATTTTCTCAATTTTTAGTGAAAACTTCTAGCTTGAACCCTGCAAGGTGAACAGAAGTCCTTAGTGACCCTTGTCTTTGGGCGATCAGACGTGGGTCATATGCAAAACAAGACACCATCCCTAGACACACAATGTGGACGAACGCTATATCCCCTCTTGCATATCGGCGAGGGGACAATAAACTTGATATGAAGATACACCAGCCTGGTATTCTCTATATATTTTCCTTATTTCAGAACCAAAGTATATGCTGTGACCACTCATTTGAACCGTCTCGGCGAGACGGTTCAAATGAGTGGTCACAACATATACTTCTGATGAGAAATAAAGAAATTCTTGAGCCTTGCCGGATATTTTTTCCCATTCACGGCACTAACCTACTATTCTCTATTTCTCCGGTAATATTGAAGGCACCTTCACAGAGAAAAACTTAATGAAGTGTCACGTAATTCCCCGAGCTTGAGATAGCAACGCAAATTAATTCTGTGTCACAGAGAACATGCCAACATGTGTAGTGTACAATATCAGCAATATGTGACACAGACGTTTAATATAATCAGATTATCTCATGTCACTGATAGTCCATGGTGTATTCTTAGCGGTATTAGGTGAACAAGACATTGTACAGCTATGAGGTGGGATAAACAAGGTGTATGAAACTTCCAGAAGCCCTCCAATTCAAAGTACGTATTCTTTTATTGTGTCCTAATATTATCAGGCATGGTAGTGGAACACTATCCCCAATCCTGAAAATTTATTTCAGCAGCGGATTGCGCTGCGATTTGCTAGGGGGGGTCTGGGGGCATGCCGCCCACCCCATTTTCCACTGAAAAAATATGCTATAATTAGGAAAAATTGGCAACATAATCCATTTCAATTTGAAATAATACTTGCAACAAGAAGTCAGTACATGTATAACAGGGATTCCGCCTGGGAAAATAAAAGAATCGCCACTTAAAAAAAATTAAAAAAAAAAAAATCTTTTTTTTTCCTTTTTTTTCCCCGAAAATTGTAATTTTTATCGCCGTTCTCAACGGATTTACAAGATTCACAAAAGTGGTCCATATGACCTCAAATCCGGATTTCCGGATTAATCCGGAAATTTCCCATGCCTGTATTATGTAACGGATTTTGATGAAATATAGCGCATCAAACGCATCTTGTTAAGCTGCATTTAGTGGTCTCGGTACTTTGGCCCAACCATCTGTCATTTTTGCGAAGAATCGATTTCCGTGTCTACTGATCGATTCTTCGCAAAAACGACATAAGTACCGAACTCCCGGGACAACCAAATGCAGCTTATGAAGACGTGTTTGCTGCGCCATAGTTCATCAAAATACGTTGCCTATTTAGGAACATATATCCAATAATACATACTTTGGAGTGGACCCGCTTTCAACATTTTGAGCCAATGTTGTTGTTGTTGTAACCACGTGATCAGGCACCTTAATAAATGATAGCGTGCAGATTACTGTGATAACCTTAAATATTCGGACACAATTTGTTTTGGGACGTCATTTTCCATTAGCCAACCAAATCACGGCATGTCACGTGATTCAATATTTACGACTATTTGTGCGGTGATGGATAATTTTCTACCTTTCTAAATTACATGATCTTCAGACCAGGGCGCATTTAAACTGTTTTGTACATTCTTTTAAATAAGAAAGGTATTTCCTGTAAATACAAACACTAATTGACCATCCGAGACAGGCTGTGGATTTGTCGCTGAGCGCTTTGGAGCAAACATTGTAAGAATTTTCGCAATGAATAAATCAATATTGCTGAGTGCTTGAAACTACTATTACTACACAACAAGAATCTAAATGGTAAGCGCCTAGGTGAGTATGATTACGGGTAAATAAAAAATTAGGATTTATTTGAAGAATCTGGAAACACATTTATTATTTCCCGATATTCCCGTGCTGATTTTTTTAAAAATCATACTTTTTAGTTGTTGTCCGTACTTCCGTATTTCTAACACATTTTCCGGTACAAATACGGAAAAATCGGAACAGTTGGCACCTCTGTGGGTGCCCTGGGTGCCCTTAAATTATTTGTTTGTTTGTTTGTTTGTTGGGGTTTAACGGCCTATCAACAGCTAAGGTCATTTAAGGCCGGGTCAATGGGTTTAGTACTAAATCCCATATATTACCTGTACAAATGGGAGGAAAATCCCAAAATCAGAACAGAATATTTACAAGATAAACACTGTATATTCAGCCCTGAAATCAAAATAGTCCTGATCTGAGGCCAGGTCCTTGCCACACCAGAATCACTTGGCCCCCTCCAAAAAGCAGTAGGATCAGTAATAATCTTACTACTTTTATAATGAGCAATAACACAATTCAACTCCTAGGTAACAAAAGAGTCAAAGATAAAAATGTACCCGAGGGCCAAACCAGACAAATCGCGATTCCTATAAGGAGGAACCCCTACCGTTAATTTACGCCGTCGTGTTTGCCCGACCAACCACCCACTCTTAAATTATGTAAAAATACATCTTTACGGAAATTAAGCGGGTACTTAATTATGTAACTATTCCACATGTTTTTAACATCGAAAGTTTCCATTTTTAATTTCAATTTTGGGTACATGTGAAGAAATGGTGATTGGTTTTAAGTATTTAAATAAATAATGTGCATAAACTTAATGGTACATGCACACTCAGTAGGCATAAAATGTTTGTTAAATCAGAGACATCAGAGACATTTTCTGGCAAAATGAACATTCATTCACCATTGCCCCACATATTGATTGGCATTATTATACCAGACGTAAATTTCCACACTGATATCAGGGGCGATAACCATGTTTCCTTAAAATGTTAACGGACATTACTATTTATTCTCTGTATTTATTTTTTGATGTGCAATGATCATACTTTATAATCAGTCGAAAATATATTTTTTTTTTTCAGGTGACACATTTAATTAGTATAAATAATTAAACAAGAGGGCCATGATGGCCCTAATTCGCTCACCTGACTCCATGAACACTAGAGGAGAATGTGACAGTGAGTTCATGTGTTTTAAAAGAATTGTGCTATTTTTAGATGGCGATCATCTTGGATTAAGCGATGACTCTCATTTTACCAAATCTGAAAATGCTTCACCCAAGGATCTTAACTTCCTATGAACTTTGGCCAGCATCGGCCATGTGGTTCCTGAGAAAAAGAAGTCCAAAATCTTGAATAAATGGACATTTTGGTGGCCATCATGGATGACATAATCATCCGATTCCGACAAATATTGCACCAGAGCAATCGCCTCATCGATACCTTCAATTTGATATACGACACGAGCATATTCGGTCAAAAATAAAATTTGACACTAATTTGACACTACGGGCCATGTCCATTTTTGACCCCGGGGTCACCATTTTCACAACTTTGAAAGAGCATTGTAAATCGATCATTCCTACCAAGTTTAGCCGAAATCTGGCCAGCGGTTCATGAGAAGAAGATTTTTTAAGAATTTATCTATTTTTAGATGGCGGCCATCTTGGATTAGCGATGACCTCCATTTTAACAAATCTGTAAAGGCTTCACCCATGGACCATAACTTTTAAGTTTGGCTACCATGGGCCAAGCGGTTCGTGTGAAGAAGAATTTTGAAATCTCTAATAAAATAACCTTTTGACATTTCGGCGGCCATCTTGGATGACATAACAATCCGATTTCGACAAAAAATGTACCAGAGTGATCGCCTCATTGATACCTTCGATTTGATATATAACATGACCATATTCGGTCAAAAATAAAATTTGACCCCAATTTGATCCCACGGGCCACGCCCATTTTTGACCCCGGGGTCACCATTTTAACAACTTTGAATGAGCATCGATCATTCCTACCCAGTTTCGTCGAAATCCGGCTAGCGGTTTATGAGAAGATTTTTTTAAGAATTTATGCTATTTTTAGACGGCGGCCATCTTGGATTAGCGATGACCTCCATTTTAACAAATCTGAAAAGGCTTCACCCATGGACCATAACTTTTAAGTTTGGATACCATGGGCTAAGCGGTTCATGTGAAGAAGAATTTTGAAATCTCTAATAAAAGAACGACCTTTTGACCTTTCGGCGGCCATCTTAGATGACATAACCATCCGATTTCGACAAAAAATGCACCAGAGTGATCGCCTCATTGATACTTTCAATTTGCTATATGACATGACCATATTCGGTCAAAATTAAAATTTGACCCCAATTTGACCCCATGGGCCACGCCTATTTTTGACCCTGGGGTCACCATTTTAAGAACTTTGAAAGATCATTGAACATTCCTACCAAGTGTTGTCAAAATCCGGCTGGCGGTTTTTGAGAAAAAGATTTTTGAAGAATTTGTGCTATTTTTAGACGGCGGCCATCTTGGATTACGTAATGACGTCATTTTAACAATTTTGTAATCCCCCTACCTAAGGACCATGACCATGAAGTTTGGTGACTATAGGCCCAATGGTTACCGAGGAGAAGACGTTTGAAAATGTTCACGTACGACGGACGGACGGACGGACGGACGGACGGACGGACGGACGGACGGACGGACGGACGGACGGACGGACGGACGGACGGACACATTGCGGTAACAATAGCTCACATGAGCTTCGCTCAGGTGAGCTAAAAAATATCATGCCTCATTTGCATATGATATGATAGCCTGATACCACCACGTGTCACTATCGGTAAAATAAATATTATATCTGTATAGAATATTTTGTGCCTAATGAGTGGCATGTACCTTTAATTATGACTGCTGTAGATACATGTAGCTTATGAAGTATATCTCCCCTTACCTGAAAATTATTAAAATCCATCATTCAAATACAGCAAAATAATGCCAATAAGTGTAACAGGTAAACAAATTAATTGCTATTTGTGTATATTAATGACATATCTAAATGCTGAAACAAAACAAGAGGGCCATGATGGCCCTAATTCGCTCACCTGACTCCATGAACACCAGAGGAGAATGTGACATTGAGTTCATGTGTTTTAAAAAAATTGTGCTATTTTTAGACGGCGGTCATCTTGGATTAAGCGATGACTCTCATTTTACCAAATCTGAAAATGCTTCACCCAAGGATCGGAACTTCCTATGAAGGTTGGCCAGCATCGGCCATGTGGTTCCTGAGAAAAAGACGTTCAAAATCTCAAATAAATGGACCTTTTGGCGGCCATCATGGATGACATAATCATCCGATTCCGACAAATATTGCGCCAGAGCAATCGCCTCATCGATACCTTCAATTTAGATATATGACATGACCATATTCGGACAAAAATAAAATTTGACCCCACGGGCCGCGCCCATTTTTGACCCCGGCCCCGGGGTAACCATTTTCACAACTTTAAAAGAGCATTGTACATCGATCATTCCTACCAAGTTTCGTCGAAATCGGGCCAGTGGTTCATTGAGAAAAAAGATTTTTTAAGAATTTGTGCTATTTTTTTTTTTTGAGACGGCGGCCATCTTGGATTAGCGATGACCTCCATTATAACAATTCTGAAAAGGCTTCACCCATGGACCATAACTGTGAAGTTTGGCTACCATGGGCCAAGCGGTTCATGTGAAGTAGAATTTTTAAATCTCTAATAAAAGAACGACCTTTTGACCTTTCGGCGGCCATCTTGGATGACATAACCATCATATTTCGACAAAAAAATCACCAGAGTGATCGCCTCATTGATATCTTCGATTTGATATATGACATGACCATATTCGGTCAAAAATAAAATTTGACCCCACGGGCCGCGCCCATTTTTGACCCCGGGGTAACCATTTTCACAACTTTAAAAGAGCATTGTACATCGATCATTCCTACCAAGTTTCGTCGAAATCGGGCCAGTGGTTCATGAGAAAAAGATTTTTTAAGAATTTGTGCTATTTTTAGACGGCGGCCATCTTGGATTAGCGATGACCTCCATTATAACAATTCTGAAAAGGCTTCACCCATGGACCATAACTGTGAAGTTTGGCTACCATGGGCCAAGCGGTTCATGTGAAGTAGAATTTTTAAATCTCTAATAAAGAACGACCTTTTGACCTTTCGGCGGCCATCTTGGATGACATAACCATCATATTTCGACAAAAAAATCACCAGAGTGATCGCCTCATTGATACCTTCGATTTGATATATAACATGACCATATTCGGTCACAAATAAAATTTGACCCCAATTTGACCCCACGGGCCACGCACATTTTTGACCCCGGGGTCACCATTTTAACAACTTTGTACATTCATCATTCCTACCAAGTTTCGTCGAAATCAGGCTGGCGGTTCATGAGAAGAAGATTTTTTAAGAATTTATGCTATTTTTAGACAGCGGCCATCTTGGATTAGCGATGACCTCCATTTTAATAAATCTGAAAAGGCTTCACCCATGGACCATAATTTTTAAGTTTGGCTACCATGGGCCAAGCGGTTCATGTGAAGAAGAATTTTGAAATCTCTAATAAAAGAACAACCTTTTGACCTTTCGGCGGCCATCTTGGATGAAATAACCATCAGATTTCGACAAAAAATGCACCAGAGTGATCGCCTCTTTGATACCTTCAATTCGATATATGACTTGACCATATTCGGTCAAAAATAAAAATTTGACCCAAATTTGACCCCACGGGCCATGCCCATTTTTGACCCCGGGGTCACCATTTTAACAACTTTGAAAGAGCATTGTACATTGATCATTCCTACCAAGTTTCGTCGAAATCCGGCTAGCGGTTCATGAGAAGAAGATTTTTGAAGAATTTATGCTATTTTTAGACGGCGGCCATCTTGGATTAGCGATGACCTCCATTTTAACAAATCTGAAAAGGCTTCACCCATGGACCATAACTTTTAAGTTTGGCTACCATGGGCCAAGCGATTCATGTGAAGAAGAATTTTGAAATCTCTAATAAAAGAACGACCTTTTGGCGGCCATCTTGGATGACATAACCATCAGATTTCGACAAAAAATGCACCAGAGTGATCGCCTCATTGATACCTTCAATTTGCTATATGACATGACCATATTCGGTCAAAAATAAAATTTGACCCCAATTTGACCCCACGGACCACGCCCAGTTTTGACCCCAGGGTCACCATTTTAACAACTTTGAAAGAGCATTGTACATCGATCATTCCTACCAAGTTTTGTCGAAATCCGGTTGGCGGTTCTTGAGAAGAAGATTTTTGAAGAATTTGTGCTATTTTTAGACGGCGGCCATCTTGGATTACGCAATGACGTCATTTTAACAATTTCGTAATCCCCCTACCTAAGGACCATGATCATGAAGTTTGGTGACTATAGGCCCAATGGTTACTGAGGAGAAGACGTTTGAAAATGTTCACGGACGAACGACGGACGGACGCACGGACGACGACACACGACGGAAGGACGACGAACGACGACACAGTTGCAGGTAAAAACAATAGCCTCAATAGCTCGCTAGGTGAGCTATTATCTGTACAATACATCCTGATGTACGGGACCCATCTCATATAGATGACGTGCTATCAGTATGTAGAGCAAATTAATATAGATGACGTGCATATGTAGAGCAAATTAATGGCTTCTGCTTGCACGAAGACATTCCGCAATTTAGAGAAAAATATGACACAATTCTCAGACATTTCTAAATATTTCTCTGCATTGTTCATTTCTAATCAAAAGTATATATTGTCACCATTCAGTTGAACCGTCTCGACGAGACGGTTCAACTCGACGAGACGGTTCAACTGAATGGGGAGAACATATACTTTAGGTGAGAAATAAGAAAAATAATCAGATTTTTTTCACAATTTTGTTTTATCACGAAATGGGCTATTTTGCAAGCATTTCACTGGGTGTCTAATAATATAAATTGAGCGATCCTCGAATGCTCTAAATACCCCTCGTAATTCTGGTAATTGCGGAAAAGCTTGTTAGCCATGAGGGTCTAATTTATTAGACGGTCGCGTATATATTAGACGGTGTCACCATGAAGCCAAATAATTAGAGGTCCGCCATGGCAAAATGGGACGTATTGTGTTTGTGACCAGCGTAGTCCCCTGATCAGCAGGAGGACTAATGTGTCCTGTAGAGATGTCGTGTTTTTATGAAGATGCATCACTAATGGCTGTCCGATGCAATAGAGAACAGCGTAGACCTTGATCAGACTGCAGATGTGGAACTACACTGGTCGCAAGTTCAATAGGCCCCAATATGGTTGTGGAGGGTTAAAATTAGTGAATAAGTTTATCATTTTCCTTGACGAATAAATCCCAGATAAGCACAAAATATGATTTGTATATTATTAACTCTTACAACGGTGAATTAAATATTGCCGTCTGCTGAATAATTTCTATTATCAATTTTTTGTCAGGAAAACATGCGTTGAAAGCACATTAGAATCATTTCCTTTGTAAATGATTCTAAAAATGCTTTCAAACCATGTTTTTTACTGAGAAAGAAGACAAAAATTTAAAACACCAGCAGACGGCAATTTTGGTTTTCCCGCATTCTGAGGGTTAAATTGTCGTGTATGGTGACTGACTGGAGCAGTCCCAATGGCTTCTGAGACTCTATTTTGATGACTAAATGGAATAATATGTACCATATTTATTCTAATTAACGCCCCCTGGGGGTCAGTGGGGCTATGAAGGTCGTGGATTTATCACAGCCTGATAGAGAATCTTTAGAGAAAAGCTTGTGTGAAATATCAAGAAGGGTGACGAAAGGAAACAGAAATTATAACAATTCTGAATTGTCCCTCAACTTTAAATTTATGAACACACTAAGATTGTGACCTTAGCCTTGGGGTTAGCGGCGGTATGATGGTCGTGGATTTGTCACAGTATGATAGTGAATCATTAGGGAAAGGCACTTTGTGGAGATATTTGGTACTTAAAAAGCTTTAACCCTGAGACCGCTACACACAATTGTCGTCTGTTGTTGCCTTTATATCTTGCCTTATTTCTCAATAAAAAAAATGGTTTGACAGCACTTCAGAATCATTTCCAATGGAAATGCTTATGAAGTACTGTCAAAGCATGTTGTAAATGATTCTAAAGTGCTGTCAAAGCATGTTTTTGATGATAACTAGATTTGTCAGTAAATACCCCCCCGCGTCAGCCCTGACCTAGAATGAATTCCAGCTCGCATACTATCATTTTCAGATAAAAGACTATGTCAGCACATATGGAGAGTGCGATGGTGGTTCCAGTTGAAAAAAGCAAACAAGACATTCTAAGTCCGTGACCTTGACCCCTGGTATAAATGGGGGTCGTAGGTTTGTTGCAGAATGATGTATGAGTGTC